>VWZE01000310.1:472026-512955 GCA_013396675.1 Eubucco bourcierii | reverse complement strand
CCTGTAGCTCTGCATGGGGTTGTTGTGGCCAAAGTGCAGCATCTGGCACTTGGATTTGTTGAGCTCAAACCCCTTGGACTCTGCCCATCTGTCCAGGCAGTCGAGGTCCCGCTGCAGAGCCCTTCTGCCCTTCAACCCAGCAACATCAGCCTCCAGCTTGGTGCCATCTGCAAATTTGCTGGTGACTGACTTGATGCCCTCGTCCAGATCATCACTGAAGATGTCAAAGAGGATGGGGCCCAGCGCTGATCCCTGGGGCACACCGCTAGTGCCCGGCCTCCAGCTGCATGTGGCACCATTCACCACCACTCTCTGGGCTCGGCCCTCCAGCCAGTTCCTAACCCAGCGCAGAGTGTTGGCATCCAAGCCATGAACTGACAGCTTAGCCAGCAGTTTGCTGTGGGGTACAGTGTCAAAGGCCCTGCTGAAGTCCAGATAGACCACATCCACAGGCCTCCCCACATCCACCAGGTGGGTCACCTGATCATAGAAGGAGACCATGTTGGAGAGGCAGGATCTGCCCTTCCTAAATCCGTGTTGGCTCACATACTATCAACACCACCCATCATTAATCCCTGAAAGACTTTGAGCTGAATCACAACTATTTTCTCATGTTAAGAAAAAACTCATGTCCACAGTATCAGTGTCACTGCCTTGTCAGCCTTCAGCTCTGCAGAGCAGTGTTGTCACATCCTGTAGTAAAGACATGCTTTAAAGAAATGAAACACAAGCCTGAATACTCAACGGTTTGGAAAACTTTTTACATTCATGCTCCTAGACACTCACTTGTGCCAAATAAATTTCCTACCAGGCTGCAGATGAAGTTTGCCACTTAGGCCATTCTCAACTCCTGGTTCTCACACAAGCACAACATGTGGTTTGGGTTTTTTAAACAGCAGACATTTCACACAAAAGAAAATCTCACATTCCAGACTCTTTTAAAAAAATCTTATTTCAAATGAGTATTTATACTGGATTTTTACCCTTTTTTTTTTTTTTTTCCTTTCTCCCTCCATTTTTAAAACAAAGTATTACACACAAAGTACCAGGCTTACCAGTTTCACTTCAGTTACTCAGGGATGACTATCAAAATAAGCAGAAAAGCAAAGAGCATTAAGCAGTTGATCTCTATTTGTGTCTTAGAAATATCTCCGTTCACCTTTTTCATCACAACTTACTCGCCCTCCCCTGATGGCTGTACAAAATACCAAGATGTCTTAGGCAATCTTTAGTCATACTGGCAATATTCTCCAAAAACTGACAAATGGAGCTCTATTTCTTGGCCCAGAAGAACAGGTATGCATCAATGAATAACGCCATCATGTAAAGCCTCATTATGCTTTTTCAGTGCCACATTCTGGTAAACCAGAGCAAGTCCTACATGGCTGAGAGTAAAGAGCCAGAGTCTGCTTTTCAATTTCAGTGGTGCAAGCTGACAGAAAGGGCTGTAGAACAACCCAAATCTCCTGTGGTTTTATCTTGTCTCCCAGCACAACACTGCTTTGCTTGATTTGCTTTGAGAAACCCACTTTGAAATGTAAAGTGTTTCTAATAATGCTAAAGAGCTACAACAGGCAATAAACTGTACCACGTCATGTGTTAAGATGTTAGATATGTCACCTTGAATTCCAGACTTCCAGATCCTGATTGTCTAAGATTCTTTCTGACATCTTCAGTGACTGTACTTTCTCTTCTCTTTTACTAGTTTTGGTTCAGGTTATATTGGGATGGATGATCAGCTCTGCTAGAGGGAAAGTTACATAAGGCTAGAGGCTAACAAGTCCATTTGGCAAGATGCAAAGCGAGCAGCCAGTGCAATTCATGGATTACAGTGAGAGATTTATGTTGAAACCAGGTGAGGCAGAAATCAAATTTAATAATTACTCAGCCAGAACCACTCCATGATAGCAGCTACCTGGAAAAAAAGGAGAGCAAACAATGCAGCAGGAATGAAAATACAAGTCAGGAAAGGTGATCAGATGCCTATCTCATTCCAACAAAACAGCTTGGTTTTGTTTTCTGTTTAAGTATTAGTATGAAATCTGCTCACCTTAAAGCTATCAATTTTAAACTCACTAAATAAAAGCAAAAAAAACACAACAAAAAGCCAACTTTGTAGGGATAGCTGTCAAGCTGTATGCAATCCTTTCCCACATCCTCACCTGAGCACTGACTCACGTTTTGTGTCAATGAATGCAATTAATATCTAATTATGGCCACAATTCAATTTCTGCAGTTCAGGAAGCTTAGCAATTGCTTTAGATTGTATTACACTTAATGTAGACTAGCCCTCCATCAAGGGTATATGTATGCCAATTTGCAATTTTGGTCAATTCAGACCACATAACTGAAAAGCCCTTACTATCCAAGGCCCACACGCTGTACAGAAAGCTATTAATAGAGATCTTTCAGAGTCACTCCTTCAGCTTAAAGAGCTTTCAGCCCATGGCTATTTGAAAAATTATTTATTCTAACCAAAGGCAGACAGACATCAATACAAAGTATAATTGAGCATTTGCACATATTGCTGAAAGCTCCTCTGCATTTATGCCTCTAGGTTCAGAACATCTGTACATGGGCATTTTGAACCATGGTTCCAAATACAGACATTTCCCTCAGTTTCGGTTCACTTGAGGAGACAGATTTTTGTCTCAAGCTAAGAAAGCTCAGGTTTATCCAGCTGAAGAGAGATGGAAGCTACTGCTTGGCAAATATTGTAGTGTTTCATTAAAAACAGATGTAAGAAAGCAAAGTGATTTTGCTTACATAGAACATCACAAATGCTTGAAAAACTACAATAAACTCCTTTTAACCTGCTTTCATTAAGTTTTTATCGTGCTGGACTAATGCATCATGATTAGTGCTATATTAATCCTGTTTATTAATTCGAGGCATGTTTAAGACATCTAAAAGACATCTCTTTTAGAAGCAATAATTCAAATTTGAGTAGATGCAAGAGGAAGCTCCAAACTGAATTATAGAATCATAGAATGGTAAGGTTGGAAGGGACCTCAAGGATCATCTAGTTCCAACCCCCTACCATAGGCAGGGACACCTCCCACTAGAACAGGTTACTCAAGGCCTCTACCAACCTGGCCTTGAACACCTCCAGGGAGGGAGCAGCCACAACTGGTTCACTAACTTTCAAGACTTTTAAAATATTACACAAGTTTCAAGATTCTGAATGGTATTTGCCACTTGCTGCAGCAGAAGATGCCTTTTCTACCCACATATCTTAGCTGTAGCAACTGCATTATTGCAGACATAGAAAGTCATGAAAATTAGAAGAGTCTTTCTTTAATGTGTGATTAAATAACAAGGAGATGTAGCAACATGGTGCTGCTGGAAATGATGCTCATTGGACCAGAATATAAAAAGGCATCCTGCAAGGCATTACAGGAATTAGGGATTTGAAGTATGACAAGAAAATTTCCCCCAGCAGCAGCATTTTCACACTATCTACTCAAACTAGTCTCTATTCTAGAGTTTGAGAAGCTTTGCTAATTAAATTAAGATCATTAGGACAAATTTGGCCAGGTAAATAACACCATGGGAATGAAGAACAGCCACGGCCTTAATACACACACCGAGGTTCAAGCAGCAACAGAGAACTGCAGTGTGGACTCAAAGTCACAGATCAAATTTGCAAACCTCTAACTTTGTACCCACTGACTTAGATTATTTTATTTAAGGTACATTTTTTATGTAATTGTGGAGGGTTTTTTTCATTATGAGTAGATGGAGGCCATCCAAATGTTGTTGCAGAGACCTCTGGTTCCATGTAGCATATCAAGGCAATTATGTCAATTTGAGAAAAACCTTAATATCAGTGTCTGTGCACAACCTGTTTTGTAGTCAGTGGTTAGAAATTGATCTTAAAAGGAAAAAAAAAAAAAAAAGAAAAAAAAAGAAAAAAAAAGAAAAAAAAAAGGTAAAAAAAAATTATCTTAATTTCCCTGTAAAAACTTCAAATAACTGTTACAGAGGAAGTGAAAAGATTATGGGGTGGGTTGTTTTTATTTCTTTTAAGCTAAAATAAAACTACTTTATCGGATTTGACAAAAGCCAGTCAGGAAAAATGCTATGTGTGCCAAAACATCTTAAAGATCCTAGTCTGAGAAGGAAGTGAAGCTAAGTAATATGGGATCACAACCACACAACACTCAGTTTCAGATGAACTCAGTTTCTGTGAATTCTTTAAATAAGTTATCTCATAATTTCTTTATAACCTCAGAGTATTCAGATTTTTTTTTAAGCATCATCTCTAGTATTAATTACAAAAACAATCTAAGATTTTAAAATTTCCCCTCACTTTAGCAAGAAATGTCCTAAAAGAGTCTTAAATCCCAAAGACATTTTTTGTCTCATGGTTTCTCATAATAGCATTCATTTAAATGCTTAAGGTTGGGAACACTGCATGCTTACAGGGACAGAAAGCTATCTGAAACATTCATTATAAAAAATGAATGCAAATTTATTTCAGTCATTAGTGCTTGTGAGCCCCAGTATTCAGATAAATTCAAGAAATACAAGACTTATTTAAATTTACTTTAAAATTCGTGTGAGTCTTTTTCCTTGGTATGCTCTGACAAGTTAACCTTACATATTCAGGAGTCAAGACATCTAGCAACACTTGAAATAGGCCTGGAAAAGGACTGTACAAGCCCACAGAGGAAAAGAGGATTGTGGACAGAAGAGAACTGAGTCTTTGGTAGCTGGTATATTAGGAGTGCAGAGATGGGAGTCTCTCCAAATCAGTACAGGTAGAGAAAGGAGGCACTCCAAATGATTTTTTTCCATTTCAAACTTACATGGAGAATCCAAAATTGTCCTAAAAAAATAAATTAACTTTAATGTTCAAAAGCCAGTAACAATCTTGTAATTTACAAGCTACCTACAATGTGTCACTGCAAGATGATCTATGCTACTAGCTCTCCATCTACTAAGCTTCTGGAGTGTTTCCACATAGATTCCTTCGCTCATTTGCACTTAACTGATATTTTTGGTGCTCTGAGTGGTTTTCCAGCTGGAGCACTCTAACAATCATTTGATTTTATTGATGTTATTTATAGCATAGAACTAATCTGCAAATGAAAACATGAGAATTTTAAATTGCCTGTCTGTTGGGCCATTTCAACTGTTTTGCCTGGATATTTTTTACCATCTTTTTTTCCTGTGTCATTCCTTTTTTTAGCAACTGGCAAGTAACTATTTGCTATCAGGCCAGATTAAAATAAAAACAGTTTAAAAACTTGTTCAGAGACTAATAGAGAGGTATTATCTACTATATCAAGTAACTCAGGTAAAAATCAGTGTGTGATTTCAGTATTGTTGAACATACAGGAGTTTCTTCACTTTGTTTTAGGTTCCAAATTTTATTTCCAAAATTCAGTTAAGTGTTTCTGAGATTTTCCCCTCATGATCTTTCCCTAAATGATAAATACAGGCAACCGTACAAAGCAAGAACTTAGACTTTACAAAATGCTGTGATCACAAAGAATAATTTTGCAGTTTCACTTGAAGAACTACAAAATAATGCCCTGCTGGACTCCAGTCCACGTTGGGCACCAAAAATAAAGGATGTGATGGTTTGGGAGCTACCCACCCCCCTACACTTTGTAAAATGACCCAGACTAGAACTCAGCTGGCTGGAAGTTAAGGACTGAAGCTCTATTTACAGCTCAGCACAATGTACAAACAGAGATATACACTATAGACAGGAATAGTTACAGAAATAGACAAGTTAAAGGGAATACAGAAACACAACTCCCCTCCCAGAAATCAGAGACCCCAGTAGAGGCTTCCAACCACCCTTCCACCTTCTCCCCACCCCAATACCTTACCCCAAGGTTTGCCTTACATGCAAGGTGAATTAGGAGGATCAGCCAGGGGGGTTAGAAGGAAAGTGGTTAGTGAGATTACTCGGCAGAGAGGAGAAGGCTAGAAGCTAGACCACCCGAGACACTGTGCCCCAGAGACTGACTGCAAGCCCAAGTGGCTTATCTTTTGTTTTGAGTTCTTTTCTTACACATCTCAGCAAGCCTATGCGTGAAGTAGACATCACCATCATTTCCTTTTCTCAGCCTGTAATATAATTTTCTCTATTAAAATATTCCAATTAGTTTCAAACCAGCACAACTGTTTGCTAGCCCTATGAATGAGGTCAGAAGCTGGATCAAAGAATACTGAACCAGAGGCCCTGAAACTAGATGACTTTGCTGAACTTCACATTCAATTATTTTTCAAAGATTAAGTGTTTCATAAACAGCTTACTGCACAGCATCTACAGTTATTTAAATATGATCCTCAGCTACTAGAAATACATTCCTACTACAAGCAGCAGCTGGAAAACATTCACATCAATGGTAAACCTGAATGGATATCAGTATCTGCAAGTTAATAGCCTGAGAAAAGAACAAGTATTACACCTCCCTATATAGATCAAGAGGGAATAACTCTCTTCTCAACTGAGCATCACCCCCCTTAGAATAGTTTAATGGGATTTAGAAGGTTACTGAAAGCACATTCTTTACATTTGCAAGGTACAATATCATCTCCCCACTGTACACTGCAGATATGTAGAGCCTCCCCTCGATTAGCACCTCAGCATGGTGCTGTGGAGCAGGGTGCACCACTGGGATTAGGAAGACTCAGTGCATGCGATTAAGCACATGGAAGGAGAATCTTAATGATAGCTGCAAGAACATGAAACAATTAATTAAATATTTGACTACAACAAGATGTAATTAAAAGCCTGACTTTCCATTAGCACTCTGTAACGCTACTTTGCACTAATTTCTAAGAAAACAGAAAGCTCTGTTATCTCTCATGTGACATAATCAAGCAGTTGATGGTTCTGTTAATAACGAGACCAGAGAAGACTGCAACAGGAGAACAACTGCGCATGTACACATTCTTGTGTTAGAAAAAGAGACACTGGACCATGACTAAAATTAAATTTACCAGGAATCAAAGTCTGGAGTCTGTAAAGAGGCAAGAAGACGTGAGAAAAGGGTGTCGCTTCCCTTTCTGATTCGGTATTGGAAGGCACAGAAAGCTATCGCTGTTCAGATACGGGCACTACATTGAGGCTGTCGGTCTGTGCTCATTTTTGATCAACGATTATCCACAGCAAGTGGGAATGCATTGCAGAGCTGTTAAACAGCTCAGTTACAAAGCAAAGCTCGTGTGTAGAATCTGAGAGCTGAAGGTACTGCAAAAAGTTAAAACACAGATTTAAACTAAGATCACTAGCCCGAACATGAGCTACTGAAGTGTGAAGAATTACTCTAATTCACAAAATTAAGTTACTCACTGCCATTGTCCATGCTGAGCATGGTCTAACAGTAAACAAGCAAATAAATATGCTGCCATAAGATCAGCTTTTACTGCATTTTCTATGGGATCCTTGCAAACAAAAAGTACTCCTCAGCCACAGCTGTAAGTCAGATAATGTCCTATTACACTAGCTGTTGTATACAAGGCTAAAATGTTGTCCTCGACCAGATAAGAAAGGTACAGCATTAGCAAACACCAAAACAAAACAGCAAATCATGAAATAACAAAAGCTCTTTCAGACCAGTAGTTTCAACTCCAGCAATGGAGCTCAGCATCTGTCTGGATGCAAGCCTGGTTTGCCCAAAGTGCCTAGTGTCACTGAGGTAGCGGTACAGTCAAATACATGAGATCAGGCTCAGCAGTATTTTAAATGAAATTTAACAGCAAAGTATACAGAAAAAAAAAATCTGTGTACTTAACTCATTCTTGGCAAATGGCTATTCAGTGTAGTTGAGATGCAAAACTGACCTAAGACCCTGAGCAATCTACA
This sequence comes from Eubucco bourcierii, assembly GCA_013396675.1. Classification (NCBI taxonomy): domain Eukaryota; kingdom Metazoa; phylum Chordata; class Aves; order Piciformes; family Ramphastidae; genus Eubucco; species Eubucco bourcierii. The sequence continues at coordinate 505,127 of VWZE01000310.1, read as the reverse complement.
TTTGCCACAACATTCAGCAGAAAAAGGGCATAAAAAGTGTTAAACAAGTTGAAAAAATTCTCAAATTGAGTTGAATCTACAGCAGGCAGAAAAGAATGCAGTTACTCATCAATATTATTTTTATTTTAACAGATACGTGAAATTACAGGTGGCAACCAATGTCTCTATTTTTATAACTGTTTACATTGCCATACCTACATAAATTGCTTTTATATGTTGGAACTGATTTCTGATTTCTGAGTACATTTTCCATAAGAAAGAGCAATGATAGATTGCAGAGTCTTCTGTTCTTCACCATTGCTTTCTGATGTGTGTTACCTTTTCCTTCATACACTACCTTACACTACAAATTACTCTTCTCCCTTCTCTTACGGTGCACCATTACTTTTATGAAACTTGGCTGTCAAAGACTTAAGTAGCAAAGAAATTCCAGATTTCTCCCAGCCTCCACAAATTTTGTATTACACTACTCAACATTCATAGATCACAGAATCATAGAATGATTTAGGTTGGAAGGGACCTCAAAGATCATCTAGCTCCAACCCCCTGCCATAGGCAGGGACACCTCCCACTACAACAGGACACTCAAGGCCTAATCCAACCTCAAACACCTCCAGGGAAGGAGCATCCACAACCTCCCTAGGCAACCTGTGCCAGCATTTCACCATCCTCACTGTAAAGAACTTCTTCCTAACATCTAGCTTGAATCTCCCCTCTTCCAGTTTAAACCCATTACTCCTCATCCTGTCATTACAAGACCTTGCAAATAGTCCCTCCCCAGCCTTCTTGTAAGCAGTATTATGTGAAACATGGCTGCCTTACTATAGCTGTACTATCTATTGATACAAGATACTTTAAAATGAGAATGTAGGAAGAGTCAGAGCTCAAGAATCATGCACCCAGTACAGATGGATAACATACAAACATCTTACAACTGTCTCATTAAGTGGGTTCAGGGAAAGGGCATTGGTAAAAATGAAGAACAAATGTTTTGATTTGCGGCAGTACATTAAGCAGTAACAGAAGTCAATTTTAACACAGCCTCTTTCAGTGAGAAGCAGATAATGACACCACATCTGCTGTGCTAAGGAGGAACCCAGAAAGGGCACATAGAGCATAAGTCATTTGTGCTACTTTTTACTGAGAGCCCTTATCAGTAGAAGGTAATGGCAGCAGCATGGTGATATATAAAATACTGCTCCAGTTACTAAAATCAGGATCCTCAATCCTTGCCTTTACAACCAGTGCCTGTCCAACAACCAGCTGTGGGCAGTCTAGGATGTGCTCTCAACAGTGACTGAGATGTCCAATGTACCCTATGCCACCAAGCTCAAGAGACTTGAATTCATGTCTATGAGCAACAGCCAGAAAATCAGAGACTGAACAGTCATATTTTCACAGAAGGAACATGCTGATGCAAATCAGAGTATCGATTTTGCCAGTTTATCAGTAGTAGCCAACAGGTCCATAGCAATCATACTGGTTGTTGAATAAAGGCTGAATTAGTTTGCTAAAGCATGCACAGGCCTCTGTGAAAGAGCTCTGTGTCAAGGCAATTGCTTCCAGACTGCTGCTCCAATCTTTTCAAAGATGCCTAAGCAACCTCCTGCACCATGTTTTATTTCTCTGCTACTGGAAAACACCACCAGACCCCACTGCAATGCACATGAAGCACTTTCACGTTTTGCCATGGCAGAAATGGCTGAATGACCCAAAAGTGAGTGACTGATTTGCAGTTTTGGGAAGGGGGCAGCAGCTCATTTCTCTTAGGCATAGCTCTAGTTAACTTTCTGCAGCTAAGCAGACAATCAGAGAAAGATTCACAGGATTATAAGGATCATGTATCCATGGTGATTTTCATAAGAAATCTTACTTGCAGCAGAACAGATAGAAGCAAGAAGCAGAATCCGGCTTCATGGGTGATTTATTTTAGTTCATCTCCTAGGAAGTAGGATGTTACTAGTTTGATATGAAGCCAGAAACGTAAGCCTGGATCAAGCTCTTGCAATTCAAACTCAACTATATTCTGCTGTTAGAAGCTAGGACACTGTGGCTGCCTTTATCTCACATATACCAGTTCTCTATGGCAAATTGTTTACAATGTATTAAGCCAAGTTTTGACAGAGTCGTGCTGCGCACATTAACTTCATCAACATAAGCATCTTACTTCAGCTGCCATTTCTTTCCAAAAGAGCACTATTTATGGTACTTCTCTTCCTCCCCAAGGCAACTGACATTTAATAGTGCACAGGTAAAGTAGTCTAACATACATATACATTAACTTTGTCAGATCTTTAGTCGGGAAAGGACAGGAACTTCGTAGCATTATGTAAGGATGTTTTGTAGAAGCACTAAGTTACAATTTTCATTTGAACCTATATTTAAATTACATTCATTCATTCATTCATTTATTTATTTATTTTTAACATATAAATCACAGAATCATAGAATGATTTAGGTTGGAAGGGACCACAAGGATCATCTAGTTCCAACCCCCTGCCATAGGCAGGGACACCTCCCACTAGTACAGGTTACTCAAGGCCTCATCCAACCTGGCCTTGAACACCTCCAGGGAGGGAGCAGCCACAACCTCCCTGGGCAACCTGTGCCAGTGCCTCACCACCCTCACTGCAAACAACTTCCTCCTAACATCCAGTCTAAATCTCCCCTCTGCCAGTTTAAACCCATTGCCCCTTGTCCTGTCATTGCAGGACCTTGTAAATAATCCTTCCCCAGCCTTCCTGTAGGCCCCCTTCAGATACTGGAAGGCTACTATCAGGTCCCCTCGAAGCCTTCTCTTCTCCAGGCTGAAGAGCCCCAACTCTCTCAGCCTGTCCTCATAGGAGAGCTGCTCCAGCCCTCTGATCATCTTTGTGGCCCTCCTCTGGACCCGCTCCAACACTTCCATGTCCTTCCTGTGCTGAGGGTTCCAGAACTGCACACAGTACTCCAGGTGGGGTCTGACGAGAGCAGAGTAAAGGGGCAGAATCCCCTCCCTTGCCCTGCTGCCCACACTGCTCTTGATGCAGCCTAGGTCTCGGTTGGCTGTTTGAGCTGCATGTGCACACTGCAGGTTCATGTTGAGCTTTTCATCAACCCAGGTACACATGTATACATATGTATATGTAGAGTCTACTGAGTATGAGCACCTCTTGTTTACAAAGGTGCTTCTTGGATCAGCTGCTTAATGCCCCTTAAGTTGAATGCTACCTTTTCTGAAGTACAGTAAGTTTATTGTTACTCTTTACTTTAATAAACTATTAAATCATGCGTTTTTAAATTGCTCAGCACCACTGTATTCCCAGAAATCAAGGATTCTGTTACTAAGGTGTATCCTAAGCAGCAAAGCTAGCTAGAGAGCCTATTCCATGCCCATTTGGTTTCCTTTGTTGTCTACAGTTGTATTTTACTCAGTGATCTTGCTCAGTCAAGGAGGAAGAAACACTGAAGCAGCTTTGCCAACAAAGTAGAATTTTACAGAAAGACTTGTAAGAATAAAGAGAAAAGAGACCTGTTTGTTGGAGAGAGATGCCATGGTCAGAGTCTTAGGCTCGAACGAGCCAAGCCTAGAGTGGAAATCATATTAAGACTACTGAGAAAATTACTCTTACACAAATGGCAAACTGACATTGAAATGTTTGCATTCCTTTTGCACAGTCCAATAGCTCTGTTCCCATAGCTACTGTATGTTGAGATGAACGACGTAGCAGCAGCAACAGAGAGCCAACATCCATATTAATTGTAAAATTCCTAAGTCATCACTTAACCTTTTAAATCCCCCCCCCCCAAACTTTGAAAAGAGTAAAAAATTAAGATTAGCTAGTTCTTTGAATTAATTATGCTAAAAATATTAAAAAGAACCACTACAGAAAGCTGGAGCTGTAATTTGCTTCGCTGACACAAATGGCCTTATCTCACAATTCCCCCTCCCACAATGACTGGGGGCCATTGCTGTTTTCCTGAAAAAGAGACCTGTCACTCCATTCTTCAATGAGTGACGTCTGGCAGTCTGCAGCTCCTCCAAGTCCCACCACATTCAAGTGCAGCACACAGTCACTTATTATAAGTCAGTCCTCCCATCAGATGCACTCAGCTCTTAATCATCTCCCCAGCACTCACCATTTTCACCCCATTACTGTACTGAAAAAATGCTTCTTCTCATTTTCATGGTAACTATTTGCTTCCACTAAAGTGTTCTAGTTCTCTATGCAACTGAAAGAGAAATATTACATCAAGCACAGAAAGTATTGTTTAAAGCATGATCTTTTAGCTCTGAATTGTTTGCCATAAGATTGTCAACAGGATATGTCTAGAATGCCAAGGATGCCTTCTCTTGTATGTATATCCAGCTAAACAGAAAGAAGCTGAACATTTAACCTGCTGTGATGATTTCCAATTTAGTGGCCCAATTTCAAGTCTCACCAAAACCAACAGGGGTCTCACTTAGGGACATTTATACTGGGTCCTTAAGATGAACAGTTAGCACAAGCCTTTCCTACACAGAAATATGAAAATTCTGCCCTCTCATTGCAGAATCCAAACCTACCAGTAAAAGTCAGTACTCTAATTTTGCTTCAATGTCTGATATAAAACTGCTTTTTTTCAAAGCTACATAGTATTACTCAAATGCTTAGTCTTCACCAGGACCATGAAAGGGTGAAGTTAACACTTAAGCCCTGATAATAGCATAAATTAGTCTGTAACCATTGATTTAAAAAGCGCTGAAGCAGTTCTAGAGTAAAAAGTCAGTCACAGAATATTCTCAATTATAAAACCCCACCTTCACTGCTCAGAAATAATCTTACAAAGGCCCAGAAGGCAGCAGAATCTCTGTGTAAATATTTAAACTTTTATTAACAAAATGTTTATGCAAGCTCATAAATCCATGTGTGGCATAACCACCCAGTGTCTACATTGATTACTAATTTTGGTGTGTGCAGTCAGAAGGAAGGCTCAAGTAAATACTGCAGGGAACTGTTTTCCCAGACCCCATCTTTCTGTCAGGTCAAAATTACTAAGGCTTGCAGAGATACTTGGTTAACGTCTGCAGAACAAGCATACATTCCACACACCAGCCTGGGGCAACAGAAATTGTGCAGGGAGTGAAACTACTGTAAGTTCACAGGTTTTCAAATACAGAGCTGAATATAGACACAAGCTAGATGAAAAGTGAAAGAAAAGCAGAGATGATAGGGTTTGTTCAATATAGTGAGAGACAGAAAAATACACAGTAAAGAACTTAACATTTTTTGAACATGGCCTTTTATAATTTAAATCCTAGGCTACCCAAACAAGTTGATATTTCATGTCAATCATTAATTTTTTTGAAGAAAATTATAAACAACCTCTTTCTCATCTTAAAATCTATTAGCTCTGGATAAGAGGCTAGTAGGTCACCCAGGCATCATTAACCTTGGTGTTGTAATACCTTTGAAGTCCCGAAGCAGAACTCATTTAAACATCTAAGGCTAGCTATCAAGTTGCACTGCTGGAGTCCTCGGTATTTACAAATTTTGAATGATTGTAGGCTTTGAATCCATTAACAGCAGAAAAAGAGAGGCTGCTCCAAACGAACTCTCCACACAAGCAGATGCACAGGCACCATTGCCATTTCCATCAGAACCAGGAAAGGCTTCCTAAAAGCTGCACAGAAATGTTTGCCTTCACCCTGCAAGTAACAGTTCTGAGGCCAAAAGTAAGAAGAGTAGGAGATCATAAAAAAATTATCTTTCAACATATGAGATTCCACCTACGTACCAGGATAGTGTGAAACATGTCTGGTACAAGCCTAAACAAGGAGAAAAGAGTACTAACAGGGCATGTATGCTGCTTCCAGACCTGAACACAAACTGGTTTACACCTCAATTTTAACATCCTGTGCTCTAAGTATAAATTACCTGTGGGACCAGGACTGTCTCTTTGTCAGGCTTTGTCCATTCTGTGGAATCAACAACTAAACATAAGAATTTGGCTTTACCTCATTTGAAGTCAGCTTGTTCTGTTGACTTGAAAAGACTCTGAAATTAAGAGTCCCAGTACAACAGAAAGTGAGCCAGAGAAACCTACCATTCCTTCCTGCATGCTGACCATTGAAAACAGGTACAAATAAGAACTCTGAAAAAATACAATCATTTCATTTTCAGTGATGAATTTTGTACAAGTGAAGTACAAAGCTGGAAAACAGTTTGCTGTGGGACTGCCTCAGGCATTTGAGGAGAAAGGAGTGCAATTGCTACTTCATCCTGAAGAAAAGATGGAAATCACCTTGCTGAGTTGGATTCCAATGTCAGAAACCAGTCTGAAGACTAACAATAGAGAGTAAATTATAAACCCTGAGTATGCTCAAAGCTCAGCACTTTCAAGATATTAGTTTTGTGATAAATTAAATATATTTTAAAAAAAAGAAACCCCACAATATCAAGAGAAATTAAAATAAACTGTCACTCTATCACAGAGGCCCCAGTCTTTTTATCAAAAGTAGTTATAGTGTTTTCTCCATTTTGTGTTGTGTACCCAACAAAAATGCCAGATTTGGGATTGCATTTTCTCTCTTCTTCATCAAATTTACTCCTTAAATTTCACAGTCTGATCTCCTGCTTAACTTGATTAAGGCCTCCCACCCATCTGAGTTACACATTCTGGTGCTTTCAGCATAAGCAGTACTTTCTGGATTCTTATTGCAACTGAAACTCCATACAGCAATCTGAAAGACAGTCAACCTCATGATGTTCATCATGCATTTATTGGAAAACGTGAGACAACTTATTCTAGTTCACCTGCACTAGAAGAAGGTGTTTTACATGCAAGGACACCAGTGCTACAGCTATTTCACCAGTATTTCCAGAGCTTCTCAATCAAGCAACTGTCATCCTCTGATCGCTGTGTTAAAAAATGAAGCTTATATAGATGGGAAGTATAAACAGCAGATGGCCTGCAGCCATGTGGTAAAACTAGCATTCAGCAAGAGAATGTCTTAGCCAGTGTTCTGGTAAGAAAACTGCAAATGAGAGACACAGAATGGAAGATCATCCCAGAGACACTGATCTCAGTAGCTGTGATGCAAAATAAGTCTGCAGTTTTAAGTCATTCTACTTTATTGTGTCTTCAATAAAGAAAAATAATAATTAAAAAAAAACCAACCAATAATAACAATGATGTGAGCATTACTTAGCATTACTTTGGAGGAATCAGTCATGCCACTGTGATGAAAAATAACTTTATTCTGACAGTTGCATTCAAAAAAAAAAACCAAAATCTTTTGTCTGTGTGCACCAACAGGTCAGAACAGAAAGTCCTCAAAGAGCCAAATGGACACAAAACAGAAGCCATTTTTAAGTGTGCACTCTGAGGCAACTACAGGAAAACTCATTATTACTCAACATTGACCATGGCAGCAGTGAAGTGATCTAGGAATGGGAAAGAAAAAAATTAGGAGTTCTTGCTATGGGCAAAGTCATTAATTTCTAAGAATATATCCCCAAAAAGCAAAATGCAACAGCGACAGCTGTTCATTTGACAGTGAAAAATGTCCTAAGAAATGACTGTTGGAAAAGTTCATAACAGATGGAGGCAAGCTCTCAAGAGATGATGGGTCTGATACACTTTTCCACGTTTTCATCTGCTTCTGCAAGGCAAAAACTTAACAGCCTCATGCAGCAGAGCAAGACTGAGCAAATTCAGGTCTTCCCACAGGCCTGTGAAACTTTGTTATGTAATTTCTTTCCATTTCACATAGCTCAATTATTCACTGCTTTCAACATACCAAGCAAATAGGAAATTGTCTAAATATTTAAATGAAAGCATGTGCCAGTTAAAATTAATTATTTTCTCCACCAGAGTGAGACTTCTGCTTTGAGGTAGTCATTTGCAAAGCACTCAACTGTGCTAGCGATGAACTATCTCAGAGAATTTAACCCACGAGAGAATTTCAACTCCATGCAACTGAAAAAGTGGCTAATGGGCAATGAACAAAAGGAGCTCCTTGCTAAAAGACATGCTGCACTTGTCACCACATTTACTGTATGCCTACTGGGCTCCATTCATCCCTGTAGCCCTGAATGAAAAACCTGATGCACTACAATTTAGGACATGTAAATGAGAATTTAAAATAAACTCTAAGTAAGGAGATGTTGGAGATACTAGGAGTACACAAAAGAAAAAATTCCTGCTGGCAGACTGTGGGGCAGATAGTCTGCCAGAATGAACTATCCTGCACCTCAGCACAAGGTTTCAGCAAGCTTTGCTGTGGCTATTGGATGTATATTGCTGCCAGACCTGGCAGTAGCAGGCAGGCTTGCACCTAAGCTGCGCCCAGGCAGGAGAGAAGCCAGGGGAGAGGGGACAAAGGAAAAGAGCTATGTGTACAAAGGTCAGGCAAGGGCCTGGAAGTACCTCATATCACATGGGAAAACAAGAAGTAGAAATGTGATGGGAACTGACTTCCAAAAAATCCTGAGATCCAAAGACATGAAGGATTTGGGAGATATTTGAGGAAACGGCACAAGAGGAATTCCCCAGAGCAGAAATGTCCATGCCTCTGCACATGAAATCACCATCTCTGAAAGATACCATGGCTCTGGTAAGGGATAGGACAATCATGCCAAACCACAATGGCAGCATCCCCAAATATTCTCACAGAAGTACCAAACAGGAGGAAAGAGCCCTCTTGAGGACTAGAATAAATTAAGCCCTGGGCTGAGAGACCCTCACTAGAAACTCCCTTTGCTACCTTGTTTCGGTTTACAGTTTGGGGGTGGAGGGGATCAGGGGGAGGAAGACAAAATGGGAAAGAGATTGCTCAAGGCAGAAAGGCAATCTTTGATTTACACAGATCCTGGTCTTTGTTCTAACCTCCCTTCTGAGTAAGAGTAAGTGCCTGTGCCTGCACGCTGCCTCCCTAAGGTCTGACAAAGGTTGAGTCAAGATTCAGCAGGGCTTGGAGGCAGCTAGATTAGGTCTGGCACTCAACTCAAGTTAAGATCAAGGAGTTGCACATCTAATTGTAATCAAACTTCTCTTTACCAAGCCTTCCTCCTCTGTTTTTTTCCCTTTCCCATTATAAGAGCTAGTAAAGAATTGTCCATTACATTGGTCCAGCACTTGCCCAAAAGGAGCAAAGGTGAAAAAGCCTCCAGTACCGCACAAAACCCCCCACACATACTGGCAGACAGCAATGGATTAAACACAATCACAGGGTTCATTTGGTTTTCCATTCACTCTAGTATTTATTAAGGTAATTTTAAATACAGATGTCTCTCACACTGCTGTCACGGTATATTTTTTGAAGTCATTCCAGAATATTTTCATAGTGCTGCTTGTTTTCTTTTTTCCACTCTAATGANAAAAAAAAAAAAAAAAAAAAAAAAAAAAGCCTCAATTAAAAAAAAAAAAAAACCTCAACAACAAAAAACCACCACCACTACATATGAATTCCTTCATTTCCTCAAGGACTTGGCAGGACAGCAGATTTGGCAAGCAGAATCACGGTCAGGCAGCAGCTTTTAAGTTTATGGACATGGAGGCCAGTGACATAAGGCACATACACTGTATCACAGCTGCCTGCTACTGAATTTCCACAGTGGGTCAGTGACTTGATTACAAAACAGCGGAAATAAGAGATCAAATCATCTCCAACACGGCAAATCTATTAATAAAATAAAGTCTTGTTGAGTAAGAAAAATCAAGAACTGGCAAAAGACAAGCTAGCAAGGTTCCTTGCTTTAAAAGACAGCTCAGAACTGAGTTTGAAATTACAGGACCCAGTAAAGTTGCCTCAAGTCAGTCTTCAATATATATGACTTTTTGAAGTATCATGCATGGCTTCACTCAACACACAGTATATTAGGATTATAGCTACACAAGAAAGGCAGTACCCTACAGAACCTGTTTCTAGCTCACACTTCTGTTCTTTACTCAACTTCAAAGAAATTCCCAAATTGTTTTAATCTCTGTCACGTTTGAGCTACGATAACCATGTCCAAGTATGGTCAGCTAATCATCTTCAGTGGCTAATGAAGAACACTGAGGGTAGATGTCAAAGCTTGTTTCCTCAGCTACTCAGCAAGAACTGCAATACTACGTTTTCAATGTTTATAAAACCTACAGAACAGAGAAAAATCTTTTATGCAATAACAATGTGTTTCAGAGTGCTACTAGCCCTTTGTTTTAAGGGCCTTCATACATCACGTTATCTAGGCATGTAATTGCAGTTACAATCCTCTACTAAGACCCAGGTGACACTGAAGGGATAAAAAGAAGCAACAGTAAGGGGGGAGTTAAAATATCCTCTAAAATAGTAAACTATAAATTATCCTAATTAGCTGGTTTGCTATGATTTATTGCTTGGCCTAGGCAATTTGCTGAAAAGGTCAAGGTTTCATTTGTAGTCTAGGAAACCGAATTTCAGGTGCCATTATCCTCCTATCTTAAGACATAATAACATGATACAGTTTTCCTAGAAGCATGGTCAGGGAATTTCAAACTGCCACGACACTTTGTGAGAGGGAATCCTTAAATAGTCCCTTGACCTTCAAGACTTAAATCGTCTTGAAGTGCTCTATGATTGTTGAGGCAGCAGCTGGTTGAAAAACAAAACATAACTCTGATCTTTGCTTTATTGTTTATCTGCATGATGTCCTTCTTTTGGCTACTTTATGTGTTTTTCTGTGCAAACAATTGGACTATTTGTCTGGGAATGGAAATATTCTGTACAGTGAAAAAAAAAAGTCTAATTTTTAATTTTCTTTTAAGATGACAGGAGGAAATTCATTCTGAAACAATACAAGTTAAATGTACAGTTTAAATAAAAAATAAAAAAACCAAAACAGAAACATTGTTCCAGGAGAAAGAGGAAACAAACTCAAAATACTTAATGGATTTTCCATGCACTGCTCCATCTGACCAGTTGTGTTATTCACTGTACAAATGTATTATGTTTTCTCACCTCCCAAAACTGCACATATTTGAGGCATGAGAAAAATTAAACCTACGTAGAATTGAGAAAATGTAAGCCCCTGAAAACAGGCCTTTAAAGAGTCTTGTCAATGAAGCTTGTACCAGTGCTAAGGTTGGAGATCTTGGCTTAAACAGACACTAGTGACTGGTTTGATTTTGCTACTTGGAGTTATTTTTTTATTTCACTGTTAGAGTATTTCACAGGGGAAATATTTATAAAAAATGTGTTCTTGTTAGCTGAGGCAACACACACAAGCCAGTTGTTGAGGCAAACAACACCCCTGAAGCAACGCTTCAGTGCTAGATTGTGGAAATAGCAGCGCAATCCAAATGAACCTAGAATTTCAAGGGAACACTCTCTATATCCCTCTAATTGGGTGGACACATCAATCCTTGTTAGAGTACCTCAGTGATTCATTTGTTGTTTACTGAGGCGTGTCTTGGAAGAGTCCACTGGCATGCCTTCAAGGGTCACAGAGAAGCCTCTTCCACTGAAATTAAAAATCTAGCTGTCTTTAGCAGCTTTTTAATAAACAGGATAAACATTTGACCCACATTACAAGCTTGCTTTGTTGAGATTTAGAAAGAAATGCTTGTGCTTGCAAAATAACACAGGGGGCTGTTAATATTCAGATTAGATTTCTGCAGTGATTAGGTACTACTAACACTCAAGTTTCTATGCAACATGAATAGTTTCCTCCTCTCCAGAAGTTCTTCTCAATGACTCATTCTTACCCTTCCACCTTTCCTACTCTCAGAGACAACAGTCTTTTATAGACAGTAGAGTCATCTTAACAAATAGATTTCCAATCAGACCTGCTTTAGCGAGAAGCTGGAGTGCTCCAGCACCTCATCAAGCACAGGTTTGTAACAGACCTTGTGTAGCACAGACACATACTGCCTATCTTTAGCACTAGTAGTCATGTGGCTCTCCCAAAGCACAGTGTGGGCTAACTGCATATTCACACTGCTGCTTGCACAGTTTCTGCAGATAGCTGATCTCCCTGTTGCCACGCAACTCTAGCACATGTGTTGAGCTAACTGAAAACTAGTGGTGCATCACAGAGCCATCATTGCATAGCACCAGTAGTGTAGAGCTGCCATAAAGTTCACCGGCAGAGGGAGAACGAAGCAGCTTTAGATTCAATAGCACAATGATGCAGTTTGGTTGGCAGGGACAGCGAGGTAGCTTTTAGGGGTAGTCCCTCATGTCCCCCAAGTCGAGTAGCTCCACCACCAAGAAGCACAAATCATCCTCCTGCGGTGGTTGGGCCAAAAAGATTCACGAGAACGCAACTTCACTCACAATCACAAAGTTCTTTTTTCATCAGCCTGTTCTCCTCATGACTTTAAACATCTGTATCAGGGATGATACAATCAGCCATATACTTCTTATATGAGGGTAAGTTAAACCACACTTTATACAAGCTTAAATTTCTTTGTTCAGTACGAGTTTGTTTCAGGATAGCAAAACCATCAGAAAACAAGGAGGGGGATGTCCTGCTACTTGACGCAGAGGTAACAACAGTGGTTTCCACAAATGGCAAATGCTGACTATCTGTGCTGAAGGAATGACACTGGACCCATGGACATTTGTATGATGGATTCAGTCTCTACAGTGCCTTTCATCTGCAGAAGTCTGCAAACATAAGGCAGTAGGACCTCCAACATTACTGTAGTTTCTCATGCTGCCATTTTGTAATTTTTCAGTTAAGGCTGAAGTTAGGAGGGACCATTAGATCTCACAAGCATTTCTGTAGAGCTATATTCACAAAACAGCTTTATAATGAAAGATGAAACCAGTATATTTAACACTGGGTTTGGTTTGTTTGGGTTTTTTTAATGTTATTTTTTGTATTTAATTCAATTTAAAAGAATGGAACAAGGATAACTTACTACTCCAGGCAATGCACTGAAACTAGTATTGCAACAGCCTGCTTGAAAGCAGAACTGTGGGGCACAGTGGAGTGTAACATACTAGTGCTCACATTAGTGAAAGCACTGGGGTAAAGTACATATGAAATCCCACAAGAACTGCCTAAACATTCTCAGAAGGATAAAATTAACTCCCACAGAGCATTCTCATAAACGTGGCTATAGTGGTGCTGGTAACAGAGCTAACTACCACATTTCTAAAGCTACTGAAGGCACTACAGACTTACTCTTACTTCTATGGCTACAATATAAACAAGCTGAGTACTGTGGATCTGTAGCCATAGATCTGATGGATTAGGTTCGGTCCAACTGTTCTTTTCCCAGATAAAATCAGAGAAAAATGTACTTGCAGATGGTTTCTCAAAAATCCCATCAACAGTCACTTCCTTTTACTGTGTTGCCTCAGGACATGCTAGAAGACTTCTCTTGAGGTATTTTGGTAGGTGGGAAGTAAGTTACCGTATGAAAAGACAATATGGTAGCTGAGCTCACCTCACCAAATACAGCTTTAAACAAGAACAGCACATTTACCTCACTGCTTTGACAAACTCATGTTCGGCTAACAGTTCTAACTTCTCCCACAAGCAAGTAGTACCATTTTCCTGCAGCTAAATGGCTGATACCAAAGGAAGTGTACAAAATGAAACTCACTTTATCACCACCTCTTATGTATGAGAGAAAACTACATATATTCATAAATTAAGCTGAGCAGCTATCTACAGGAGAAGACATTTCGTAAAAAGCACCAAGTTCCTGTTTACAATATAAAGGATTTCTCAAATCAACACCAGTGTAGCAATTTGTTTTGTACAACACATTTTGATTGCTGTCAAGGAGTATAACCTGCAGTCTCAAGCTATTTTGCAGTGGGAATCAGGAATTACAGATGAAATAGGAGAGCTAAAATATCCTTTATCTTTTGAAACAAGCCATGAGTGACTCCTATACTAAAAGAAAAAAATAAGAACCCCTTTAGAGAGATTATAAATATGTATTGTGAATGAAAGGGTAGCCTTCCTGATTAAAACTGAATCCAAGTTTCCAGCCCAGTCTAATCGTTTATTACAACACCTTGCTCACTATTTTTAGTATTTGAATCAAAAGACAACATTAAAGTAAGAACAACATAGTGTGCCTTCTGCAGCTCTCTTTCAGTGCCAGGCCCACAAGATTCCCTGAAAGGTCTGGCTCCTGCCCAAGGCACAGTGTCACATGCACCAAGGCATCCCTTTACTCACCATACCACTTTACTCACACCTGAGCTTTACACATCAATCTCTATTCAGCTGCAGACAACAGGATTATACCCTAAGTGTTATTGCTTGCTTTGGCAGAAGCAACTTTAAAAGATCTAAAATAAAAAGGAAGCTTATGATTTCAGTAGATCTTCATTTTTGCAAAATAGATATGGACGTAAGAGATGTAGGCAATCATCAGAGGTCACAGTTCCAGTTAACTCACTTCTGATTTCTCATTCCGGAACTCTCTTCTCAGGGCAGATGTACAGTGATCTTTGGTCAGATTTAGATCTTGGGTCAGATTTAGCTCTTTGGCATTAAGGTAATTCATAGAATCGTAGAATGGTAAGGTTGGAAGGGACCTCAAGGATCATCTAGTTCCACCTCCCTGCCATAGACAGGGACACCTCCCATTAGTACAGGTTACTCAAGGCCTCGTCCAACCTGGCCTTGAACACCTCCAGGGAGGGAGCATCCACAACCTCCCTGGGCAACCTGTGCCAGTGTCTCACCACCCTCACTGGAAAGCACTTCCTCCTAACATCTAGTCTAAATCTCCCCTCTGCCAGTTTAAACCCATTGCCCCTTGTAATTCACACAGTGAATTCTAAACAAAGAATCATTTTATTGGAAGATTGCTCAATTGGTTTTAATCTGCAAAATACTACACCGTATTTTTAAAATTCCACCGTGTGGAATTTCTGGTTCTGTCATATGCAATTTCTAGATCTGTCATACAAAATTTCTAGTTGTCATATGGAATTTCTATGTTCTAGTCATAAGATGGGATTAAATGTGTAGGTTAGATAAAAAATATGCCTAGAGGAGTAACATTTAAAATTATTCAAATCTTGAAATGAAGGTGTAGTTAGGTGATACAGCTAAGCCAAATTAAATGGTTTACTGTTTCAAGTGTGTTGGGCCCACTGCCCACTCCCCTTCCCTCACAAGTCATCCAGCTCTTAGCAGAGCCCAGGGCAAGGTGATTCAGCTCACTGAACTGGGAGAAAAGGAGCCCAGACAGAAAAAAAAACCCAAAGAAAATAGGGAAGAGCATGCAGCCAGCCCACCCTAAGGAACTGCTGATTCAGTTCATTTGTTCTACCTGCTTCCTTCAAGTTGAAGTATCTAAAACCACGGATGGGATAAGTTTTCAAATCAGGAAAAAAAACCCCAGAGATTTTAACATAAATTTAAGTTTTTCATGATAATGTAATTTGCCTCTAACATAACGTATCAGGATCAGATCTGTGGTTAAGATTTGTGCCAGGCACTTAGTTGGCAGCCAGGGACTTGAACATCTTCCCAGTAACTCCTACAAATAAAATACTGCAAACCAGCAGGAGCAGCTACTTAATTTATGCATCCAAAGAAATACACTGGCCTTTATAGTAGAGATACATGGTAAAGAGCTCTCCAGTCCCCCAAAACATTGGTATTTATGTCATTTTTATATGAGCTTATATAGTCAAACAGACAAAATACTAGCCACAGGTTTAAACCTTTTGCTTAAAAAGACTAATTTTATATATAAAAAATCATGTTTCAACTCCTCTCTGTCCAGTTCAGATCTGAACCTCAGTTTACAACACCTTGGTGAGTGCTTCAGCCAGAAATATTCTCTTGCCAAATGGTAGTTATAACTTGGAGCAGTCAGCTTTATCAGTAGGGCCTGAGAACAGCCCAACCAAAACTGGACAATAGTCTGCTGAATATGTTGCTCGCTGACTTTACAGGAGACAAATATAATTCCCCATCTGGAATCAGCAAGAGAAAAAATTGGAATCTTGACTATCTACAAGGGTTTCTTATGCATTAAACAACCAACAAGCTCAAAGGGTGTAAGTCTGTCCTTTTTTTCAGCTAAAAATAAAACCCTGAAGGATTTGACAAGTAAGAACTCAGATATTTTCCAGAAGAAAACATTTCATTGAAAGATTCACAGCCAGCCCCCTGTCATGGCCAAATCTCAAACCATTTTATGACAATGCTTTAAAAAAACTAGAAGCAGATAAAAAATACAAACTCAAAAGTACTCTTGACTAGAAAATTATGATGGGATTTTTCTTCATATTTCACTTTCCATTTGGTGAAAATTGCAAAGGATGTGGTGCTGTACAGGAAGCTACAAAATCTGTTAATATATTTCACATTTCAAATAACTCACATTATAGTTTTTGCAACAAGTTTTCTTACTGCTGCACATCCTCAGAGTGCTTTAGCATTAGGTGTGGGATATATGCCTGCTTTTAATTAACACCCATTAGCTCATAATCTTGCAGGCTATTGGATGCCTTAGGTCTCAAACCTCCAAACTCCGTGAACTGTATTCTTTATGAAGTGATTAGTTCCCTGTGCTAGTTTGAGGCTAATCGGAATATTTTAATGGAAAGAATTAGATTACAGGCTATGAAAAGAAAACAATGATGATGTCTACTTCACTATAGGCTTGCTGAGATGTGTAAGAGTAAGAACACAAGATAAGAGAGAGAGAGTCTCAGTCTCTTTAGCTGCTGGTGTGTGTCTGCTGGCCTCTCTGCTGACTAACCACTCTGCTTCTAACCCCCCTAGCCGATCCTCCAAACTCACCTTGCATGTAAGGCAGACCCTGGGGTAGGGTAGAGGGGTGGAAAGAAGGTGGAAGGGTGGTTGGGAGCCCCTCCTGGGGACTCTGATTTCTGGGAAGGGTGTTGTGTTTCTGTATTACCTTTAACTTGTATATTTCTGTAAATATTCCTGTATATTGTGTATACATTTGCTTGTATATTGTGCTAAGCTGTAAACAGAGCTTCATCCCTTAACTTGCAGCTGGCTGAGTCCAGTCTGGGTGCTTTTTCATAGTGTGGTGGGGGCAGGTAACTCCCAAACCATCACATTACCTTATGGTAGAAAATGGAAATGCTTTGCAGGTTATTGGATGCTTTAGGTCTAAAACCTCCAAACTCTGTGAACTATACTCTTTATTAAGTGGTTAGTTACCTTATGGTGGAAAATGGAAATGCTTTGCAGGTTATTGGATGCTTTAGGTCTAAAACCTCCAAACTCTGTGAACTATACTCTTTATTAAGTGGTTAGTTACCTTATGGTGGAAAATGGAAATGCTTTTACTACCCTACTGTTGCAAACAGTAGTTTCAAAAACATACTCTAAACCTGAAATATTAACTCTATGGTTCATTTTTAAGTTCATGTTTATCTTCACTGGCCTGCCTCCTAAATAGAAAAGGCTTTGCAGAAGCACACTAAAGATGCCAGTCATACCTGGTTTTCACATCAGGTATTTCTCTATGACAAATCAGCCCAGCTCTGGAGTTTAAACACCGTCATACACATATTACTTGAAGATAAAACACAGTATTCTAAGGCATATAAATCTTTGGACAAAATTCCAGCATGAACCTTTATTCAGCACTTCAACTTGCTTACCTATTGCTTGTACTGCAGAGCTGTATAAGGCAGCTAATGAAACAGGCTAGGCTGGATCATTTGTGAACCACCGAGATGCAGACAAAGCCACTTCTGATGTAGGATGTTGACTCAAACTCAAAACAAGCAGTCAAAGACCAGTGACCACCCTAACCCACCATCCTCATTGAAGAGCTCCCACACAGAGATCTACTGGGGAGAAGTAAAAGCGCACTGC
The DNA here is from genome assembly GCA_013396675.1 of Eubucco bourcierii. Classification (NCBI taxonomy): domain Eukaryota; kingdom Metazoa; phylum Chordata; class Aves; order Piciformes; family Ramphastidae; genus Eubucco; species Eubucco bourcierii. Next base: position 487,359 of record VWZE01000310.1, on the reverse strand, counting down.
CCCATGTTAGCACTAGTATATACTCCCTAGCTGTGCTGTGTTACTGCATAGCAAGTATGAGCCAATACAACTGGAACACACTGCCTTCCCTCACAGGTCTGCTGTTTCTCGTGTACAGGCTGGAAAAACAATTTCTCTGTTCTAAAGACCTTTATGCCACTTTTTAAGAGCTTATTAATATTCCTAAGATCTAAAACCAGGAATTTTGTCTCTGACCAACATAATCCTAACCTTAGGCATGCTTTTTTCTGACCTATTTACTCAAATGAAAATTACACTGCTGCACACTTACCTTCTAGAGAGTAAAACAATAATCCTTCTTCCTCTCCAGGCAGTAAGTTAATTTGCAACACTGATGCTATCCAAATTAACCTACCATTATTTTCTTAAAGGAACCAAAGAGAAAAGCAAGATAAAAAGCAAACAGATGACAGAACACTGGGATTTAATGTTTTTTTTTCCAAATGCTTATGTATTACCACTGCAAACACAAGCACCATTATATCACATAACAGTATTAGAGAAAATCAGGTCTGTCCACCCAACCATTCAAATTACTGTGAAATTCTAGCAGGTCACAATTCTGCCTTTATTAGTATAACTCAGGTAGACTCAAAGAAAATGCTCACTGCTCAAGATTTGCTTCAGAGAATGCCATTACACTGTTGTGCACAGCTTAAAATCCATATATTGATGAATAATCTCACAATTAGCAGCTAAACAAAGGTGATCATCTCATCTCTATTAACAGTAAGATACAGGCAGCTAGACAACAATCTGACTCATTAAACAGAAACAAAGGTACAAATCCTGCAAGTGCTTCCTAAAAGCACAACACTATTTCCAACAAGCATATATGGAAACTTAAATAAGTCTCAGGTTGCCCTCAGGTGCAAACAGGTCGACTGATTTCAAACAAGTAGCTGCAGCACAGATAGCTGCTGGTATTGTACCAGAAATTTCAACAGCTGCTGTCCACCTGCACACGAAAGACAGATTGCACAAAGTTATTTGTCCAGCTAAACATGAAGTCTATTGAAAACCCTTTATAAATACACAGCAATGATTTCTTTAGAAATGAGCCCAATTTATACCACTCTTCAACTTCAAAGTTATTATTATTATGCCATAAAGTTTGTGCAACCATGTGTTGTAAACACGGTGTACAGCCTTTGTTTCACAGTTAGATTCTCTAGTCGTCCATAGAACAACCCAACAAACACCTCTGCAGCCTATAGACTAAGCAATGGAACACATCCTATTGTCATACCAATCAGTACTCAACAACTGTCCTCAGATGCAGCCAAAAACTTTCATTCTGGGCTTAGAGAGTAAAATTTTCATACATACCCACATGACTACATAGCTCTGTCTTGAGGAACTGAAAAGCCTCAATTATTTTTTGTAAGCTTTACTCTCCTTGTACAGCAGTCCCAATTTGAATCATGGTTATAAAACTATAGCATATGTCAGGAGTTCTGTCAAAAGCCCTATGAGAAGCCTCTGTTTAACAAGCTCTGCTCTTCAGCATCAATAAATTAAATGTTTTCCTACCAGCAATATAAAAGCTTTCTTTGTATATTTCTTTCCAGGATATACCATTGTAGTGGGTTAACATAGCCTGTTCTCCCTCAAGACAGAAGAAAAAAGAAAAAGAAAAAGAAAAAAGTTAGGATAAAGAGCTTTACCAAGAAAAATGAGATAATAAAATGCACAATTACCTTAGTCTATTTGTAGAAAAAGTGCAGCAAAATGCAGAAGCAGCAGCATAAGGCAGCAACCTAACCCAATCCACAGCCCACCCAGTGGAAAAGCCCAAGTCCCCAAGCTTCGAAAACTGAAAGCAGCAACCAGAACAGGAAGCCTCTGTGTTACAATCTGAACTTCAAGCCCCATAATACCCCGTTCCAGTGAGCACTTTCATTTTGAAGCTGGCACGATGCAGCACAGTGCGAGTATCAGCAGGAAATTCAACTCTCAACACAACAAGCACGTCCATAAGAGCATATTAGCAGAGCGTTTATCTTCTGATCTCAAAACAGAGCTCAAACACAGCTACAAAATTAGCATGCTTGGGAATGATTTTGTTTGAACCAAACTAATTTCTATACATGCAAGAAGCAGTTCATACCAAAGGCCACCCATGTATCTAATCCCACAAATCACAGGGCTGGAAGGGAGCTCAAGAGAAGTCCAGATATTCCCTCTTGTTGCCCCAAGACAGAATGAGTTATATTTAAGTCCCCTCTCCCTGACTATTGCCTTTGTTTCTTAAAATAACCATCCTCTTCTTTAAGTTGCACTGAGTTAATTTTTCCCTTTAATAGGTCTTGTTTGATCACTCTTACTGTTTACATTGAACAGGATCCCACTTTTACATGGCATACAAAGAACGTTTGATGCATCGTACACGAAAGCAAAGATGTCATTTTTAGGACAGTTAAAAAGCAATTTATTCTATTTTTGTAGCAAACACTTAGCACAACTAGGAAGTGGATCTCTCTTACTCTTTTTGTACCTTTCTGGTTAACAAACATTTATTTATGGTAATTCTGATCACATATTCTTTATGGCTACCATGTACAGTCTTTACCAGAAATGCCTTCATGGACAGAGGGTTTTTACTATGATTTTTTTTAGAGTGATTCTGCCCCTTTACTCTGCTCTCGTCAGACCCCACCTGGAGTACTGTGTGCAGTTGTGGAACCCTCAGCACAGGAAGGACATGGAAGTGTTGGAGTGGGTCCAGAGGAGGGGCACGAGGATGATCAGAGGGCTGCAGCAGCTCTGCTATGAGGACAGGCTGAGAGAGTTTGGGCTCTGCAGCCTGGAGAAGAGAAGGCTTCGAGGAGACCTGATAGTAGCCTTCCAGTATCTAAAAGGGGGCCTACAGGAAGGCTGGGGAAGGACAATTTACAAGGTCTTGCAATGACAGGACAAGGGGCAATGGGTTTAAACTGGCAGAGGGGAGATTTAGACTGGATGTTAGGAGGAAGTTCTTTCCAGTGAGGGTGGTGAGGCATTGGAACAGGTTGCCCAGGGAGGTTGTGGCTACTCCCTCCCTGGAGGTGTTCAAGGCCAGGTTGGACGAGGCCTTGAGTAACCTGTACTAGTGGGAGGTGTCCCTGCCTATGGCAGGGGGTTGGAACTAGATGATCCTTGAGGTCCCTTCCAACCTTACCATTCTATGATTCTATACTGTGATTTATTAATCTCACATTATTTTAACTCAGGTTACTGACCATCTTCTATCTGCTACACAGCAAAGAGCAAATATCTTGTACATACAATCTAAAGTTATGTTTATCTACTTGAACAGTGGAAATCCCACTTCTTGAAAGATGCCTCCCTTGTTTCCATGAAAGGCTTTAACATGATTGCAAGTTATGAGGCGTATTGCTAATACTAAAAACTATTCCATCATGCTAACTTAAGATAAACTCTGGATTTTTTATTTCAGATGAAGGGTGGTATTCCTGGCTGTGACTCCATAACTTTGAAATACGGTCTCTTAGGAACTGTGAGCAGATTCAACCACGAATAGCTAAATGTGCCTAGATACATGAAGTTATATTTAACTATCTCCCTAGCTAATTAGATCAGGGAACCAGAATCGTATGGCTAGGTTAATTAAGATAAAAGAGAGCATTTGTAATAATTAGGTTATCTATCTGGTTTCCCTTCCAGTGTCAATGAACATTGTTAGTACAGCAGCCGATGACTGGCACTTCAGACTGTGTATGCCCCATTGATGCATTCACACCAAAGTCACTGCATTTGTAAGACAGCAAAGAAGGCTTCTGTGAATAGTATCATCTTTTTTCTTTTGAGAAGACTGAGCAGCCAGACAAGGTCCTTTCCTAGAGAAGTCCCTGAGGCTGCTCTGAGGAGAGGTTTCTGGACACTGCACAGTGCTGAAAGGCAGGAGATTCAAGCCAGCAACCTGCAGCTCTAGAACAAAACTGGAAAAATGCTACAAGGAGCATGCAGCAGATCCACAGTAAGACCATAATGGTGTTGGAAAGGAAGTGCAGGACCAGGGAGGACTGTGGAAATGTACTGCAACACAGAAAACTGCTGCATGCTTTGCATTTGGAGCTTCCAACAGCTCACAGGCAGATTATCAGGCTGTGAATAAACCTTTTACCTATTATTTTCAATTCTCTTATCACTGTAAATTTTCTCTTTAAGAAGCTAGCTGAGATGACCAGTTCTAATTCTAATCAAAATAATTTGAGGGGTGTTTTTTTTTTTTCTTCTTTGGGAGCCAAATGAACAGATTACCTAAATCAATACACTTTGGTTCTCTGGCCTCCTGCTTTAGACACCCTCCACAGTGGTCAAAGGTTATTTGTGTCCTCACTCTATCCATGTCAACAAACTTAAACTTCAGAAAAAAAGGCATATATGTTTGCCATCATGAACTCATTTGGCCTGAACAGAGCCTTCATCTTGACAGCATTCATAATGAATTTGCACAGCAATCATGTTGTTGTCTCCGATCATTTATAGATGTTGTGCTCTGTTTGGACACAATGAAAAATTCAGGCAATTAGAAGAGGATCCAAAGAAGGGTTTCTCTATGAAAGCAACTCAGGCCAGTATGCCTGTGACAGCTAGGAGCATTTATGCAATATGAGGTCCAGAAAAGCCACAGCATGACAGACAAGCTTTGTCTATTACAATAGCAAATGTTCCCCCTAAAAGGGTGTTTTGGAAGGTTTTGCAACTGTTTCCCCTAAAAGAGTGTTTTGGAAGGTTTTGTAACTCACAAATGTAGTTTAATTATGACCCTGCAGCAATTTGTTTAATGTCTGACAGGAATCAAACAAATTAATTTCTTCCTGAAAACAAGACTGACAGCACAAGCTATCACAAAGAGGTTTGGGCTTGGTTGCTTTTGATTTAGTTGAGTGCCAGTTCTGCTTAGAATTAAAACATGATGTAAAAAATTCCATTCCCTTTCAGTCAGAGAAAAATGTAAGAAATCACGTTGGTATTTTCCCAAGTGATAAGAAAAAAGAGTTGAATGCTTCTGGCTGGCAGAGGTCCAAGATTTCCATGTAGTTACAGGATTTGCATAAAAACTGTGTTTAAGTCAAGTTCTTGTGTTGATACAATCTCACTCTAGTGAACATCTAGATTTGGGAGCTATACTCATGCAAACAGGTCAGGTATAGTAACATCAATTTCAGAGTCTGGAATTAAAGCAGTTCTGTTTGGATTAAGTGGTTCTGTTCTTATATCCCTGCTTTGTATTACACAGGAACACTAAAGCTTTAACACTTGTGTATGTACGCTTAAGTACACACTCAAGCTTATGACACAGATCTTACTGTATTCTGAATACCTGATAATGCACATATTATATGTTAATATGTGATTAGCAAGGTTTCCCTAAAATAGAGTTGCTTCACAGATGAAAATAAGGAGTTCTGGAGAGGATAACCAATCAGATCAGCAGCAACCAGCTGAGATAATTTCATTGAAGTAAAGATAAATGATTTCCAGGGACATGGCAAGGAAGGGTACAGTGAGAGTTAGCTGGAAAATGTGTAAGTACAAGCTTTTAGAGGCTGGACTAGACAATTTTCAGAGGTCCCTTCCAAACCCTATCATTCTATGGTCTGGTAATTTTTTCTTTACTGTGACTCATTTACAAATATGTGCAGAAAAAAATAAGGTATATCCCAACTTCAAGAAGCATATTGAATAGCTTCTTTAACTAGGAGAAAATATACCAAAGAACTTTGGTTTTGAAGGGGGGGGAAATAAAAATCTGCTGAGAGAAGTATTTCTATTCTCAGCCTATAAACTGTCTCACAGCAAACTCCTGGACAGACTTTTTTCTTTTTTTTTTTCTTTCTGAAAAATATACTGTCAGTGCAGAACTTCCTTTGCTCCCTAGCACTTCTGTGTTGTAGATGGTGAGGAACTAGGATATTCAGTATCTTACCTTACAGAGTTAATAGCTGTGGGAAAGCGTGCAAAGCCAGTTTGTTTCCCTCAGCACCATCTTCCACGTATTAACTCCAAGTTAGGACAGAGACAGCAAGTATTTAAAGACACAGTATTGATTCTGCTTCAGGCAAGGAGGATCCATTACATTTGTCACTTGTTGACTAGTTGCTTTTCTCCATAGTGCCTTGGTGATGGCAGTGTTTCAAGAGATGTTTAAAAGAACACTGGTAGGTGATCAGCAATACATATACTTTGATCCGTTGGTGACAGAAACTGCCTCAACACTGAAGGCCACTTATGAGAGCTGTGCTGGAATGGACTGCCAATAGTGTATTGTTTGGTAAGAACTGAGACACTATGTTGAGTGCCACATTGCTTTTATTCAATATTATATGCATGGGAAGAGTACAGTCAGGTTATCTATAATTTTAATGTACATGGCAGCTCTTGCTCAGCTTGATTCTAAAAGTATTATTCATTAAGGCAATGGCAATGGTTCAAGGCAACTGAATGTAAAGAATGGGCTACTGTGTAGCAAGGTGAATGTTCCTCTAAATATCACTTAAGGAAACTAGCACTGAGGAAATCATTAAAATGTACCGTACTGGTGGAATGCCAGATGGCCACAAGTGGTTTAAAAGGACTTCTGCTTGTACCTCTGCACTGTGGCGTGATTTTCTTCAAAGTGATGAGCTCTCAGGGTAGGAATGAGAAAATGGAACAGTGTACAGGAATAAAAGAATGGTTAAACCCTTCTTATGAAAGTCTTTCCCTGTGAATCATACTAGATCCATCAGAAAAAACTGCCTGCATGGACAACTCATAACTCTCTTTGAACTCTTAACTTCCATGCAGTTTTCTAGAGGCATCAGAATGCTCTTCGCTTTGAATGTCAAAGTTATGCACAGTACATATGGATTTGAAACAGGGAAAGAGTTTGCACATTTGCTTCAGTCTGCTAATTGTGGGCACTCAAACTGCAAGCTATGGGGCTATCCTGGGCCCTCAGGTATGCTACAAAGGACTCATACACTCCTAGTGAACGCTCCTAGTGAAACAAAATTACAAAGTAACAGTATGCTCTGTTGTAAAATACAGATTTTAAAAGCCTGAAAAATTTGATCAGATTTTCATTTTTTATACACTGGAGAGCCAACTGTCTCCCTTGCTTCACAAAGTCTGTAGATCTGAAAAGGAAAGCAAGAGTTAACAGGCAACTTTCACCCACTCTTTGATGACACCAGCTATTCCCAGAACAGACCGTACACTCGCTGGTGCACAGTTTGCACACCAGGCTGCTGCAGGCAAACAAGTCCATCTCCAAGCCCTTCTGGTTCAGAAACCTGTTAGTTAGAGCAGCTAGCACATCTTCCTCACTTGCCTCAGCTTTTGGAGTGATGTTAAGAAACCCAGAAAAGCTCTTTCCACTAACTCAGAGATGGCTGAATTTGCATCCTCCCACCAGCTCAACACAACTAGCAGAAGTCAATCATGCAGTTAGCCATGCTGGTCAGAATATATGCAACAGCAAACTGTGCATGAATGCAGAATGTTGAAACAATCAGAGCATGGCTTCTAGCGGTGACAAGTTTCACACTATCCTCTTCCAGACTCCTAGTTTTGTACCTTCTAGTTTTATACACTTCTAGTCTGGTTTTGTTTTTATTTTCGTTCTCTCTGAATGAGGCACTTCACTGCTTTGAGGAAGGATGACTACAGGAAGCCGATGTAGCAATTCTCAGACTCCAGTCTGTCTTGGACACACAGATGTCCCAAAGGGTTTCTCATAATCTCACTCTCCTATGTTGAAAATAATATTCATGAACTAAAACCAGGCTTTGTGCTTTAGTAGGGTTATGCTTTATATCCCATCTCCTGTTTCAGGACTACTGAAATAGGAGATGGCCAGAAACTCCCTGATTTTACTACTTGTACAGAAGGTACTTCCATCTGCCATATAAAGTCACGATGGCACAGATTTCTGCCATGAAAATGGATCCTATGGGAAGCTTTGCCATTATAGTTATTAGGCTGTTGCCTGGACTAAAATGTTATGCTTCAACATTGCACTCACATCCTCTTCATGATGCATCAGTACTACAACCACCATCATGACACCATCACCAAGCACCCATCAACACACATTTGTAAGTAGCAAAAGGTAGGTTAGTTAAGGACCAATCTTATTACACGTTCAGTTTTGTACCCTTCATAAGGACAGCAAATCTCCAATCAGAATGAAGCTCCTATCATCAGTCATATTGTTTACACTGAGCACAAAGTACATGACTCTGAATGACTGCTAGAGCAGTACACATAAAATCAAATCTTTTGAAAAGGCACTGAAATTCCTACGAGGAAAAAAAAAAAATATTAAAAATCCCTGCATTGGCAGATCATAATCATATGTGGCACTACTGACCAAAATAAAATCTAAACTATGCAACATATGACTAAAAAGCATGTGTCTTTCCCAACACTACAGCACTGAAGTACTTGACAGACTACACCCCACTTCAGATCAACTACACAGACCACTTAATTTCCATTTTGCAGAGCACAAGACCAAACACATCAAAAGAGATCAGCCTCTGATTTATATCTTAAGACAGAAGGTTTTTATTAATAAAACCGTTTCCTCAGAGTTAATTTCCATTAACTATACTTGAGAGGGAATTACTACACATCTTGCTCCCAGGCAAAGCTGGACCATTCCACATATGTTACAAATCAGTATCCCTTTACATTTATTGGTGTGCTGAAGAAAGACAAAGGATTTTATTTTTAGATTCTCGCAAGTCAGGAATCTGACATGCAGTTTGAGGAATCATGTTGCTACCAACCAGTTCCTATTTTAAACTTACAACTTTTCATATCAAATAACCAATAGTTGCATTTTTATACTAACTGTATTTCTCCATCTTGAAGTAAGCATCTTAGCTGGCATTGTGCTTTTAAGAAAAACAGACGAAAGATACAAGATGCTGTAGAGCTGACTTTGAAGTCCTTCCCTTTCTGTACCAGGTGCCTTCCTTCTTTTCCCTGCTTTTTTTTTTTTTTTTTTTTTTTTTGATCTTGAAAGCATTTCCTGCTAATGCATGAAACTTCTATTATGTTGCATATGGTTTCTGTTTTCAAGTCTTTAATGCTTTCAGGAATTTCTTCGATTTCTATAGTCGTTACCTCATTCTTGTCATTCTTGGTTGATAAAGAAGTAGTAAACTAAACTGCTCAAGTATTTTCTTTAGTTTTGAAGCTGTATCACTAGATCTGTATAGTAATTCAAAATGGTCTGTCTTGACTGCCCTTGAAGGAAAGAAGGTAGGGCCTTGAATACTTGTTGCTAACTCTTTATCGTAGTTGAATAGCATCTGGTTTTCTTAATTGAAAATACTGAATATACAGAGCACCCAATAAACACTACATTTACACCTGCAGTCCTAAATCTGTTGGATTGTCTAGAGGAGGGCCAAAAAGATGATTAGAGGGCTGAAAAAAAATTTTTTACCAGGGTAGGCTGAGGGATCTGGGTCTGTCCAGTTTGGAGAAGAGAAGGCTTTAGTGGCCCTTATAGCAGCCTTCCAGTACCTGAAGCGGGCCTATAGGAAAGCTGGAGAGGGCTTTTTTACAAGGGCATATGGTGATAGGACAAGGGGTAATCATTTTAAACTAGAGCAGGATAGATGTAGAGTCAACATTAGTTAAGTTCGTTGCTATAAAGGTAATGAGACACTGGAACAGATTGCCTAGAGAAGCTATGGGCTCCTCATCCCTAGGTGTTTAAGATCAAGTCGGGTAAGGCTTCGAGCAACCTTATTTAGTGGCGGGGGTCTTTGCCCATAACAGCAGGTTGGAACTGTATTATCTTTAAGGCTCTTCCAACTCAAGCATTCTATGATCAAGACCTGGGATTAACACATAAATGTGTAGGTACAAATGTCACACTCTCTTCTTGAAGATGGAGGGGAAAAAAAATTAAAATATGAAATTCTTGTTTTCAGAATTAGTGCAAAATCAGCTTTCGACAGCATGTTCCTAGTTAGTAGTCTGATGGTAGCTGAATGCCTGAAATGCAGCAGCACTGAAGACTCCCAAAATTTCATGGCAAGGCCTTTTTGTGTTCTGCAACCAGCTTCTGTCTCTCAACATGTCCCACTGGGGAGCACGGGCAAATGCCCAGACAAGGGAAGAATTTAGCATTGTTCAGATGGAAACTGCCCTGTACACAGGAGGCTCTGCTGAAGGACTTCATGGTTCACTGCATGGGGCAAAGCTACCAGTGGAACACAGCACAAACAACACAAGAAGCATCACTTGGAAAATACAATTTATTCCAGAGACTTGATGTTGAAAGGTCAAAACACAAAAATACTTAAGGAATAGAAGCATCTCCAGTGATGGTCTGAAATTATGGAGTATGCATATAACTCTATATAATCTTATGGAAAGGATTTGCACCAAAAGTGTGCCACTTTCTGAAACAAATTAGTCTTTTATCAATCGGTTGCTTCAGTGGCCATTACATTTCAAATGCAAAAAATCTTGGAGAGGGGAGAAAAAAGGGCACCTGATCATTACTTTGTGCAGTAACTGAACCAGTAATGTAACCAGTTTTACCTTTTAATGTTGATTTTAACTGGATATGATATGCTCAGAGAGCCACATCAACAACAACTTAAAAAAAAACAAGCTTCATCGTTGCTTTTTAGCATCTACATTCTTTTTTGGCACTACAATTTCCCTGAATTACACAGCTATTTCATACATGGAGCACACCGTAAGTTTCTCAGCACTTCAGGTTTATTGCACCCACAGACCAGAGTTGCCACTCTCCACTGAAAACAAAACAGCCAGACAAAACGAAAAATGCTTACTGAATACAGTCCAGAAGGTAGGTATACAGATCACAAAGCAAAGCTTCGCCCTCATGTGAAGTTCTGTGTGACAATGAGTAGGGACAGCAAGTGCAAAAACGGTTGTCTTTGTATTTTCTCTCCTGCCCCATAAAGCTTGGAGAGGCTGCACAAAATTCTCAGAAACAAAGAATTGTGTGGGTCAAGGTATCTCCGATGGAAACAGCAGTAGCAGCAGATGCCGCATTTTCCTCTGGTAAGGAACTCCCACCCCAGGCTTTCCCTCGCTTCGATGCTGAATGGGGAACAGCTACAGTGGAAATAAAATCTCAGTGTTTGAAGCCTGGCTACTGGTCTAGGTGGTGCTGGCAAGCACGAGGCAAGCAGAGAGGAGACATTAAGTGATATTTTAGGGGTTTAAAGGCAATGCTTCTTCAGAAGGGGCCTGAACTGAAAAAGCTTTAAACACCAAGTAATCGCCATGTTAGGGGGCACAGTGTCTGCATTTTGCAGTGAATGTTTATCACCCTAGAGGAGAATCCGCAAACCCCATTGTGTCGACTCTTCAGGAGCCCAGCTGCAATACTCTTTTGTAATTTTTAACTCCATCTCGAAGAATACGCCAGTTGTCTTTGTTCATAAACAACCATTAGCTTACAAAACTATGCATTTCGAACTGGCTTATAAACATTCACGCTGCAAAGAAAGGTCTACTTTAATTTCGGACATCAGCATCTGCTGAGAAAGAAAAGGGGCGGAGAAGGAAGGAGCAGCGATGCCAGCATCGAGATGCAACAAATGGAACAAAAGAGATTTCAAAATGTCGCACTAACGCACACACAAGGCAATTTTTCTCTCGAAAGCCTACTTCTCCTCGGCAGCAGATGGATCCTTCCGGGACTGCCCAACACACTGGGCACCAGTATTCCCCCTTGGGACGGAACCCCAACGGCTGCCCCCTCGGTGGGCACGTCCACTGCACCCGCTTCGCCCTCTCTGACCAAAAGGACAAACGAACGGACCCTGCCATACTCCCGCTGCTGTAGGACCCCACTTGCTCCCCCTTTTCTGCCTCGCCTGTTATGCGGGAGTCGCTGGAGCCCGGGGCGGGGGAGCTCCAAGGACAGATACTCGCCTTCCGCTGCTGGCCGAGGGTGGGGGGGGACAGCACCGCCTACTTTTTCCCCTTCAAAAATGCCAATTCTGTCTTGGCGAGGTGAGGGGATGCATGGGGCGGGGACGACGCACGGGTGAGCTCCGCCGTCGGACACAGTACCAGATGCTAAATCTAAGCCAGGCACAGTGCTGTGAGTGAATGATGTCAGCCTGCCGCTGAGATGCACGAATTTACTTTCCGACGGCTACAAACTGGAATGGGGGTGCAGCGCGGTGGTCGCACCGCAGCGCCTTTGTTCCGCCGCGGGCCCCAGCCCCGCCTCCGCGCATGCGCTCGGCAGAGACAAAGGCGCGGACAGGGGCAGCAGAGTTTCAGCCGTCTCCCCGCGCACCCGGTTTCGACCAGCGCTCCCGATGGGCGCCCATCCGCCGTGGCTAAAGGGTGGATGTGTGGATCTCATGTGCATCTTTTCTCCCCGTGAGCAGCCGCGACCATCTGAGTCAGTTCCTTTTGGGAGCCGCCTTTGAGAAACACGAGTGTGCGCGGGGAGAGACGGCTCGGGAAAAGAGTGTGGCGAGGTGTAGCTTGCTTTGGTGGGGAAAAAATGAAAAACGGGGTCGGGGAGAGGAAATAATCTGTGGGAAGAAGGGGTGCGATATTCTATAAACATCCATTAAAAAGGCGCATCGGCGAGCCGGGTGCTGTAAGCGAAGCACCACGACGGGAGACAACAGCAGTCCCCGCCCGTTTGTGACGGGTGGTTGTCAGCCCCTGGCCAGGCAAGCTGCAAGACCATTCCCGCAACGCCCCGCCACAAGCAGAGATGAGGAGGGCCACGCGGGCCGTGCTGCTCCCCTCCCACCCCACCGCGAGCAACTGCGTCGTTGCCCGCCACAGCGGGCACGCGCCGCCCCGCTCCCGGCCACCCCCGCAGGCTGCGCTCCTCCCGCCGGCCCCGCCCGCTACCTCCCGCAGCGCAGTGCCCGCGCCGCCGAACCCCCGCCCGGCGCCTCCCTGCACCAGTGCTTCCCCCCCGCCCTGCCATCTTCTAGCGGGCTGTGTTTCCTTCTCCGAGCGCCGTGCTGCGTGGAGAGGGCTGGGGATTTTTTTTGTTTGGTTGGTTGGGGTTTTGTTTGGTTTTATTGTTTGGTTTGTCGGTTTCGGCTTTTCTCGGTTTTTGTTTGTTTTTTTTCATTAGCAGCTTCCTGATGGAAACAAGCTAAAGGTACCGAAAAGAAACTGGCCATAAACCACTATTACTCCCACCACACCCATCGCTACCCTCCCCCCCAAAGAAAGCCTTTCCGGGCATTTAAATTTTAAAGAATAGACTCGGTCCGTTTTGTGCCTCGAATCCGCGTTAGGCGGTCTCCCCTCTCGAGGAATCCAGCTCCTCAGAGCGACAGTGCTAAAATGTGCCCGCGCGGGTGGCTCCGGCTCCGCTCTCCCCACTCCTTCCCATTCAGACGCACATCTTTCCCCGCATCCGAGACACCACGGCTGGGGGGATGGAAATAAAAAAAAAAATTGCACAGCTGTAGGGGTCTGCTATGTAAATGGCATCAGTGAGATACACCGCTTCTTACCTTTTTCTGTTTCTCCTCTCTGCCCCTGTGTGTTTGTGTGCTGGAGTGTCACAAAGAGAGTCCCAGGTAGACCGGAGCCCGCTCGGCTTCCTCTGAGTGCTGTGGCTCTCCCCTGCTCGCTCGCCGGGACTGGAGTGACTAGTGCCTGCTGGAGCAATGCCGCCGCTACCACGGCTGCTGCCTCTGCATTTCTCACTCTCTCCCCCTCCCTCTTTCCCTCCCTCCCCCCTTCTCTGTGACAGTCTGTGGGCAGTTCAAAAGCCACACGCACTTATTTATTTATTTTCCAGGCGGGAGATGCGCCGCGCGGCGCTCACGCTTAGGGGGCGCACGGACCCGAGGTTTAAATAGGACCCTTGCAGGCGGCGACACGACTCGCTCGGAGGTCTGCGAACGTCCTTTGCAGCTTTATCTCCCCGGCCCCAAGAAAAAAAATCTCAGGGAGGACCGGAGGACCCTGTCGAGGACGGAACGGGGGAGCGGGAAGGCAGAAGCTAGACTCCCTGCCCCAAAGACAGCGGACGCGGAACAGGGACGCACACCGAGGTGCTGGGCGCTCCTCTACTCTCCGCACCCACGACGCGGCAGTGCCCCGTGGGGTGGCGGCGGGTCCGGCCCCAGCGGTGCGGGGAAGCTGCCGGGCCGCCAGCCCACATGTGCAGCCCGTCTGGGGAGCGCGGGAACCTGCTTCCCCGCCGGAGAGGGGAGACACAGGCGGAAGAGACGGAATAATCCCTGGCATTTGTGCTTTCGGCACGCTTAAGGAGAGGGTCTGCCCGTTAAACACAAAAGGCAAAAAACAATAGAGGAAAGCAACCCGGTTTTCAGGAGAACGGATCTCTCCCCGTCGCTCCTGCGGCTGAACGTCGCTGTGGCTTCAGGTCTGGTATCCCTCCACTTCTCCCCACCCCGTTTAAAAGCGTCCCTGGGTCCGCCACAGCGCCCCAGCACACCTAAGGGCATCGCTCGCACCCTTCCACCCCCCTTTTTAAAAACCTGCTGCCAGGTAGAGCCCCTCTACGATGGAGCCGGGCGTGCCCTGCTTGGCGCTCGCTCGGCGCTACGGTAGCCCGACGACGCTTGAGATCCGAGGCTGGGGCGCCCTCTGCACCTCGAATGGCTGCCGGGCGGGGCCAGGCACTGTCTCCTGGGAGAGTGACCACTCCACCGTCACCCCAGTTGCCGGGGAAGGACGGTAAAACGGACCCGCTGGGAGCGAACCGCAGTGGCGGTGTCTCCTCGGGGACGCTCCGATTCGGAGGCGCGGAGAGGAGTGGTCTGGCTACCCCACCGCTTCAAAGCCACGAGCACCATCTTTCAACAGAAACAATGAAGGCTATTTCCCAATTCACGTGGGGACAAGATGCGAATGAGAGGCGTGTAGCTGGCCCCTGATAGGGGTAACTGCAGTTTACATTGTCAATAGAGACGGAGCGAAAAGGGCGTAGGGCATGTGAAAGAGGCAGGTGCGGCGGCGAAAATTTGCTACTGGGACGTGGTGAGCGGTGCCATGTGCGGCACGAGGAGTCCCGCTTCCCATCCATGCCCATGTAGGAAAACTATCGGACAATAAAATGTATTTGGGGTTTACGTGTTCCACGCACCGCACCTTGCAGCCTGTGACCGCACCGAGCCGGGGTGGACGCGGCGCTTAGGAACGGGTGAGCAGCGTGGATCGAACCCCGGCTGTTGCCCCCATCGCCACATAAGCCCCAGACGTGGAGGGAGGCACGAGCACGGCGGGTTCCCCGGGCGACCGCGGAGACAATTCCCCTGTTTCCGTGCAAACCTTCATATGCTAGCCTTCGCTTGCCTG
>VWZE01000310.1:407065-463503 GCA_013396675.1 Eubucco bourcierii | reverse complement strand
CTGGTGGTGTGGCAGGTTCACTTCTGATTGTGCAGCTACAGCGGAGGAACTGCAGAATGGAACCCTCAGGGGTGGTGGATGGTGTGGTACAAGAGACAAGTAGAAGCACGGGGCTCAGATAGATACTGGAACTCAGAGAAACAGAACTCATCTCTGATGAAGGGATCTTCACTCCTGCATACATGAGAAGCAGAATGGAACAACAGCTTGAAGAATGGAAGTGGACTGGACTTAGCTGCTCCATTTGACTGGCTCAGGGGTGGAAACACACCGTTTGAGATAGGTGTGGACTGATCCAGGTTGTGCCAAGAGAATCTGCAATGAGTAACTGAGACTTAGCAGTGAGCAGGTGGTTGTGCGTTTGTAGTTCAGTGGTAGAACACCCTTTGATGTGGGAGACCTGGGCTCGATTCCCAGCTGGGTGCATGGACTGCAAGGATTTGACTGAGAATGGACTGAGACTGTCCATTATTTGATGTTGAGTGCTACTGAGGACAATGCAGATGGAAATAGAGTTCCTCTGTTTGTGAAAATAATTTGTTGGGAAAAAAATTGTATGGGTGTTTTCTGCCTTTGAATGGGGATACAACCTGTCCAAGGGGTTGTTATTCCCTGATGGCGGGAAGTCCAGGATATGTATGTTGGGTGATGCAAGAAGGTGTTAAGATCAAGTGTATTCCACAGAGGAGTTTGATTTTGACTGAGAGAGTTTGAGTTCAAAGTATGTACAAGTTGTTATTGAGGTTCTTTCAGATAATCGATGTCATCTGATAAGTCACATTCGAGGAGAAGGAGAATTGTGTCCAGGATCCAGGAACAGATCGGTTTGAAGAAAGCACTGCAAAGATGAATAATTCAGATGGCACTATTTACTATATAGAGTCTGTTTCTAGTTAGATAAGTAGTATGATGCAGGAATTATGCGATTGAATAAGGAGTGGAATGTCCCAGGTTGGTAACTATAGGGTTAAAAATCTTCTAGGGACTAGAAAATTGTTATTCAATCCCATAATTCTGCTATCCCTTTATAAACTCAGGGCCAGTCCAGCTTGCTCTCCTTTCCTCCCCCTCCAGCCCTGTGTCGGGCAGGAGCAGCTTTTGTCGGGACAAACGTGTAAGAAGTAGACCTCCTTCGGGGCCTCCAGAGGCTGTGTTTCGGCCTATGGGTGGCAGAGGCATTGGTGAGGGAGAGGATTGGAGCACTGGGGATTATAGATTAAGTTTTGAGTTGGAGGAAAATTCAAAGGGGTCACTCTGGACGTTGAATCTGCTTTGTAATTTCTTTCTGTATCTCTCACTTCAATTATAATTCTGTTTTCTTTCCAATTCATATAGCTTCATTCTGTCGTTTTTTAAAAAAAAAAAACCCACGACACCCGCCGAGCCTGCATCTGCTGCTGTATTTCCAACCTTACCCCACAAGAGGGAGCTTTTGGCTCAGTGTATTGGCAGAGTCTCGTTTCCCCTGTATCCCGGCAGAGTCTCGTTTCCCCTGTATCCCGGCAGAGTCTCGTTTCCCCTGTATCCCGGCGAAAAGTATAAATTAAGTTTCCTCAATATGCAGAGGTTTTCCCGAGTCCATTTATCCAGTAAACATTTTCTTAATACTTTTTTTTTTCTTTTATCACACGATGCAATTTTTTTTAACGTTTCATAAGATTATTATAATTTTCCAATAAGCTTTATAATGAATATCTAAAATGTAATTAGAGTCTATTTCCCTGTTGATTCACCTGGTTACAAAGTAATTAATTCTCAGGGGGGAAAAAGATGTCAGTGTAAGGCATATGTAAAATTTTGGTTTTGTAGTGGGTATCATTCTCCTAGTAAATGTAAGTACCAGCTACAGGAATTTTAAAAAAATATTGTAATAGTTTAGACATATACAAGATGCTTTTTTTTCATAGACGTGCAAGCAAAATGCATAAAGTAAACAGCTTTGACAAAATCCTAAAACAACTTTGATAAATCCTTACTGAACACCTCAATCCAAATTTAAATTCTGACATGAAGATGGATACAAGCCTCTGATTACAGTTATGTTCTTAATGACTCAAAGTTGTATGGTGGTAGGCATGGCTAAGTCTAGCTTTACTAGACTGAATATTTCCATTTGTACCATAAAAAGCATCATTTTGTGCTTATAGCCAGGTAGGGATGTGTGGGTTGTGAACGCTGCTTCACCCCAGTTTTCCTGGCTTCATTTCAATGTGTAATGCAAAGCGTATGTGCCTCCCAGGAGGTCCCGTGCTAACCAATTTTAAAAGGCTTCCCTGCTCCACAGAAGTCCGTATGCAAGTTTTGCCAGAGATGAATATGGCTGATGCTCTGACAGTGCAATTATCTGGGTTATTTCTGTTTCTTCTCTCAGTTACCCTAAAGAGTTAGAGTTGCTTATGTACAAAAGAAGCAAATGTGCTTCTTTTATGGTTAGTGTATGCCAAGGTTCTCTATGACCATCTATAGGTTAAATCTTGGACCCTTTGTTCCATTTTTGCTTCCAAGTTTCACTAAAGCTGAATAAGATATTCACTGTTTGGCTTCTATGGCCACAAAAATGTCTTTCAGTTAACAGCTGGAATGACTACAGCAATGTCTTGATTATGATCAGAATTGGCTTCTCCTGTAGTATTTTTTTGTTGTTGTTCTCATTAAACTACAAGAATGTCAGTAATGCAGGATCAAATGCACAGCTGACTGGGTGATCTAGCTAATGTGACAGCTACAATGCACCTCCTACAAGGTAAGAGAAGTAAGGCACTCAGAAAAGGGTGTCAAATACCTGAGAGAAAGAAAACATGAACTTGGTGTTCTGATCTCTGCACTGGGGGCTGCTTTTATATTTTACCTACTAGACTCTAAAGCATTGCTCTCTTAGTAACACAAGTTATTGGATTCCTACCCTGAGAGAGAACTTTTGACTGTGAAGCCCAGGGCCATGGCCCTAAGGTTAGTGCTAACCCTGGCTTTTTATGCCAAGCCTCCCCTTGGGACGCCACTCACCCTGACCCATGACTGAGGACCCAATTCTAGCTCAGTCCAGATCATCAGTCCCTGCCCCAGCAATACCACAATTGTGCCTGAATCCATCCCTGTCTCTGGCCTCATCTTCTGCTGCTTCTGACTCAACCTACATGGACTCAGGGCCAGGTTGGGTGAGTTCTTGAGTGACTTGAGCTAGTGGGAGGTGTCCCTGCTTATGGCAGGAGGTTGGAACTAGATGATCTTTGAGGTCCCTTCCAACCTTAATATTCTATGATTCTATGATTCTATGACTGTGGAACTGATTTAGCTCCTCATTTTGTATCCTTCAGCTCCTGGCTCTTCGTCCTTTGTGGAACAGCCTTGTGCTTGCTACTCCTCACTATATAGTTAGGCACAGATGCCTCCTGAAGCACAGTTAGTTGTGCAAAGACAGCACAACATGCAGTTCTTTGAGGTAACTCCAACTTAAGGCATTGCCTTTACCTGGCACATTGTTTGTTGGTGAAGCCACTCGTGACACCGCACTGCTTTCAGATTCAGACTGGATCACATGAGGCCCCTGCAGGAGTATCTGCAGCTGTACTTTTGCAAACCTAGTATTACAATTAAATTTCTCCTAACAGTGCCAGCATCATCACAAAGTCAAAGCAGAGAAAGAACATGATGGACACCCACCTCAAATTTGTCCTGTAGAGACACCTGACACCTGTCTGTTCTTGCTACAGCTCCTGTCCTAGAAGCTGAGTGTGGGAAAGCCTGAGGGTTTCATCTGCATCATTTGATTTTCTTCCTTCTGCCAGTGAAGGGCATTTCTAGGTCATGAACTGACTGAAATGAAGTGTTCTGAGCATCACTGGTAAGTGAAAAGGTCATGGAAAAGAGTTTAAATCTATAAATTGTAGCAGCTCTAGTCCTATAGAACCACCTTCCTTAGTCTGCTTTATTCCTTCAGCTTGGAGGTGCTGTATTTAAAGCTGCTTCCTGTACTTTACTGCACTGTCTGTACCAAGCACAAGCTGCAAATGACTTGGAGAGAGTCAAATTAAATAACTGCATCTGAAGTGGCTAAAGCCAAAATTATTTGTAAACACCGAGAAGTGGCTTTCCCAGAAAATGAGAACCAGATAATACTCATGCCTGAAAACTGTTATTCCTCAGCTAACCACCAGACATGTCAATATTACAAATTGTTGAGGTTGTATGAAATAAACTCCTTTGTTTCTAATCAAGATTCATTTGTGGAGATTTCTCTGAAATGGAAATATTAGCAGTATATCATGATGGAAAAGACCCAGTGCTTCAGACTAGCAAATGTGAGAGTGAGCACCTACATAGTAAGTTATACAACCACACCTAGATGACCTGTCCTTTCCATACCAGAGATAGGTGCATTCTTAAAGCATGTACCATGCATCCAGTAACAGAATTCCCCATGTTGGAGCAAGACATGATGTCTGCTTCCTGAATGCTTCTTTGAAATGCTACACTACTTTGATTTTTTTTATTTTCATGCTTTTACATGCCAAGTTTAGCTGTTGGGGTGGGTGGGTGAAAGTACTTGAGCTTTAAATAAGTCTTGTAATAGGCACTACCAGCTGTTTAGCTGAATGACACAGGATCTGTAGCCAGGCCATACATTTTGCCTTTACTGGGTGAGTTTTGTGGATACTGAAAATGAAGTAATGTATGGGGAGTCTTGACATATGGGAGGATCAAGGTTGTTACAGCACACAGGTCAAATGCTTACACACACAAAATGGTTCAAGCTTTACTAAAAAGCTTCAGAATGATAAAGACCAGAGGGATCTGTGGACATCCATGTGCTAGTAACTGCTTATGAAGTTACTAGTTATTGTTGTCCAGCAAAGAAGTATCAGATACTCCCTGCCTTACCAGCTACAGTTCACTGACTGGTGTAACTGAATGACTTCATATAATGGGAACAGATGCTGCTTTTGCTTGCCCAGCAGCTTATATTTGTTTAGAGACGCGTCACAGCCTTGGTAACAGGCAAAGGCTGCTCATGTCACAACACTACTAGTCTGTCCATTAGTGAAGGTTAATCAATTGTGGTAACAACATCTGACCATGCAAACAGCATCTTCATTTTCTCTTTAGTGTGATAAAAAGCTGCAAAAGAACTTCCCAATGGGTCAAGAAGGGTATCAGCTTTTCTCATCAAAGTCAGTGAGAGAAGCCTTGCTGACACAAAGCTCACAGGACATGCAGCCTCTTTAACTGTAAAGGTGTAACATTCTGTAAGGGGTACTTTCCAAGTGTTTCTGGAAAATAATTTCCAAGATAGTCAAAGTCTCTAGCACCTTCCAGAAGAGCTGTGTCCAGCAGGTCACAGTGTGACCTTACAGCCTAGACTTCTTTATTGTATTGTCTGATAGGACTTCTGTGAAGGGACATACGGTTTTAGTTCTGACCAGTGAAGCTCATGCCGTCTGTGCCGTCTTATATTGATCTGTTCTGCAGTCTCAACATAATTTGTGTGTCTTAATACGTCACCCAAGAAAACAAGGCTAATACCACACCTAGAGGTTAAGTCACAGTTTAGTAAATGTATCCTGAATTCCACAAGCTCTATAAGCCTGAGGCTGAGCTATTAATAAGCAAATATTGCAAGCCAAATAATGAAAGAGTTTTTGTTCCAAGTATGGTAGCTACCACCTTAGTGCAAGGGCTTTCAAGCAGCTATTTCTTTGAAGTGAGAAAGTGAACCGGGCAATGGCATAACACAAAACAGTTGCCAGTTGGCCAAATGATGAACTGTTTACAATTCTTTGCAGTCCTCCTGTCTACCTTCTCCCCCTCTTCCTTTACAAAACAGCACTTTGGCTTCCTACTAGAGAAGCTGTAGTACTCAACGTGGATGTGGTAGGAGTTTATATCATCTTTCACCAATGCAAAAGGAATGTGAGGCATCTAGAGGAATTAATAGTGTAAATAAATTCATGACAATCAAAACCCAGAATCACTACGCTTATCTTGCTTTTCAGTCTTTCATGTGATTTCATCTGCTCTGTCTGTCCTGTTGAAGTGTGAGGTCTTTGTAGCAAGGCAGAAACTTGCTTCAAAGTTGATGGTGGATTCACCCTTCCTGGAGGTTTTCAAAACACCTGTAGACATGGCACTCCAGACCATTTTTTCATGGGCATGGTGGTGTTTGGTTGACAGTTGGACTTGACGATCTCAGAGGTGTTTCCCAAACTTATGTATTCTATGATTCTATCCCTCAGCTGCCTCTCCTCATTGTCATGACATTTTATGGACAGAAGCATCACAATCACCTCAGCCATCTGTCAGAACACACTCCCTCCCACAGACTGAATACTTCCAGCCCTTAAACTCTTGTGCCTCTTACCTACCACTTCCTTCAAAATAAATGCTGTTAAAATGTTGTGGAGGCACTCATGAAACAGGCAGCAACAGCTACCTGAAAACATGGATTTACTGTAATTACTCAGCACTCTTTCTGACAAAATAAAATTACAGATTTGGATGTCAGCTGGGAGTATATTGCTGCACAATCACTTAAGTTATATTGTGAAACCACCTAGCTGGTTGTGGGACAGAAAGGCAAGCTGATCTATCACACTTCAAGGCCAAGGCCATTACAGTCAGCAGGTGCTTGTTAAATGAAGATCCATGAAACTGGCCTGCCAGAGAGATGAAGGAAGACAACCCTGTTTTGGCTAAAATTGATGAAACAGGGCTCAAATAACAAACACCCAACTTCAAAGCAACCTTTGAGGGCCAGGGTGCCTGAAGAAGTATCTCTGCCTAATAAACTGTAATTTTAATATTAAAGCTGACACTCCCTAATATGAGGAAAAGTCAATCACATGCTAAACATATATGTTACTCAGCATTCCTCCCAAATCATGCTAAACGTCACCTAGAAAGCAGGGACAATCCAGGATGGGGTATAAAACCCATGAGAGGGACATTCCCTGGGCATGCTGCCTCTGGCATCGGGAAGCATACACGCTGCTGATGCTGGTACCAGGGTCAGCAAGAGGGGCTGCAGCATGGGCCAGCACAAGGCCCAACTGAGTCAGATGTTACTCAGTACTTATTAATCCTGAGACCATCTTTGCTAAATTTCTATTATATTAGAGCTACAGCAAAGGTTTGAATCTCCAACTTTTTCCCAATGTTACCCAGAATTTATTAAACCTGAAACCAGTCAGTGCATTTATCAGCAGGAATCCCTAATCTGTTGTATGTGTTACTTTGTTAAACTATTTGATCATTTTAACTTTCTGACTGTGTCAGAGGAAGTCCTTGTCAAGGCACTGAAAAGTGGGGGCAAAAGTTGATTTTGCCAACTAGTTCCAACAATGACAAGACAGGCAAACTCTGGGGTCTTTTATCTTAACATGACAAACTGTGCAGAGGAAGACAAATCAGAATGTGCACTCGCTGACTCATAAAAGGAAAATCTCCCACTCAGGGTATCCAAAATATATACACTCACCAAAGCTGGGCTGAGGGCTTCTTAGATGGTGTTCCAGTCTAAGGGGAGAGGATCCAACTGCCAACCACTTGCTCCATGGAGACCAGCTCCAGATGTCTCCGTGGACCAAATTACTCCATTTATACCCTAAATTGAGGGTGCACTGTGGTCACAGGGGGCTAAGTACTCCAAACAACAAAAAAGCAGGGTGAGTGCTTTTGGGCCCTGAGGTGCCAGTTAATATCTGCAAGGTGTCAAGCTGATCTTTGTCAGCTCCTAGCAAGCCTCAGCCCTTGCCTTTTGTGTTTATTGGCATGGCAGTACCTGCCAGATACACACAGAGCCCTGGAAACAGGTTTTGCCTATGAAGACAGAAGCAAAAGAAGACTGTAGTACTTCAGTTGTTTCTGTGTTTATTATCAGACTGTCTCCTCATTCATTCACTAAGCTACCTTTTCTCTGAACTTCCTTTTACAACTAACATTCTTGTAATGTATTTTATTGCCCTTTGTGTCCCTGGCCAGTTTTAGCTACACACCCATCTTCTATTGTCACCATCTCAATTTTGTCCTTACAGCATTTGTCCTTAAGCACTGCCAAACAATATTGTTAAACTCTTCTTTCCTGGCCTGTCTTTGTTTCCACTTCTCATACACTCCTTTTATGTGTATCTTAGTTCATTGAGAAGCTCCTGGCTAAGCCAAGCAGCTTTTCTGCCAGATTTCCCAGTCTTCCTGTACAACAGGATGGTTTGTTCCTGAGCTCTTAATAAATTTCCTTTCTGCCAGCTTTCCTGGGCACCTTTCCCTTTCATGGCTGCTTCCCAGGGCACTCTGCCTAGCAATTCCCTGAAAATAAACCAAAGTTTGAACTCCAGAGTCATAACGCTACTGCTTTCCTTCCCAGCCTTCTTTCAGATTGATCATCCTGCAGTTACTGCAACCCAAGCTGCCACCCATGACTGCTTTTGCCACTAGCTCTTCGCAGTTTGTGAGCAGTAGGTCTGGTGAAGCATCAGTTACAATTGAGACATTTCTATGTTAAGAAATTATCACCAACAGAATCCAGGGTTTTCCTGGAATGCTCACATAATGATGGGTTGTCAGTGCCTTAGAGGGTTGAAAACCACTTGAGGTTGAGAGCCTGAAAACAGGAGACCTTTACTAATAATTTTAGTGAGCTTCCTCTGCTGTGTCTTCTTGGTCAGGTAGTTCTTACAAAGTCTTTCTCACTGTACCCTATCTCGGTTCTTAACCCAGAGACATGCTCAATGAGTGTGTCCTCCAGCTTCATAGAGGAGTATTGACCAGTCAATCTTGTCACAAGCCTCCCTCCTCTGCTTCCATGATGGTTCTTCCTAAGCAGCCTTTGGTCATGGCTGACCATGGCCTTCAGTGTCTGTTCACCAGGGCTTTATAGACCCTCAAAGGTCACCTTGTCCACCCCCCCTGCACTGAGCAGGGACATCTCCAACTACATCAGGGTGTCCAGGGCCACATCAAGTCTGATCTTGCATGTCTCCAGGGATGGGGTCTCAACTGGGGAGCATGTTCCAGTATTTTACCACTTTCATAATAAAGACATTCCTCCTTATGTTTAACCTAAATCTACCCTGCTCTAGTTCAGAATCATTGCCCCTCATCCTATCACTGCATGTCCTTCTAACCTAGTCCTTCCCCAGCCTTCTTGTAGGTCCCCCTCAGATATTGATTTATAGCCATAAGGTGTTCTCAGAGCCTTCTCTTCTCGAGGCTGAACAGCCCCAATTCTTTCAGCCTGTCTTCATAGCTGTAGTAGGGCACTCTAGAACTCCCTTCTCTCTCCTCTGTCCTCCGAGATTTGAATGGGGGAAGACAAAAGTCATGAAATTGCTTCCCTACTCCCTAAGGGCTTGAACAGGGAAAGGCAAAAGGCCTTTTCCTCCCACTCCCACAGGTGTACTCACTCATGGGAATGCCCTTATGGGAATGCCCACGCTGGAATCGGGGATTGTGATTGGCTGGATTCTTCGTGCCCAGTATATATTGGCACTGGACACATTATCTAGGAATGACTTCACATAGAGTGACCAGTAAGTATGCACAGGTGCATTTGGTCCATGCAGTCCCACCCAGACCCATCTGGATCCATTTGGAGGGATTTCCCTGCGGCACCCAGACCAGCTTCTCCTTGGACCTGTGTACTCTGGCTTCCTGCTCGCTACCCCCAAGCTGGAATGACCCTGCCTCTGGCTAAGGCAATGCTGCTCCAAGAGATCTGCCTTGTGGAAGCTGTGTCTGGAGACAGCTTTGGCTTTGGTGCATTCCATTCATATTGGACTTATGCCACGTGTTCCACAACTGGATTATAACTTGCAGTTTCCAGAGGCTGCCACAAAGGAGATCCAAGGACCTCACCAAATTCCTACTCTGCCCTCATGAGTAGATCTGGCACTTTCTCTCTTTCCCTAAGGCTCTGGTCTGCCTTTGATTTCTAAATGGGGTAAAGCTATTTTGTGGCTTAGCCTTTTCCATTTTTTGACTTTCCTAAATTACCAAAATTGCCCATAAGCATCCTTGTGGAAATTCCTGACCGAATTATGTAACCTGTAAATAAAATTTAACTGGGTTTGTATATAGTTTTGGGGTGGGGCTTTTGGGGAAAATAAAGACAACTATGTTTTTATAATTCCTTCCTTGTCAAATTATTCCAAATCAAATCAATAGTACAGGTGCTCCACCCTCTGATCCACCCTCTGATCATCTTTGTGGCTCTTCTCTGGACTTGTGTTGGGGGTCCCATAGCTGGACAGAGTACTCCAAGTGAGATTTCACCAGAGGAGAGAGTCAGAATCAACTCTCTTGAGCTGCTGGCCACTCTTCTTTTGATGCAACTCAGGAAGTGCTTTGCCTCCCAAGAGCTGTAAGTGCACATGGTTGGCTCATGTCCAGTTTCTAGTCCACCAGTACCCCCAAGTCCTTTTCTGCAGGGTTGCTCTCAATTTCATCCTAGAATCATAGAATGGGCTGGGTTGGAAGGGATCTCCTAAGGTCATCTAGTCCAACACCCCTGCAGTGAGCCCTCCACTAGATTAGGTTGCTCAGAGCCTTGTTGGTCCTGACTTTGGATAGCTCCAAGGCTGAGGCCTCAACTACATTCCTGGGCAATTTGTTCCAGTATTCCACCGCCCTCATGGTAAAGAACTTATTCCTAACATCCAACCTAAACCTACGCTTCTTAAATTTAAAATTATTGCTCCTCATCCTTTCAATACAGGCCTTTGAAAACATCCCCTCTCCAACCTTCTCATAGGCCTCCTTCAAACACTGGAAGACCCTTGAGTCTTCTCCAGGCTAAACAACTCCAGCTCCCTCTGCCTGTCCTCACGGGAGAGGTGTTGCAGGGAGGACTATTTAGAAGGGTTTGTAACAACAGGACAAGGAGCAATGGTTTTAAACTGGAGTAGGGTAGATTCAGGTTAGATATACAGAAGTTCATTACAATGAGAGTAAAGAATGGTAAAATACTGGAACAGGCTACCCAGATATGTGGTTGAGGCTCTGTCCCTAGAGACATTCAAGATCAGACTTGATCTGGCTCTGGGCAGCCTGATGCAGTTGGAGGTGTCCCTGCTCAGTGCAGGGAGGTTGGACAAGATAGCCTTTGAGAGTCCCCTTCCAACTTGATGCAATTTGTGAATCTGTGGGAATACAGAAATGGCTGGAATTGTTATGTTGCACACAAGCTTTCAGGTTGAAGAACAGCAGAAAGAAGACTTCCTTGCAACTTCAGAGTAGGAAGGGCATTCCTTTCACTCAGAAAATTCTCATTCAAATGTAAATATGTGCTATTTCCTATTGTATTCAGCAGTTCCTATATGCATAGGGCAATCTTTTATAGAGCTCCAGCCAAGCTAACTACTTTTGAAATGCTAGTGAACACAATGAATCAATTCTTCATAACCCAAGACTATGCACTCAATAATGGGAAAGCATCCTTAGAAAAGACTGACTATCCCCCTTCACATGGGAAGCACATTAGGTTTGGACTGTGGAGGTAGTGAGTAGGAATCCAGAGCCACCTTCACGTTAGTTCTTATGTGGATTTTGTTATATTCTTGATTACTTATAGAGGAACTAATTTAATACATGTCTCAGTGAAAATCAAGGGAAAATGTAATTGTATTCCATGCAATAAAGTCTAAGTCTGACTGTATGTGGCTTATGGGTCTCTCTTGAATTTGTGATGCCATAATCTTGAACAGTGTCCACTTTTGACACCACTCCAAATAGGAATGTAGTATCCTTATGGAAAAGGCAAAAATACGTGTATGATTAAGTAGATAGCCTCTGAAAAGTGAGGAATCACTAATGTCAATGAAGAAACATTTCTGATTACTTTGGGTACATAGCCTCAGGGTGAATCACAGTTGTGGAGAATGCATATTTTCTAGGTTTACTATTTGCTGACAAGCCCAAGAATTCATACTGTGACAAGAAAAAGGGCTTTCTGGACGTCTGGATACAGGATAACATTGAAGTGCCACTGTTGGTGCTCTATATGTAATAAGACTTGTACAGAAGATACAGTGTTTGCAAGCAGAAATGCAAAGTCTAAATTTCTTTTCCCCACCACCTCCAAAATGTTCAGCCTATCAGGCAGTTTCACCCAAGAGTGATAGAGATCTCACATGAAAAGCTTGCCTGTGTTCATTGAAGAGATTACCTACTTTTCTAGAGCAGTTCCAGTTTTGAAATGCATTAGGGAGATTTTGCCATTTGATTTTGCATTTTAGAGACGTCAGAAAGTGCTCAGAAAGCATCCCAAATGCCTTGGGTTTAGGAAAAAATCTTTGGACACATCTTTAGGTAGAGAGTAGAGTCAAGAGGCAAAAAGTTATTCAGGGCATGCTAAGAATGTCTCCCTTGTGGCACATGTACACAGCAAGTCAATATCCTACATAAATGAGACCAGATGTGTTGCAAAGATGGTGGATGGTCTGATTTTACTACAGTAGTTGCTGAGCGCATTATGTATGGTAGACACTGAACATCAGGTGCAAGAATCTGGAAAACTTCCACTTGTTACAGTAACTTCAATTGCTCATAGAGCTCCTTGTTTTCTTCCACAAAGTCTTTTCTCTTCACAGAATCACAGAATTAACCAGGTTGGAAAAGACCTTCAAGATCATGGAGTCCAACCAATTACCTAGTTCCTTCTAATTAACTAAACCATGGCACTAAGTGTTGCTAGTTTCCAGAGAAAAGAGATCAGCATTTCCCCTTCGGCTGTCCCCTTTGAGGATGGTGTAGACAGTGATGGAGTCAGTCCCTAGCCTCCTTTTCTCCAAGCTAAACAAACCAAGTGACCTCAGCTGCACCTCATAAATCTTTGCTTGAAAGCCTTTTTCATCTTGGTCACCCTCCTCTGGATACACTCTAATAGTTTGATGTCCTGAATGGGTTAGTCCGCAGATTCTCCACTGAGACTGTAACTGGAATTAGCTGAGCAAGATAGCCATGAAGACAGTACAGTTTTCCACAGGGTAGAAAGACTGGAAAACATCTCATTCTGTCAGCCAAAAATCATTGCTTATTAGCTAACCTGAATGGAGTCAGAACAACAGATTTACTCAGAATTCTATTGTCAAAAAAAGAGCCATGTTTTTTTACAGTTAAAAACCTCCAATCTTTTCTAACATGATTGCTATCACTGCTATTGGAAGTATGTTGCATATCAAAACCCCTGGCTTTCCTGCAATGCCTTTATCATTTCAGTCCAACTAACAGTCACCAGAACTACATGAGATTTGAGCAAATCTGTAATTGATAAATTTCATTACTGAAATGTGAGTCTCCTTGGGAAGTGGAAAACATCTGAGATTTCTCAACTGTCTTAAAGAATTGGAACATAGTGTGTTATTTTCATTGACATTTGTTGTGTTTCTGGTGAACAAATAGACTGGAAGGATACTAACAGGAAATTTTGTTCGCAAGATAAGCAGCTGTTAGCCCCCAAAGCTTCAGAAGTTCATAAGGGCCAAANAAAAAAAAAAAAAAAAAAAAAAAAAAAAAAAAAAAAAAAAAAAAAAAAAAAAAAAAAAGATGTCATTCTGTGTCTGATTTAATGAATAGTCAGCATTCCACATCAGCCAAAGGAAATGCTGTGGGGGCAGTTTTTACAGATGCAATCAAACCTTGTGTTTGTGTGAAGAGGGACAGAGTTTGCCATTTGTTTGTGAAATAACAGTTTCAAAGGTTATGCTTCCGCCACAAAAATGTTGAACTGTTGTCATTCCAAAATACTTAAGAACTAGCCTATTTCGTAACTTACTGTTTCATTTCTGGAAACTTACTTGGTCCACAACATGTCAGCATTTCCAGATTGAAAACCTTCGTGATTTTAATACACATTTCTTGAAAAGTGTTCTGCTCCGTCTTATAATCATCTACAAAGCAGCTTTAGTCTTTTGGTCTTCTGCTTATGGCCCACAGACACTACAGCTTTCAAGTAAACTCACTTTACTCAAGTAAAGAGTAACAAAAGCACATCAGTAGTAGACATATGATCCATTAGTGAGATCATAAACGAGGTATGTCTTAACCAAATTTACCAGTGCTTTGCAGTGAGATACATCTGCAGCTGACGTGGGTGGCATAACCTCATTTATTACTGCTATGCTAATTTACATCAGCCAAAGCTGTGGATGTGTTGAATCACTGGTAATTCTGAGGAAATTCTATGTTTCTTTGGAAGTATTTGTTCTTGGAAAAGTGGTACTGGATTTTTGTTTATAAAGCACGTTCAAGGACTGTCCTTCATAGAAAGCAAATAGTAAATTTAACTTTAGACATTATGACTTCATATAAAAACACAAAGATGAAAATGAAAATTGAACAAGTTATTGTGGGTTCTGTATGATCTATTTGTAGAAGAGTGCTGAAACTTTAGAGCCCTGAATTCCTTCCAATGGAAAAAACAATCTCTAATAAGATTGGCATTCATGAAATCTTAATCCAAAAGGGCCAGAGAAGTAGTAAGCCATGCTCTTTGCAGGGAGATAGACATAATGACTTCAAACCCTTCACAAGGCCAGTGACAGCAAAAGCGGTGGACCTTCAGCAAAGCTACTTTTTAGTTGTCTTGAACATACGAAAAGATAATTATAACATTTGCATTCTGCTAAATGCTGGTACTCTAACAATGGAGTCTGGCTTCTTTTCGGTATTTTCTCTTCCTGATTTAGGATAGAATGAAGTTTTACTTGTGGTGCGTGTGCTGGTTTGAGGCTAAATTAGAATATTTTAATAGAGAAAATTACACTCTAGGCTGTGAAAGGAAAACATCATGATGTCTACTTCACTCATACGCTTGCTGGAGAATTGTTTGGGAACACTAACCAAAACAATAGATAAGTCAGTCTCTCTCTGGCTCTTGCTGGAACAGGAGCTGCTGGTGGGATCTAGCAGTTTCTGGGCTCTGACTCCTCTGCTGATTAATCCTCACTAACCACTTTCCTTCTAACCCTCCTGGCTGATCCTCCTAATTTACCTTGCACGTAAGGCAAATCTTGGGGTAAGGTACAGGGGTGGGGAGAAGGTGGAAGGGTGGTTGGGAGCCCCTCCTGGGGTCTCTGATTTCTGGGAGGGGTGTTGTATTTCTGTTTAACCTTTTACTTGTATATTTCTGTAAATATTCTGTCTATAGTGTATATATCTGCTTGTACATTGTGCAAAGCTGTAAATAGAGCTTCATCACTTAACTTCCAGCCGGCTGAGTTCTAGTCTGGGTCATTTTTACAAAGTGTGGGGGGGCGGGGAACTCCCAAACCGTCACAGTGCAGAAGAAATGTAACTGTAGTTAATCTCGGGGAATTGGGAGATTAGTATTTATAAGTAAATACTTAAAGCCTTTTGTAATTCACCAATAGCCTTCTGACATAAGCAGAAAGGAGCTCCTTGAGTCCAGCTAGTGGACAAGCAGTATAACTGACTGCATGAAAATGAGGAGAAAGTTCTTCACTGAGGAGTCATTGGCTACTGGAATGGGCTGCCCAGGGAGGTGGTGGAGTCACCATCCCTGGAGGTGTTCAAGGTGGGTTTGGACGTGGCACTTGGTGCCATGGTCTAGTCTTGAGATCTGTGGTAACGGGTTGGACCTGATGATCTTTGAGGTCTCTTCCAACCCTGGTGATACTGTGAAATGCATATTTGTATGCCTCTATGACCAAAGCAATGCCACTGTGTGTATGGAGTGCTCATCAAGTATAAAGTGGATTTATTTTCTCAAGAAAATACTGCAGTTCTGTGCAGGCATTAGGTTATTCAGTTTTTGACTAATGAATTATAGTAGGAAACAGCCTAGACGAGACAGAATATGTACAAAATGCAGCACTAATTGTTTGCACAAGTACCATCATTGAGAATCTGAGAATCTCCTCAAATGTTATAGTGGATCAGAGGACCGTACAGCTACTCTGACCATGCTGCATATGTGGAGCAGGCCTCCATTTGCATTCAAGCTTCTTCTGGACCATGGCAATTCCAAACTGGGAGGCACTTGAGTATTCAGCTGCCTTAGATCATAGCAGATACAGCAGGTTTAATCAATTCCTCTGATTTCCCAGTCACTAATGCATCTTCAGAAGGTGCAGCTTTAGCTGATATTGGAAATGAAACTGAAAAGGGAATAAACTACTTTTCATCCTGGTTTCAACAAGGCAAACAATGATTTTTTTTTTTCTGTATGTTGTAATACCTAAAATGCACACAAGTGCAAACAAGTTGTGGCATTTACATACATTAATTTCTGCCCCCACATTTGAAAATATTTTTTTGTCTGGAAAAGGTTGAATAGTTTTTATTTCTTCTTCTTGTTTTGGTTTTGTTGTGTTTGGGGGGTTGGTTTGTTTGTTTTTTACAAAAAGCTCTTTTCAAAATGGAAATGGTTATTTCAACTTTGGTTGAGATTTAAAACAGTATTTTCTTGCAAGAGGTGACATTTTAAAAAATATTATGGTTATATGTTTATGCATTTAATTAATGAGTATTTTTATAGAAAAGCTTACATAAAGTTTCACTAATTAAAGACCACTACAATGTTTCAGAAATATATTTAGATGTGTAGCCTACAGGCCCAGATCACATTCTACATTAAAGATCTATATTTTTGGGTAAGCACCCTTTGAGACTGAACTGTTGCACGTGGTCATATTTCACTGAGATATGGACAGAAATGTCATCATTTTTTATCCTTTTTTTTTCCCCATCCTGGTCATACAAGCTGTTCTCACTGCTTTACTCAATGGCAGTACTTGATTACACTGAAGCTGCTGTTACTAAAAGCAGCCCTAGTGCATGGTGCGGCAATCTCACTGGATTAAGTCAGCAGGGTCCTGTGCTTTATCTGTAACACCATTTCCATTTGTGTCTATACATAAAAAACTCTGAGGAATTGTTTGCATTAGCAGAAAGGATGAATTTCCCAAAGGCTCCTGTGGAAATGGCAACACTCCCATTTTATTTAATGGGAAAATCCACCCTGGCTTTTCTCTGGAACTCAAACACAAAAGTGAGTGCATCACACTTAGCAGAGCTACTGTCACAGGCTGCCTGCCAGTACAGATTAGGAAAATGCTCAAGTTCGGCTTTCCAAGCTGTCCTTTAAATTCAACCAGACAGCTGCCAAGAAGCTTTTTTTAGCCTGAAACTAACTGAGACAGAGGGAGAAAGCAACTGGTTCTAGTTAGCAGACATAATTTACATATCACCAGGTATGCTGTGCTAGGCATGGAGAGAATGGCCACCATAGAAACAGCGTTCAGCAGCAGCTTTTATGGAGACACAGCAGTGCTTGCTTTGCTGTCACTGTGATGTTTACCTCTGTTCATGGCATCTTCTTTCTCCACAGAGGGAATCCAGAATATTTGTGAAGTAACATATTTCAGCCTGTTCTGAAACACTCACAGACAAGGCAGCTTTCCCTCCTCCTTAGCTATTTCTTCTCAAAAATCAACCTGGTATTTTGTAGGGTAAGTTTTCTGTTCAGAATAGCATAAGCCATGGCACCACTGCATGGATGACCACTGACCTAACCCATACCACACGACATTCAGAAGTCTCCTTTTTCATCAAAACTTGGTAAATACAGATAGCTAGATGTTACCATTTGCTCCAAGTCATGAATCATATAAACGTTCTGCATCTGCCTGCTAAATCAGCTCCCTCAAAAGATTTCATTTTCCTCTTCCCCTAAGAGATTGATCAAGCACAAACAAAACACTATTTGACATTTTAATGTCCGTAGGCTGCTTCCCTTTGCAACTTTGAAAACTCCTTCCCATGCTACCTATACAAATATGTGGTGGTCATTCATCTGGAACTGGAATAGGGAAGCAGTTGAAGCTGTGAGGCTCTTTGTGTTGTAGTTAGAATTACATAGTTAGAAATCCAGCTGTTCTCTTGACTCCTTATCCCTCTTCTTGTTGCTCATAATCCAAATTCCTTTTGGCTTCAATTTTCCGCACTTCCTCGGCCCAAAAGTGATTATGTTGGACATCTGAGTAAAATCTGTTGAGCCATTTTTGAATGATTGAAGTGCGAAAAAACATGGCCATTTGCTCTGACCATGTTTATTTTATAAATAAAAAGAGGGGAAATTTAAAGTCTTTTTTTTCTCATAGAGGTCACTAAAGAGGGTTTATTGAGTCTTTTCAGCTTGATGCAGAAGTTTAGAATGGGAAATTTTGCTACCCAGTATAAAGTAATATCTCTTCAAACCAGCCTCATATCCCTTACTTTTCCCAGGTTCTGCAGCAGGGCTATGAAATTCTACCCATAAGGACATGTGGACACACAGGTAAAGAGCATCATTCCAGCTGTGCCGTCTGTGCTGACAGCAGCAGATTTTCAGTTTCCTCTGTGTTAGATGAAAAGGGAAACTCAAAGGAATGCATTGTTTTCTGTTCCAAGTGAACTTTATTCATCCAGACAAGGTGTCTGAAAGAAAGGCAGAGCAAGAACACAAATGGCCAAGGCCTTCCTATCAAACCCTATCTGGAGCTGTACCTAGAGAGAGGTCTGGAGGAGGTGCTTAATGACTGAAAAAGGCAAGTAATATGCATCCTCAAAAAAAACCCCAAAAGATCAACCTAAGAGGCTAACTGGTCACACTCTGATGGTCTTGGAAAGATAAATATCCATGAAGCGGTCAGCCTCACCTCCATCCCCAGAAAGGTAATGGAGCCAACTTATCCTCAGCACTGTCCTTAGGCATATCAAGGACAGTGGGATCTTTAGGAGCAGTCAGCATGGTTTTACCAAGGGGAAGTCATGTTTGACCAACCTGATAGCCTTTTTTGAGGACATAACCAGGTGGATAGATGATTGTAGAGCAGTGGATGTGGTTTATCTTGATTTCAGTAATGCATTTGACACTGTCTCCCACAGCATCCTTCTGGCTAAACTGAGGCAGTGTGGTCTGGATGATCAGGTAGTGAGGTGGATGGGAACTGGTTGAAGGAAAGAAGCTAGAGAGTTGTGGTCAATGGGATGGAAGGCTGTGCTGCCATTCAGGCAGACTTGGACAGGCTGGAGGGATGGGCAGGGAGAGATTTAATGAAATTCAACAAGGACAATTGTAGAGACTTGCACCTGGGAAGGAACAACCCCAGGTAACAGTATAGGTTGGGGACTGACCTACTGGAAGGCAGCAAGGGAGAAAAATATCTCGGGGTCCTAGCTGATGGAAGGTTGACCATGAGCCACCAATGTGCTCTTGTGGCCAGGAGGGCAAATGCCATTCTGGGGTGTATTAAAAGGGGTGAGGCTAGTAGGTCGAGAGAGATTCTCCTGCCCCTCTACTCTGCCCTAGGGAGGCCACATCTGGAGTAGTGTGTCCAGTTCTGGGCCCCCAGTTCAAGAGGGACATAGAACTGCTTGAGAGAGTCCAGTGCAGAGCCACAAAGATGTTTAAGGAAATGGAACATCTCTGTTATGGGGAGAGACTGAGGGAGCTGAGGCTCTTTAGCATGGAGAAGAGAAGACAGAGAGGTGACCTCATCAATATTTATATATATGTAAAGGGTGAGTGCCAGGAGGATGGAGTCAGGCTGTTCTCTGTGATTCCCAGTGACAGGACAAGGGGCAATGGGTGCAAGTCGAGGAATAGGAAGTTTCATTTAAACATGAGAAGTGTTTTTTTCCCTGTGAGAATGACAGAACGCTGGAACAGGCTGCCCTTGGGGGTTATGGAGTCTCCCTCTCTGGAGATACTCAAAACCTCTGTGATCTGGTATAGGAGATCCTGCTCTGGCAGGGGGGGTTGGACTGGATGAACTTTCAAGGTCCTTCCAGCCCCTGACATTCTGTGATTTTGTGATTTACCAAGGGTGAATTATGCCTGACCCACCTAATTGCTTCCTGTGATCAATATCTCAGTTTCTGGACAGAGGCTGGACACTATATGTTATTTACCTTGGCTTCAGCAATGTTCTCAACACATTTTTACACAATATTCTTGTATCCAATTTGGGATGTTACAGTTTGGATGGATGGACAAGCATCCACCTGAAAACTCATTCATTAGTCTCCTAAGGGTAGGAGGTTAATGGGTCATATTTTATCTGTAAGTCAGTAAAAAGTGGTGAGTTCTGTGGGCCTTTTCCTGAAACCTGTCCTACTTAGCACTTTTATCAATGTCCTGACTGCATTTTCAACCAGTTTGTAAATGAGACCAAAGTGGGGGGAAATGGTTTATATACTCAAGGTCAGAGCTGCCATCCATAAGCATCTAGACAGATTGGATGAATAGGCCAACAGAAGCCAGTTGAAATTCACTGAGGCCAAACACCAGGTACTGCCCTTGGAAGGAAGCTCTGGTACAAGGACAGACGCTCATCCATGCCCAGCTAGGAGCAGCTCTGCAGGAAGATACCTGGAGGCCTCGGCAAACACAAGCTGGGCTTGAGCCAGCAGTGTTGCCCTGGCTGCAGATACAGCCAACAACTTCCTGGAAGGTATTCACTGGGGCACAGCCAAGACATCAAGGGAGGGATTTATCCTTCTCTACACAGCATGCCTTAGACCACATCTCAAATACTGCACCCAGTTTTGTCTTTCCAGTACAATAATGACACTTACAAATAGGAGCAAGTTCAGTGGAGGGCTTCAAGCTGCTCAGGGCCTGGAGCATGTGCCCACCCTGTAGGGGAAACTGAGGTGTCAAGGCTTGTTCAGCTTGAAGAAGAGACAGTTTCAAGGGGACTTAACAGAAGCCTGCACATACTTGCAAGGTCATGAAGTAAATGGGCCCAAACTCTTCACAGTAGTGTGGGAAGACACAACACAATGGGCATATGCTGAAGCAAGAAAATGTTCAGGCTGGAAAAAGGATTAGAATAAGGAAAAAAAAATTTTTTTCACTCTAAGGATAGTGAAACATTGGAACAGGTTGCCCAGAGAGGCTGTACAATCTCTTTCTGTCCTTGGAGACTGGATAAAGCTTTGTACAACTTAGTCTAATCTCAGAGCTGACTCCACTTGCAACAGGAGCTTAGAATGTGGACCTCCTGAGGTCCCCCCAGCCAGAATTATCCTATGATCCTGTGCTGCATTCAAGAGTAAACATAACCCATCATTCCTGCTCTACTGCAAGTCAGTGCTGTAGTCTGAGGGTATCAGTATTGAGACCAATGTCAGGAGGCAGAAGAAGAAACCACAAGAGCACACAGACTGCAGAGTGGCTTGTGTTCCTCACCCACCTGCTCACCCTTTCCTTTAGTCCCTGTCATGCTCTTATATGTATAATTTGGAATATTTTTCTTCTCTTATGTGAACAGTAAAGAAAATTATTTCATAATCCACTGCCAAGCTTTGTTAATTTCTTAAGTGTAAGAACAGGATCCAGCTATTTGAACATGGAGAAAGAAATGTTGGTTTTGTTGGGTTTTTTTTACAAAGACAAATTTAAACCAGAACTAATTTTTTTTTTTCTAGGATATCTTACTTCTAACATCAGAAGCTGACAGCCTGCTTTGACTCAAAGCAGACTCAATCAAATTCAGTAATACAAATCTCTTTTTTCTTTTTTTTTTTCCTGGAGTCAGCAGTAGACAAGTTAGTCTAAAAAATAATTTAAGATTTCTAGGGCATAAAACACTAAGTATCATACAAAATGAGGGCCATTGTTACCTCACTTAAATAGAAGGAGGTTTAGTATGTGAGCAAATCATAATTTTCCAGACTCATTCAGAAGCTCAGTGAAGTAATTGGGTTTTCCCATCCAGTGCCAGCTGGCACTGGATCAGACTTAATGCATAGTACTGGAATCAAGACCAGTAGGTTTGAGTCATATTTCAGTCACGATAATAGATCATCTTTTATTAGAGAAACCATGGATATGGTTGCAAAGAAGATTAGTTCCAGGCATATGAAGTGGAATGGATAATGAAAGACTGTAATAATGAAGGGTTGTGAGAGAGCAAAAGGAAACCAAAGTTGCTGGATGAGTGGGTGAATGTGGTATCAGACAATTTATATTGGAAGCGTCTATGGCTGGAAACTGTGATGGAAAATGGAAAAGCTGTGATCTCAAGGTTGCAGGATGAGATCTTTTTCAATAATGTAAATACACAACTGGAGACTAGGTAAGGATTTAGATGGCTAATGGAAGAGTAACCACTCAAGTACTTAGGAATAGTAATAATAGAATTATTAATATTAATAATTTCACAGAATCATCTTCAAAATCAATTTTACCAAAGGGGCAGTGGGTTTAAACTGGAAGAGGGAAGGTTTAAACTGGATGTTAGGAGGAAGTTCTTTACAGTGAAAGTGGTGAGGCACTGGCACAGGTTGCCCAGGAAGGCTATAGATGCTCCCTCCCTGCAGGTGTTCAAGCCAGGTTGGATGAGGCCTCGAGTGACCTGTACTAGTGGGAGGTGTCCCTTCCTATGGCAGGGGAGTGGAACTAGATGGATCTTTGAGGTCACTTCCAACCCTACCATTCTATGATTCTATGATTCTAAAGTTCTTTTAGTAAGAGATGTATTTGCAAACAGAAGTAGCAAAACTTTTGATGTAATACACACAGTACAAAACCATCTACAGTTTGTAGTAGGGGTTAGCACCTTGCTCCTCTAATCCTGGTGTGTTACTCCATGGCTTGTCTCAGACAAGTCTGATACTGTTATTTCCCTTTCCCTTCACATCTAGTTTAAAGCCCTGTCAATCTCAGCAATCTCCTGAGCAGAGATCCTCTTCTCCTCTTGAGAAAGGTGTCTCCCATTAGATGTCAGCAACTTTGGTGCTGTGTAAGCCATCCCCTTGACAAAAAAACCCCAAAGCTGTCGGGGTCACACCAGACATGGAGCCCTTTATTAATAGACTGGATCTGTCTGTTTCTTCTAATGTCACTGCCCACAACTAGAAGGAGACAGTAAAAAATAACCTGTGCCATCTCAAGGCCCTAAAATCTCTTTTGATTGCTCTTGGATTACAGGTCATGGCTTCCTCTCCACCTCCATGGAAGGTTACTAATGGGTAATAGCCTGAGGACTATGCCAAGTTTGGAAGTTTCCTAGTGTTATCCTTAACCCAGGCTCCAGGGAGACAGCATACTCGTTTATGAGGAGGGTTTACCCAGCATATTGGACCCTCTGTTCTTCTCAGAAGAGAATCACCTACACTTATAAACCCTTCTTCCTTGTGGATGTGGTTGTAATATGGGCAGTAAGGTTTTCTGTCTGTGAAGACACCTCTGGTGTAGATTGCCCATCATCCACATCCTCATTTGACTGGTCTTTCTCAATCAGAGCCTCTTACCTGTTGTTCAGAAGAACCTAGGGGATTGTACCTCTCTTTATGTCTCTTTAAATTGCTCCCATCACTTTGCTCTTCCTTTTTTTTCCTATGTGGGAGATTAAGTTTTGTCCCTAATACAAAAGGCTGGGACAGTTCCTGCCTTGTTCACCAGGAAGGAGAAACAGCACACAGTTCTGACCGCGATGTTTACAGAGTGGTCTTTAGTATAGCCTGTATGTGATTGTGGACTGGGATGTGAACTTTCTGTGATACTGCTGAGCTGCCTGCAGGTTCTTCAGTTAAATGATTTGTCAGTATTGAAGATTGACAGTGAAGTGGGTGCCATAGTGAGGTCTTTAGGATTGAGCTCATCTTATTCTTGTGTTCCTCGTGTCCTCTTATTTTTATGGCAATGTATTTCCATATGTAGAGATAGAAACAGGTATGTGCAGCCAGGTAAGTGCAATGTGGTCTTGGGCAATGTAGCTAAAGCCATTTAACATATGAAGAGGTGCATATCTACATTCTTAATCAGATGTTGATTTACTTTGGATAGTTCCATTAGGTAAACACAAAAATAGTGTAAACTTGACAGCAAGTAGGTATGTAATTATGAAGGCCATCAAATAAAAGGAGACTTTAGTACTGAGTGTTTTCCTAGAAAATAATTTTGCTTTGCTGGAAGTGTCCTGAGTGCCAAAACCTCATCTGTTAAAGAATAATGACTCCACAGAAAAATGGAAGGACTGTGCAGGTCATGCACTTCCCTTCAGCTATTATAATAATTGATTCAAATGGCTTGTTAGTTTAAGAGACTTCCAGCAGGAACTAGAGCACACTGTAAACTGTTTGTGTTTTAAGAAAAAATGGACTGTGTTGATTTATAGCTATGTTACTCCTTTAAGCAAAAATATAGACTCCAGATGAATTCCATGGGAAAAAAAACCCAACAACAAACAAATCCCCACAAAGTTCAGCAGAAAGTACTGTAAGTAGATTTGGACAACATTATGGCCAGGTAAATAGCAGCATTCAGTTTCCCAGTTTCACCATCTGCTTTTTAACTTTATGCCTATGTGTAAAGATAAAAATTTCAGAAGGGCAGAAGGTCACTATTACTTCAGATAATTGGTATTTTAAATATGTTAGAAATACCACCAGCACTGTCAGGAAGACATTAACTTCAAACCAAAAAAAAAGCAAATTTTTTGTCTTCTTAGATTTGTAACGGAAAGTCTGCACATTGCACTAAATTGCTGCAAAGAAGGAGTCTTTAGAGAGAAGTTCAGTTCCTCAAAGTCTCACCTTTTCATCAGAATATTCCATTGCCTTGTGTATCTTGAATATCTGTATAAGAGAATTCAGAAGCCACAGAAACAGAGTCCTGAACTCTGACTTCATATTTCAAAACAAACATGAACTTAAACCTCTATTTCTGAATGGAATTTGCATTTGGTCAACATTTTTTTTTTTTATTAATTGTGTTAAAACTTTTAATTTCCCAATTTAGTAGCATAGAACTTTGCTCTGCATTCATGCACACAAAGGCACTTCTTCATTTTTGTCTCACTGTTAAGGGACAATCTTAAAACCTTTAGACAACTTATCACAGAGTGCAATGACTAAACCTCTAAAGTAGAATATGCCACACCAAGACACTTTTCAATAACCAGCTTAAAATTAGAAAGCAGTTAAACCTAATCCTTTCAGCATGCAGTCCAGCCCAAAGCCTGACAGTTGAGTTCAGTTGAGAAGAAGCATACACTGCAGTCCACATATAGGACATATCAGTAGTTCTCTTTTAACAAAGACATTTCTTCATTTAGGCACTTCAGGATGACATCTAGGATAGCCTGACTGAAGAAAATAGAAACTCTTGCACCCATTTAGTCTGAAGTGAAAGTTTTGAACACATTAATGAGACTTGTTTCCTCTCCACCAAGTCACATTTATTTTTGTCTTACTCTGGGGAGATCCCATCAACTTCAGTTCAGTAGAGGGGCATGAAGGTTTTAGAATTCACCGTAACTCTAACAGCCAGCCTATTTTTAATTCACTACTGCTTTCACAAAAAATAAATAAATTTTAAAAATTAAAACTACTTATTAGGCAAATTTTAATTTATCTCATATAATTAATTTGAGCTATTATTGCTTGGACAATTCTTAGAAATGTGATACTAGTGTTGGCAGAGTTTCCATGATTGTCTGCCATGTCCTCTAAAACTGTGCCAAGCCACAAGCTAGGTCATCACTGCTTTCATAGACTCAAGTAAAGCCAGCTTGGAATAGTATGCTTTTGGCATTTTTAGAATTGCTATTTTAAAGCTGCTTTCCATGGAGCTATCTAGTCTCAGGGGTTACAAAAGGAATCCTAGATTTTCCAGTATAGCATCCCAGACAAGGATGTACCCAAAATTTTCAGTAATTGAGAATAGTCATAGGATTAAACTGCCACTTGATACTGTGTTTGTATAAGAGCCTCCATTTAGATGATATTCATATCAGATGTTTATTTTAAAGTGAAGCATATTTAGGGTTTTAGTAGCTCAAGCCATATGCCACGTCAGCTTTCTCCATGCTATACATAGCCACCATCTGGCACAACTGCACCAGCACAAACCCCTAAGGTTACAAACTTCAGCTCTCTGTGGCACCAGTAGAGCTTATCATGGTTTCAAGCAGGTGCAAATTCAACTCAAGTTGTAGCTAACTCACTGCAGATCTAGCACTCGAGTGGATCATAGGTTGACAGTATCTATTATGTGACATTGAGGCTAGCATCAGCTGAAGACCTGAAATTTGTTCTCTGCTTATTTCCATTAATTGAAATTATGACCTGAAGAGCTCTGTTATCTTATTTACATGAGACTACTAGGCCCATTTTCTAACATTAATAAGGCTGAGTCAACTTACTCATGAGCAGGGACTTGCCAGTCAGATCTCTAGAGAAACAGCTTGGTGTGCTCTCTCCACATAGATGAAAATATTTTCCATTGGGCAACTTAATCAATATTCATTAATTGCATTCACTGTTAACCCCTCAGACTGATACAGAATATATTGGCTTTTAGATGAGGTGTTAAGAATTGAAATGCTCAGAACTTAACCTTTTAGGATAGTCTTCAGGCTACTATTCAATACATCCAGGCATGGCTCTCTATATATGTATATATATCAACTATTTTATGCAACAAATAAAGATTAAATATAGATGCAAAATATACAGCAGTCCATGCATTAATGCCTGAAATATCACTATACTTCTTTGCAGAAGCCATGATAGTCTGTCCTTTAAAAAGTGTATAAATCCTATTTCTGTTTGACATGTGGCATCAGCTTCCAGCCAGACCCCACAAAACAGTGACTTAATTGGGCTGTTAGGTACATGGCCATATTTACCACATTTTCTTACTCTGTTTGCAAGGATAACTAATTAGAAGCAGCTCATCCAATCAGATTAGAACAGAGCTTAGCAACGTGTGCTGTGCACAGTTTGTGTGATGCCCAGTTGCAGTGGAGAAAGCCAATATGTGGCTAATGAGTGACCCCACACTTGAAGAACAGGGCTTTTGGTATTTGAGATACACTGAGGGAAGTGGAGATTCACAATTTTGAAATTATCTGCTCCATGCTAAAATGCAAACCAGCAGTTTGCTGTTTGATTTGTATTCTGCTCTGCATTGTGATTGCATCTGACACAAAGGAATTATAACTGAAAGTATTATCACTGAAACAAAGGAATAAGAATGGAAACTGTGTGATATCCTTAGGGAAACATTTCTAATAGGCCATTCTAATGGCTGTCAAGACAGAAAATGGTGCAACAGTTCTGCACTTATACTAGAGATACAACCAGATTAACGGCTGATACCTAGGAAAAAGTGTGGCAGAGCACTCCTGTTGTGTTACGTTCCCAGAATACTTCAGTATGCTTTAGCAATTTTCAGTTTGCTGGCTTCGGGAGGCAGATGTCACAGGCCTTGGGTCCAATAACCCTTGATGGATACTCCCTGCAAATGTTTGGTTGCTTTTTGAATGCATGTACACTACCACACAACCCCTTGGCAAAGTTTTCTTAAAACTTTACCTTTTAGCTTTACATTGCATGAAGAGCTACTTCCTTTTTCTTTTATTTGTAACATCTTTATGTCTAACTTGGCATCATGATCAGTTCTTCTCTTGGAAGAACTATCAAACAGCCATTCTCTCCTTACCTTCTCCAACCTGCTCATAACACTTCAGCCATATCTCTCCTTGGTTAGCTCTTTTCCAAACTCAGGAGTCCCGGTCTTAGTAGAAGAAGTTCTTCCATACCTTCGAGGCATATTCATCCTCTAAATTACAATGAAAAAATAAGAAATAAGAAAAATATGTCTTCAGTAGTGGTGATTTTCTAAAGAACGGTTTTAAATATTCCTGAGGGACCTGGGAGCAGCAAAAGAGAACTAGGTGCTACGCAGGGTTTACACTGCATGTATTCCATAACTTCTGTTACTTTGTGTGCAGCCACAGATCAACCAATACTTACAAAGCATCTATTTGGATAAGCCAACGGAAAAGAAATCTGTCAAATTCTATTAAATAAAGACATATCTCTCTACTCAGTGAGTCTCTGAGTCACAAAATGCTGGAGGCTGGAAAAGCATTTAGAAGACCTGTTGTTACATAATGTCCCCCCTATTGCATTCACTCTGCAGTGGGCTATTGTTTTT
Organism: Eubucco bourcierii; assembly: GCA_013396675.1. Taxonomy (NCBI): domain Eukaryota; kingdom Metazoa; phylum Chordata; class Aves; order Piciformes; family Ramphastidae; genus Eubucco; species Eubucco bourcierii. Next base: position 435,560 of record VWZE01000310.1, on the reverse strand, counting down.
ACTTAAGCATTTACATGCCAGCACTATCAGAGACAGTAAGAAGGTACATCTTGGAAACTCTACAGATGAGATTTTAACTCCACTCTTAGGTGAAAATGGTAGAATTAACTCATTCTTCGGCATATTGGTGAGAAATACTTCGAGCTGCTTGGCTAAAACTCAATCTTAATGTATATCACTATATTTTTATTTAACATAACATTTCTGATAGGCTGAAAAGAACAGCTAAAATAATATTGCCTGCTCAGCATGACCAAAGCTGTCATTTCAGGAAATTACATAAAATAGAGAGGAATTCAAATTAAAACTGAGTATGAGTAGCTGAAAACCTTGCAGGTGTTGGGAGTTCAGAATCCAGCCTTAGCATAATCTGGTACTTTTGACTCTGAATGTATGAGCTTGTAAATACAAGCATCTGAGAACCACATCAATTTAGAGATGACCTCTCCTCGTATTTCTCCTGTCCCTCAATCAAGAACCAGTATTCTTTCCCTCTGACTTCAAATCTAAGTTCTGCCCATTTTACAGCTGTCTCACTAGGAAGCCTGACCCCTACAGTCCCTATCCAACATGCAGAGGAGCAAAGGTGAGAGATGAGAGCTGCTGCAGGCATTGGACCATTCTCAGTCATTGGCTCATATGAGCTCATTTTTCTTCTCCACACAAATAAAGAATGCTTTGTGTGTTGCAGAAGCAAAGACTACACACAGGTGGTTCCCATGGTATGGTGGCTTTAAAGAAACTTGGCAGGAGAAGTCAGCAGCAAATGTGCTGCGTAACTCCAACCAGCCTGCACCCTGGTCTGCATCCTATGGCCATCTAATATTGAAGACCTGAAAATCTAATGAGATTTTTCTTTCAAAGTAGAGGACTCTGGAAGGGAGCCCAGACCTACCTGTCTGCTCTGTGGGTTTGTAATCACTGGAAAAAAAGGCAACTGGAAAGAGGCCCGATGCCCTGAGACAGCCAGCCTTTCTCCACTTGAGCCCTGCCACACTACTCTCTTCTGCCTGCTACCTTGTCCTGGCTTCACATCTAGCTTTTGTCTCCTGGACTCAGTTCCATTTCTTATGACTGAGAGCAGGGAATGAAGACCTCTTTTTCTGGATGGTGTCTGACATGCACTTTTGTTGCCAAGTGAGAGCAGTTCTTTTCAAACTGTATTCATTCTTTACAAACACAGCACTTGATTTCTTAAGCAGCACAGCCTGCTTTTCTAAGGGTTGTAGCAAACTGTAAACTTTGCAATTTTCACTGAAATTCAGAGGGTGGAACAAATGATTAATTTTTCTCAGGACTTGAAGTATTTCCACACTGGACAGCAAGAGCTGCCTGTACTGACAAGAGCAAGTACTGACAGCTACATTGTGAAAAATTAGGAGTTGTCTCACTCTGAGGAGCAGGGACATCCCAAGGATGTACTTGTGCATTAGTCAGGAACAGCTTCTGTTAAAACATATTACAGAAGCATATGATTGTAACTGGAAGTATAGACTGTTACTATTGATCCTTAAAGCCAAAAGCATTACAAATGGTTTGATATGATCTGCCACATATGTAGGGGAAGACTGTGCAGTCAGAAACCATGGATCCATGTTTTAGGACAGAAGTTGGAAGCAATTTCAAGCTAACCAAATGTTAATAGAAATGCCTTGATGGAGGCTTTAGAGACTGACTTTCTGAAGAGAGACTGACAGTTATTTTTCATTTCAGAAATTAAAAGCAGGGTACTCACTAGTTTTGGAAATGGGTTAGATATCATAACCCAAACCCCTAGTTTATTACCAACTCTTCAAGTCCCAAGTGCTGTTGCATTTCACTGCCGACTTTCATGTAGCAGCAAAATGATTGCATACAGTACCTATTACTGGACTCCTAATGAGAAATTGATAGAAACTTCAGTTGCAGAGTTCGCATTCACTGCAGAAAAATCCAAAGTTTATAAACCCTTGAGAAGAACTAAAGTTTTGCTCTTTTTTATAACAAGCATCTTGATACTTTGGATTGCTGATACATATTTCAGTTTTCCCTCTGGATTATTTAATTAAAAGTGAATCAATGGAGAGGGACAGCTGACAGCAATTCGTCAGTATTAGAAGGCACTGAAGAAATGATGATATAAACTGTTTCCCCTTCAATGAAAGCTTTAATATATAAGTGAATTCAAAGACATGTGGGACATTAGTGTGTATATTCTTTTCTTGATATCGTTGTCCCTAGTTGGGATTATTAACCAAATGATACAAAGAAGTGCAAACAACCTTGGTTTGCAGAAGATCTATCCATGCCACTTGGATTGGACTTGCCACTGGGTTGGACTTGATGATCTTTGAGGTCTCTTCCAACCTTGGTGATACTGGATCATGTCTTCTTTATTATAGACTTCTGATGTATTTAAGAAGTATCTGGTTCTAGCAAAAAGGCAAACCTTTGTCTAGAAGGCTTACAGTGGCCAGTGTTAGTAAAGGTAAGTAAGTGCCAAATGTGACCAAAGACAAAGAAAAGGCTGAGCTGCTGAACAGCTACTTTGCCTCAGTGTTCGTCAGTCACACCAGCTGCTCCTTGAAGTTTCCTCCCCTGGAACTCGAATACAGGGATGTGGAGCAGAAAGCAGCCCCCACAATCCATGAGGAAATGATCCAACAACCTATTGTGCCACTTAGATGTGTGCAAGTTTACGGGACCTGGTGGAAACCACCTGAGAGTACTTAAGCAACTTACAGTTGTGCTCATCGAGCCACTCACCATTATTTGTAGACAGTCCTGACTAACTGGGGAAGTGCCAGTTGACTGCAGGATAGCAAATTTGATGCCCATCTACAAGAAGGGACAAAAGGATGTTCCAGGTGTGATACCCCAAGGCCTTGGTTGGCTCAGAGAGTGCGACTGGGGGTTTGGGGTTGCGCGCGGTCTGAGGACGGCGCCCTCCGGCGGGGCCTGCCGCACGGAGGGTGAGGGGAAGACAGGAGAACTTCTGGGGAAGCAGGAGGTTGGAGAAAGCCGCGCAGTTCAGTTCCGCTCCCCGCCCCTCTGCCACCGATCTGCACTGCCTCTCTGCGCGGCCCCATGGCTCTCTGTTCCCTCTGGCGCCTGCATGCCTTGGGGGCTCCGCGGCAGGCAGCCAGGTGGCTCGGCCCTGCGGCCCTGCCTCTCCCCCTCAGCTCCACACCTCGCTGCCTGCATCCCGGAGACAAGCGAGGTGGCAGCGCCCTGCTCCACGCTGCCTGAGGCCCAGAGAAGATCACACGGCACGGCCCTGCTCTCCCCCGCCAAGAAACTTGGAACTGCTCCTGCGAGAATGCCACCATTCTCAAGCCAGGGAAATAGTGATCCCTCCCATTTTCCCTCTGCTCCAGTTCAATCTAATAAACACAGTTCACTATCTGTTTGGTGTCATTTTGCCTTCATTTACTTCAAGTATATACTTGCAAGTGGAAGTATTTGCAACTCAGCACAGCCACCCCTGCTGACCAGGGTTGTTCAGGGGCATATAACACCAGGGAACTACAGGCCTGTCAGTCGGACCTCAGTGCCAGGAAAAGTCATGGAACAGTCATCCTGAGTGCCATCATGCAGCGCCTACAACACAGGCCCATCACTATGGGTTTACGAAAGGCAGGTCCTGTCTGACCAAGTCTGATTTCCTTCTACAATAAGGTGGCTCTCATAGTGGGTGAAGGAAGGACTGTGGACATTGTCTACCTGAACTTTAGTAAAACCTTTGACACTGTCTCCCACGGGATTCTCCTTCAGGAACTCATGGCACAAGGCTTGGATAAGTGCAGAGAAAATTGGCTGGATGGCCAGGCCCAGAGAGTGGTGGTGAACGGAGTTACATTTGGCTGGGATATTAAAGAGGGACCTGTTCTCTTTAATATCTTTATCTATGGATGAGGGGATTGAGTGAACCCTCAATAAATTTGCAGATGATACCAAGCTGGGTGGCTGTGTCAATCTACTGGAGGATGGGGAGGCTTTGCAGAAGGATCTGGACAGATTAGACCGATGAGCCAAAGCTAATTGTATGAAGTTCAGCAAGGCCACATCCTCCATCCAGGTCACAGCAACCTCATGATAAGCTACTGACTTGGGGATGTGTTGTTGGAAAGCTGCAACTTGGAGAATGACATGGGGGTACTGGTTGCTAGTCAACTAAACATGAGTCAGCAGTGGCATCCTGACTTGTATTAGAAACACTGTGCCCAGCAGGAACAGGAAGGTGATCATCCCCCTGTACTTAGCATTGGTGGCCCTCTACTCAGCACTGGTGAAGCCAAACCTTGAGTATTGTGCTGATTTCTGTGTCGCTCACTATAAGAAGGATACTGAGGTGCCCCAGAGAAGGGCAACAAGGCTGGTGAAAGGCTTGGAGCACATGAACTATGAGGAGCAGTTGAGGGAAGTGGAGTTGTTCAGTCTAGAGAAGATGACGCAGAGTGGAGACTTCACTGTGCTCTACAACTACCTAAAGGTAAGTTGGAGAGAGGAGGGGGGCAACCTCTTCTCCTTGTTAGCAAGTGACAGGACTAGAGGAAATGGTTATAAACTGTGCCAGGGCAGGTTTAGGCTGGATATTAAGAAATACTTTTTCACTGAAAGGGTTATCAAACTCAGGGCAGTGGTGGTTCAAGGACCTGGTGCTTAGGGACATGGTTTACTGTCAGCACTTCAGTGCTGGGTCAAAGGTTGGACTGGATGACCTCTGAGTTGTCTTCCAACCAGATATATTCTGTGATTCTGATTCTGTGATTCTGAATTAGTTTGGAGTCAACAGGATACTCCATCATTGCTGTTCCTGAGGGAATGCTTCCTTTATTTTCATGAAGGAGTCACGATTGTCACATGGCAGTAAACTGCTGTAACCAGTTCCTAATATTTTCTTTAATAATAAAGTTAATACCACCTATGATGCTTTTTTAACATTGATACAGGAAATGAACTTTCCATTATGATATCTATGTATGGTAACTAAAATATTGTTAAGGAAATTTGGATTTGTGAGTCCCAGGCTTTTTGTCTAAACTAGAAAGCTCTATGCCCATTTTATTAGTAGGGAAAAATGAAAATCAACATCTGGTGAGATAAGGAAGTTGGTTTTTTTTCAGACATACAGAACATTTAGTTCCTGGCTCTTGGAGCCCATGCTGCTGCATGGAATCAGTGGTAGATTCCTACTCCCTCTTAACTTGTTGGAGGACTTTGGATCTTCACATATGTAAAAAAGAAAAGACAACTTGTATAGCATTTTTTGATTATACGTATATGGACATATTTCTTGACAAATATTCTTAATAAGAATCATAATTATATCCCAAAAGTGTAAGGTCAAAATATTTTTAATGAACATAAACATCAAAATATAGATTTTTTTAAAAATTTATTATTTTATTCTATTCCAAGATGCTGTACCAAGGTGGCATAGCCATTTTATGGTGCCTTTTTGCTAGGAATGTAATAATTAGTTGTCACCTTGCATTATTTAAGGTTGGTAAGTCAGAGAATGAGAATTACTGGAAACTAATTGAAATTCCATCATATTGAATACTGTAGGCATATTTATTGTTTAAGAAGTAAGGGTTTCCTGTCATGTCTGTCACTGAAACCTCACTGGTACCTTTTACAGGAAATGAACAGTCACTAAGTCCCTGCGTAGTGTAAGGAAGAGGGTACCTGGGGCAGATGCTGGTGCACAGGTGGCTTTTGCTGGCTGGGTCAGATTTTCAGAAATGCTTGATACATTTCAAAATTTGGTGCGTTGCTATTCACATCTGAAACACAGCACAAATAACCTGCTTGCTGTGTCCTGCCAGGGTTTAAACCTGCAGGGTGAGTGAGTCTACGTCAGTTTACAGATACATGAGAGAGAGTGAAAGATTGTCATAACTGAGCACTGACAGTTCTGTCACAGCTCATATGGCACCTTCATAGAGGATTCTCTTCTTCCATTCTTAAATCCCAGAGGTCAGGAGTAGCACCACTATGGGAGGAAAAAAATAGGAGGACTCAAGAGGACTATTGGGATTTTGTGAGGTTATGCAGGAAGAAAATTATAAGGGTCAAAGCCCAACTAGAAATCAGTCTGGCTTCAGATGTTAATATAACAATAAATGCATTTACAGATACATTTGCAGCAAAAGGAGGACTAAGCAGAATCTCTATCCTATACTGGATGCAGAGGGAAAAATAGGAACCAAGGTTGAGGAAAAGGTTGAGGTACTTAATATCTACTTTGCATCAGTGTTTTGTAGTAGAACCATTTTAGGTACTCAGCCCACTGAGATAAAAGACAGGGGTGGGGAGCAGAATGAAGTTTTCATAATCTGAGAGATGTTTAGCAACCTGCTGCACCACTAAGACATGCACAAATCTATGGGGCCAGATGGCAAACTGAAAGAGCTGGGGAAGTGCTCACCAAGCCACTTTCCATTATCTGTCAGCAGTCCTGGCTAAACAGGGAGGTGCCAGTTATCTGGAGACTGGTAAATGTGATGCCCATCTATAAGAAGGGCCAGAGGGAGGATCTGGGGAATTACAGACACATCAGTCTGACCTCAGTACCAGGAAAAGTCATGGAGCAGATAATCTTGAGTGCTATTACACAGTATGTACAGGGTGACCAGGTGATCAGGCCCAGTCAGCAGGGGCTCATGAAGGACAGGTCCTGCTTGACAAAGCTGATCGCCTTCTACAATAAGGTGACCCACCTAAAGGATGAGGGAAAAGCTATGGATGTTGTTTGCCTGGACTTTGGTATAGCATTTGACATTGTCTCCCACAGCATACTCCTGGAAAAACAGGATGCTCACGGCTTACAGACGTGTGCTCTGTGCTGGGTAAAAAATCTGCCTGGGTCTAAAGAGTGATTATGAATGGGCATAAATGTGGTTGGCAGCCAGTCACAAGTGGTGCTCCCCAGGGGTCAGTAGTGGGGCCAGTTCTCTTTAGTGTCTTTATCAAGGAACTGGATGAGGGAACTGAGTGCACACTCGGTAAATTTGCAGATGACACTAAACCGAGCAGGAGTCTTGATCTTGATCTAGGAAGACTCTACAGAGGGATTTGGAAAGGCTGGGCCGAACCCAACTGTATGAGATTCAAAAAGGCCAAGTAATGAATTCTGTCTCCTTGTACTCAGCACTAGTGAGGCCACACCTTGAATACTGTGTTAAACTTTGGGTGCTCACTACAAGAAAGACATTGAAGTCCTGTAGCAGGTCCAAAGAAGGAAAACAAAGGTAGTGGATGGTCTGAAGGACAGGTCTTATGAGAAGCATCTGAGGGAAATGGGATCATATAGCTTGAGGGGAGACCTTACTGCTCTCTACAACTATCTGAAAGGAGGTTGTAGCAAGGTGGGTGTTGGTCTCTTCTCCCTAGTAACAAGTGATAGGGCAAGAAGAAATGCCCTCTAGTTGTACCAGGGGAGTTTTAGATTGGTTAGTAGAAAAAACTTCTTCACTGAGAGGGTTATAAAACCCTGGAATAGGGTTTAATACTACCCTCAGACAGGTAGTTGAATCTACCAGACTTAGTAGAATTAGATAATGGTTGGACCTGACGATTTCAAAAGTCTTTTTCAACCAGAACAATTCTATGATTCTATTCTATTATTTTCTGCAGCTGCAGGTGGTTAATTGTTGAATGATCACTCCTGAGCATGAGTGAAGAGCAGAGTGCAACATATGTCAGCAAGAAGGATAGTCACTCAAATGCTCAAGGGGAGAGCTTATCACAGGGCTTTACTGAGGTGCCCAGAGGCAAGCAGTCTTGCTGACTGGGTATTCGGGTGCTGCTGGGTTTTATTTTTGCTCTTTGTGCAGTAGGGCATGTTCAGATTCAGATCTGACCAACTACCCAGCTGGTCTGCCTTGCCTTCCTAAGGGCTGGCTGAATGCTGGTGACTCAGTGCTCAGCAGGATCCTCTGGAAACTATGTCTGGTTCCTCTTCCTTCTATATAAGTCACAGGGTGACAAGGTATATCCTCATTTTCCCTGGTGTGTAAGCAAAGAACATTTAATCTAGTTTTGGTTATTTTGGTTTGGGTTTTTTTTGTTTGCTTTGTTTTGGTGGGGGTTTTGGGGTTTGGGGTTGTTTTGGGGTTTTTTTTGGGTTTTGGTTTGTTGTTTTGTTTTGTTTTTTGTTGTTTGGTTGGTTTGGTTTGGTTTGGTTTTGGTTTTGTTTATTTGTTTTAGTTTGTAGTACTGCATCATAATAGAATTGAGTAACTTCTTTAAAATATTGAGAGAAGTGATTAAACTGTCAGTGAATTTGATAATGTACCTGAACAGTCAGCATGCAAAGCAGAACAGTTGTTAAAATCCATTATAGATGGTTCTGATTTACTTTATTTTACTCTGCTTCAGTATACTTACATTTTGATCCAAGTGTACCGGCATGCACACAGAATGACTTAGTAACTACTATAATGGAAGCTGAGTGGAATGGAATACTGAACACCTGTTCTCATCAATTCTCAGTCACACAAAGAGGAGACAAGCATTTTCCTGGAGGATGAAATGAACTAATAAAGCAGAGCAAAGCTCTGATGTACAACATCACTTGTCACATAATAAATAACAGTATCCTTACAGGTAGCTCTGTTTTTCCAGGAGTTAAGACTCTACATGACATTATGGCTATAACAGAACAGATTTTGGATGCAGAAAAAGAAAGAGAGATTGAGAAATTGGTCACTTTTTGGAATGGTGTTTTACTGCTTTCAAGTCAGGACAGTCCTCTACTCTTTGCTTGCTAATTCAGCTGCTGCAGGGAACCCCCCTGGATTTTCCTGCTGTCTGTCCCTCCTGTGTTCTGCTCCAGAGCATGCAAGGGCATAGGGCAAGGAGAAGGAGGCCCAAAACAGCTCCTACAGTGTTTGTTGTCCAAGCAATTTTTACCTTGACAACCCCCTCAAAAATAATTCTTTTTGTACTAGTTTATCTCTATTCCTCAGCAAAAGGAATGTAACATGCCTTTTATGATGAACAAGGCTGGCTTTAATGGAGGTGAGCAGGATTTGTGGACATCAAAGTACGTGAGACTTAGTTTGTCCCAATAAAGACTGAAAAATGCTCTTGGGAATATATGCAGTAACAGAGATAAAAGAGGAGAAAACTGTTTAATGTGAGAAGATGTGTGAGCCGGGGGTTTCCAAGGTCTCTGAGGGTGTAATTAGTATGAGAAAGATTGCCAAACAACTTGAGTTCAGAGATAGGAAAGTAAAGTAGCTCCTGGTTAACAGGATGACTCCTTACTGAGCCTTAGGGAAGGCATGGCTGCCTCCCTTTGTACAGCCCTGGGAGATATGCTGTTATATACAATTGCTATGCACATCACCTGCATGAAGCTGAAGGCTGATGAAAATAATTTCAAAACATTCTCCTATTATAACTGCAAAACCAAGGCAGTCAAATATTGTCTTGGTCCCCATGTTCAAGGTGGCTCAAGTGTTGAATGTGAAGTTCAGGAAGGAATGAGCAGCATAAAGATTCTGTTTTTCAGCCCAGACTTGAGAATCAGAAAGATGAGAAAAATTAGTTTTATCTTCACTTTTTCTCCCTCAATTCTCTCTGATAATTGGGCTGGGCATGGAATAACCAATGCCCCTAAATCAGCATGAAATTTGCAGTGGAAAACATTGGAAAAGTTGGACAATCCAGAAACAAACAGCTTTAAGGTTACACTGAGAAAGCCAGGCTTTCACTATGTAGTAGTCAATGAGTGTTTTTGTATAGAAACATGAATGGGTTTCAAACCCTTTAATGAAAGGAATCAAAGCATTTTATTCTTTGGTTACTGGGTCTCAAAGCATCAGACTTGAAAAATATTTCCTTAGGCAAAATCAGCTCAGTGCTATGGCCTCATGGTGGAAGGTGTCCCTGTCCATTGGCAGGAGGGTGTGCTGGTTTGAGGCTAATTGGAATATTTTAATAGAGAAAATTACACTATAGGCTGTGAAAGGAAAACAATGGTGATGTCTACTTCACTCATAGGCTTGCTGAGATGTTTAAGAAAAGAACTCAAAACATAGATAACATACAGTCAGTCTCTGGGGCACAGCATCTTGGGCAGTCTAGCTTCTGGCTTCTCTCTGCCGATTAATCTTCACTAACTACTTTTCTTCTAACCCCCATGGCCAATCCTCCTAACTCACCTTGTGAGTGAGCCAAACCCTGGGGGGTAAGGTATAGGGGTGGGGAGAAGGTGGAAGGGTGGTTGGGAACCCCTTCTGGGGTCTCTGATTTCTAGGAGGGGAGTTGTGTTTCTGTGTTACCTTTAACTTGTCTATGTCTGTATTTATTCCTGTCTATAGTGTATATCTCTGCTTGTACATTGTGCTGAGCTGTAAATAGAGCTTCAGTTCAGCTTGGGCAGGTAACTCCCAAACCATCACAGGAGGGTCAGAACTAGATGATCTTTAAGGTCCCTTCCAAATCAAACCATTCTACAGTTCTTCTCTGGACTGTGGAACTGCTCAGGGAGAGGAGCAGTCTCAGGTTGATTTTTGCCAGTGTTCATGAACAGCTTCTGCAGTATATCAGTCTATGCTACAAGAAGGAAATTTTGAGTATATTTTCAAGGTAGCCCCAAAGGGAGGCAAATGGACTTTTCTTGTAAGATGGGAGATTTTGCCTGGGGGGTGGGGGAAAAAAAAAAAAAAAAAAGGAGAAGAAGAACCAGCACAGCCTGTTTTGTTAGGTTCCTTCATGGCTTACAAGGATGTCTATCTCTATCTGCCTTTTAAAAGACAGCCAACTAGCTAAAAATTCGTTCTTCTAGGAAAAGAGTGAAAGCTAGTTTAAAATAAAATTGCATGATTTCTCACTGTGCTACTTTGAGGCTAATTGGAGTATTTTAATGGAGAAAATTATATTACAGGCTGTGAAAAGGAAACAATGGTGATGTCTGCTTCACTCATAGGCTTGCTGAGATGTATAAGAACAAGAACACAAAACATAGCTAAGACACTCTCAGGCTTGGACAGTCTTGGGCTCTCTAGCTTCTTGCCTTTTCCTCTCTGATGAATGATCTAACTAACCACTCTGCTTCTAACCCCCCTGGCTGATCCTCCAAATTCACCTTGCATGTAAGGCAAACCCTGAGGTAAGGTACAGGGGTGGGAAGAAGGTAGAAGTGTGGTTGGGAGCCCCTCCTGGGGTCTCTGATTTCTGGGAGGGGTGTTGTGATTCTGTATTCCCTTTAACTTGTATATTTCTGTAAATATTCCTGTCTATTGTGTATATCTCTGCTTGTATAGTGTGCTAAGGTGTAAACAGAGCTTCAGTCCTTACCTTCCAGCCAGCTGAGTCTAGTCTGTGTCATTTTACAAAGGGGGGGGGGGGGGGGGGACCNTTTGTGTTTTTTTTACAAGGGGGGGGGGGGGGAGGAACTCCCAAACCATCACAATAATCTAAAGCTTGTATTTGTTCATAGTGATAACTTACTGCAATCTTGGGATGTGCAGTTTACTTTATGTTTAATGTGTCATAACAGTGATAGCCCAATGTTGCTCATAGTCATGAATTTTGGATAATTTTTGTCAGGGAACACAATATTTCTGTAGCCATGGTTGTGGCTGAGTGTAAAAAAAACAAATTCCCTGTGTAGCAGAGACAGTGAAGAAAGTAAATCCAAGCTATAGGGTTGGTATGGCTGTAGATGTATCTTAACTGACAAGCTATGGCAGTCAAGATCATCAGAAGTTGGTCTGTTTTCTTTATCCAGGTCTAATTAGGGTCAAAAACTTGCAAGATTTGGGTTTCTTGCAAGTTTTCCAGTAATATGTGATTTTTGGCTTGGGAGGAAGTACCATGAGAACAGTCTTTTCATGGACATTTAAGTAGTAAATTTTTACTGGAGCCTGCAATACAGAACACGATGAAGTGCTTGCCAAAAGAGAATTGGGAAAGATGAAAATCTTTAAATATTTTTAGGCAGAAAAGTAATGATAGTATTTAACCCTTAATTTAACCAGTTCTTATGTTACATAAATAAGTCTCCTTGCTTCTTAAGGTGATGGCAATGTTCCTATTAATCTTTGTCATGTTTTGAACTGTATCTTTAAGCATTAATATAGTTTCAATACAGTTGTTCACTATGAATACTTTAAGTGATGATTCTGAGGACAAATATTCAGGTTCTGCTTTTGTTCACTTTCATGATTTTGTTCACTTTCATCTCCATCTACACTCTTACTTTCTCTAGAGCTGTCTTGAGTTTCTGTTCACTTACCCTTGAGCACAGTCATAGAATCACAGAATCATAGAATGTCAGGGGCTGGAAGAGACCTGGAAAGATCATCTAGTCCCTGCCAGAGCAGGGTAACCTATACCAGATCACACAGGAACATGTCCAGGTGGATTTTGAATACCTCCAGAGAGGGAGACTCCACAATCCCCCTGGAGAGGCTGTTCCAGTGTTGTCACCCTCACAGGGAAAAAAATCCTCCTCATGTTTAAATGAAACTTCCTATGCCTCGACTTCCACCCATTCCCCCTTGTCCTGTCATTGGGCATCACTGAGCAGAGCCTGGCTCCATCCTCCTGGCACTCACCCTTTANCACAGTACTCCAAATGTGACCTCACCAGGGCAGAGTAGAGACTAGAGAGTTGGACAGGATGAAATTTAATGAAATTCAACAAAGGCAAGTGTGGAGTCTTGCACCTGGGAAAGAACAAGCCCAGGTATCAGTATAGGTTGGGAACTGAGCTGTAGAAAGGCAGTGAAGGGGAAAAAGATTTGGGAATCCTAGTTGATGGGAGGTTGACCATGAGCCAGCAATGTGCTCTTGTGTCCAGGAAGGGCAATACCATTATGGGATGTATTAGAATAGTCATGGCTAGTAGGTCAAGAGAGATTCCCCTGCTCCTCCACTCTGCCCTGGTGAGGCTGCATCTGAATTACTGTGTCATATCCTTGAAGTCATTAGCAGGCTTTATCTAGGCACGATTCTACTAGAAAATACTATGGCTCTGTAGCTTATAATACTAGCTTTTGAGGGGAATCAATATTACTGTGTAGGGTGGGAATCTATTCCTACCATGTCACAATGAAATTTCCAATAGGGCCTCAGATGGGCTACCTTTTGCAGTATTGTTGTTGTAATTGTAAGTGATATGGTAAAAGTTGTTCCTTCCCACAGCTTACTGCAGGTCAGTATTGTGGATTGACTAAACAAGGCCAATAGAAATAATGGTGCATGAAGCTTCAGTCTTTTAGACAGCAATGCATTTGGCTGAGAGATGGGAGAATGTAAAACCATACAACTGTAGATTCAGGCCCCAAATTACCCTGTAAATAAAATTATTTACAGAAAAATAGTTCTAGTCTCTGTATGCCACAATATTATAATCTGTGAATAAAGACATTGATTATTTTGGCCAAATGATGATAACTGGAGTTCAGATCATCTTGAAATTTATGTTGGAATAAAGATCTAGGCTGAAAAAAAAAATTAAGTGATATCAATTCACTTTATATTGAACCATGCTGTTAAGCTAAGGATCTGTATTTGCTTCTGTTGTTGCATGATGTACACACTCCTGCCAAGCTCTGCCTTTCAGGATTTGCCTATCCACTAGACAGTACTTCCAACAGCTAGCTGAGTTATAATTGCATCTGTACTATTGTTGTAGGTTAGAGAGTGGTCGTAAAACCATAGACAAGAAAACTCCTCCAAGGGGATAGAGAGTACCAGGGGGAAGGTACAGGATATCACAATTTGTTATCCCATTCCTGATCCTGTATTTTCCCTGTATAAGAAGCTGACCTTCCGGGCAGCGCTCTCTTTGCTCTCTGGCTCTCTTCTCAATCGCTTCTTGCTCTGCACTCTTAACATTGGTTGGGTTTGCTGTGTGGGCCCAGTGCAGCAGATATGAGGAGAGAGAACTTTTACTGCACAGCATGGCCTACTTGTGGCCTGGTCTGGGTGACATTGGGCCTTTGCCAGGTTGTATATATTCTTTTCCTCTTACTACATTTTGTGTTTTTACCTCCTTTTGTAAATATTCTTTTCATTTAACTTTCAAATTCTGTGCGAATGTTGTTATTTTACTTCTTTGGGATAAATCCCACATTCTATCTGGAGGAAAACCATCACAACTATCAATCATAGAATCATAGAATGGTAAGGTTGGAAGTGACTTCAAGGATCATCCAGTTCAAACCCCCTGCCATAGACAGGGACACCTCCCACTAGTACAGCTCACTCAAGGCCTCATCCAATCTGGCCTTGAACACCTCCAGGGAGGGAGCAGCCACAACCTCCCTGGGCAACCTGTTCCAGTGCCTCACCACCCTCACTGGAAAGAACTTCCTCCTAACATCCAGTCTAAATTTCCCCTCTGCCAGTTTAAACCCATTGCCCCTAGTCCTGTCATTACAAGACCTTGTCAATAGTCCCTCCCCAGCCTTCCTGTAGGCCTCCTTCAGATACTGGAAGGCAATATAGAAGAGAAAAACATAAAATGTCAGTTGCAGTAAAACCAAATTGGTGGAATAGTTTAAATGGTTTACATAGTGTTACAGAATGCCATTCATGATCAGTTACTAAGTCCTCTATAAATCACTGGGTGAATGGTAAATATGATTTTACAAGGCCAAATAGTTTTCTACTGGATAATTTTAGATTTGGAAATATTTTGTGTTTGAAAGGGTTTGGAGAGGGAGGGGTTTTATTTTGTTTGGTTAGTCTTCAGAAGTTGTGGGCATCAGATAAAGGCAAGTGGATGAAGAGAATCATAGAATCATAGAATCATAGAATGGTAAGGTTGGAAGGGACCTCAAGGATCATCTAGTTCAAACCCCCTGCCATAGGCAGGGACACCTCCCACTGGTACAGGCTACTCAAGGCATCATCCAATCTGGCCTTGAACACATCCAGGGAGGGAGCATCCACAACCTCCCTGGGCAACCTGTTCCAGTGCCAACATGACAAGTCCTGTGCCTTCTGTTGTTCCATCATTTCAGGTCTGCCATGACTAGAACTATGACTAGGAGCTCATTCTCACAGTGTTACTGGTTCCTAAGGTGCTCTGCAACATCAGCAGTAGATACTGCAGTTCTTCCTCTTTCCTCAGTCATCTATCTCATTATTCATGTAGGGCAAGGAAATGAAGAAAGGAGAAATAAACCAGGAGGCAGCGTTTGTTCTTGTTCACATTTTGAGTAAGTTCAGAGCTAGCAAGCAACAAGCAATATAGCTGAGCAGAATTTCCTGTCTTGCCAAGAACTATGGTCATCATCCCGTTCTCTGTTAAATCTATACTTAATGTGTACAGAGATCTGGATTTTCAGGGATTTATACTTCAAAAAACGTGAGCATAGAAGTGAATTATACACTGTTCAAGAGTGTAAGGTGTTTCTCTTCTCACCCAGACTTGTTTCCTTCACTTTGTGAGAGATCACTTGGTGTGCAGCTACACAGAATAGCAGAATTTCANCCCCCAAACTATCCAAGACTACTAATTCTGGATTTAGCATGAGAGCTTCCTCTAATGCCTTTGACACAATCCTGACACAAAAATACAAATCACTATGCAGTCCAATACAAACAGCCCTAAAAAAACACCTTCCAGACTTCCAGCAGTCACTTGATATCCCCTTAGGATATTTTTTTTTGCCGTAGTAGTTGCAGGGAACCTATGAATTCATCAGTTCAATGTTTGACTCTTACAATTCTACCTTTAGCACTAGCTTTGCAAGTTATATTGGTCCTACTGCAAAGTGAGGTTACTACTCCAAGCATTATTGAAGCCAGCATTCTTTCCACACTCCTTCCAGCACTATGCAATTTTTATCCAGTTTATCCTAGATTTTTCTACAGCCTTTTCCTTTTAGATTTCTTAAATTATATACCCTTCATTGATATTATGGTCCCACTAAGTGAGGATCCAAGCATTCTTGAACTGAGTGGAAATTCATAAGCACATTTTGATTCTAAATGAATCCCAATCTCAGGCTAGAGATCAAACTCACTGATCATTAGACTGCTTTGTATAAACTTGCTATGCGTTATGTTGTTAATAGCTAAATTTCCTCCATTTTTCTATTTACTTTCTCCTGATGCATTTTTGCCATGTTGTAGCCCTAATGGCAGACAATACAAGGGAAATAAATACTAGTGAGACAATCTGAAATAAGTTTTGTAGCTCTTAAATCAAATTAACTTCTGCAACCATGAATTAATCACTTGCCTTTCTATTCTGTGTGACTCACACTGGAACTTTAATTTAGTATTCTTTTTGTACAAAGGCTTTAGAAAGGCATAAAATGAGCACATAGTAAAATGAAATACTGAACTTGTACCATTGAGGAAAAAAAAAGTTGAAACACCCACATATATCATGTCTTATGCTGAAGATCAAAGATAATTCTAGGCATGCCTAATATTGCTTGTCGGTTATTCTTTCCCTGTAAAAAGTGAACACTAAATATATTTATTGTGTGTAGTTTTGTTAGAGGATTTGGATGAAGATGTTGGAGCTGTTACTGTCCTTGGAAGGGAATTATGTTTTAACAAAAAAAAGAAACAAGAAGACAAACAGCAACAACCAAACCAAACCAAACAGAAAACACACACACACACACACACACACACAAAAGTTAAAAAGGGAAGAATAAAAACCAGATTAAAATGGTGATGTCAAATCTGGAAAAGAGTTGGAATCTGGAAGAAAAGGACGGTCTTTTCAGATATAGCTTGTCTTGTGTTCTATACCAAGGAATGGTGATCTACTTTTAGACCATCTTTTATAACTTATTAACAAAATATTTCATATTACATTTGGTAATAGTGCTGGGGCAGGAGGACAAACTAGATCTAGAGAACTCAAACAGCATAGACTTGTAGTGGGGAAAGAATGACCTCTCAGACAACAGTCTGGACTACAGGATCAGAAACTACCTGCTACTCATATCTCATAGTAACACTTCATGGGCACCCAAAATCTGTCACCTGTCCTTGGTTTAACAATGAATCTTTCACCTGCTGAAACATTGAGGACAGACTTCAATGCTTTTAATTGCCATATCATCACTCCCTAGTCCTAGAATGTCCTAGTGACAGTGATTCCTAGCTCTTCAGTAAGATGAATTGGGAAAAAATATCCTCTTCTTACCCCAGTATGCAATAGGAGATGATGGAAGAATAATCATCAAGATGTTGTCATCTAAATATGAAGACATCTGAGAAAAACTGGCTTTGACTATCCTAAAATAGGCACTTATGCAAAGCTGATTATCACAGCATTAAAAACTAATAGCCAGCAGAGACAAGAATTATCCATCCTCCAAAACCTGAACTAACAGAACTCTATAAACATCAGCCCAAATCCTATGGTTGAAAGAGTGACTTGTCAGCAGATTTGAAGAATAAAGTAACTGCAACAGCCCAGGCCGTTCGTTTTCACTGATACTTTATTATATTTGGAACATTTATGTTAGAGATGGCTATATTTTCACCTTGGATGAACACTTATTTGCACTGTCCAGTCAAGCAGTCTGCACTCTGAGGAGTTATAGAATCATGGAATTACAGAATGGTAAGGTTGGAAGGGACCTCAAGGATCATCTAGTTCCAACCCCCTGCCATAGGCAGGGACACCTCTCACTAGTACAGGTTACTCAAGGCTTCATCCAACCTGACCTTGAAAACCTCCAGGGAGGGAGCAGCCACAACCTCCCTGGGCAACCTGTGCCAGTGCCTCACCACCCTCACTGCAAAGAACTTCCTCCTAACATCCAGTCTAAATCTCCCCTCTGCCAGTTTAAACCCATTGCCCCTTGTCCTGTCGTTGCAAGACCTTGTAAATAGTCCCTCCCCAGCCTTCCTGTAGGCCCCTTTTAGATACTGGAAGGCTACTATCAGGTCCCCTCGAAGCCTTCTCTTGTCCAGGCTGCAGAGCCCCAACTCTCTCAACCTGTCCTCATAGAGAGCTGCTCCAGTCCTCTGATCATCTTTATGGCCCTCCTCTGGACCTGCTCCAACACTTCCATGTCCTTCCTGTGCTGAGGGCTCCAAAACTGCACAAAGTACTCCAGGTGGGGTCTGACGAGAGCAGAGTAAAGGGGCAGAATCTCCTCCCTTACCCTGCTGCCCACACTGCTCTTGATGCAGCCTAGGACTCTGTTACTGCATGTGCACACTGCAGGCTCATGTTGAGCTTTTCATCAACCCAGACCCCAAGGTCCCTTTCCTCAGGGCTGCTCTCAGCCATTCACCACCCAGCCTGGATTTTTGCTTGGGATTGTGCCTACGGAGGTGCAGGACCTTACACTTGGCCTTGTTAAATTTCATGAGGTTGGCCTGGGCCCACTTCTCCAGCCTGTCCAGGTCCCTCTGGATGGCATCCCTGCCCTCTAGCAAGTTCAGAATTGTGGACTAGAAGCTATCCTCCAAGGCTCTGAGTCTAGACAAGCTTTGATTTTTACAACCATCTGTATCCTTATGTGTTTCTCTGAAACTGGTCAGAAATAAGATGTGATCCCAACGTGGCAAGGTCTTAATTCTTAATGCTTGGTTGCATGCTGTCAAAAACACAATACAAAGGGCTCTTCTGTTTTGTCCTGGTTAGTGAAGTTAGTAGAGAATTGTTAGGCAAAATTGTGAACTGGTGAGAAGTACATCCACGTAGGTTTGAATAAGGTGAATTGTACTAATGTAAGGATTCTGCTGTTTTCAGCAGTAAAATAAAATGGTTTGACTTCAGTAATTTCACACAGGCCCCCCAAAAGCACAAGTTCTGCACCTCCCAGGAATGTTTTATTCTTGTATTTTTGCAACTTTGAAAATGTCTCAATGGAGAACAAGTGCTGTCCAATCACATCCAGGTTGCGGCTCAAATTATGTTATTTTGTGTCATAAAGCAACACAGAAATGTATAGCCACAATCATCCACACTGAAACAGGTACCTCAGTAGTTTTTTAGTCAAATCAAACTGTAAGCTTTGGGCAGCCTCACAATCACTGTAACAAAAAACCAAACAAACCCTGGGGTCCAATGCAAACCTCAAATTTCGATGTGCTGATACGGCAATTGTGGCAATCACTCAAACTGTGCAAGTCAGTGAAAAATAGTAGAAATGAATGTTTTTCTTCTAAACTTTGTAGTATTGTACAGTCCACTTAAGAAATACCAACTGTAATTTATACTGTTGGCTGTGAGAGGCTCAGACTCACAGAATTAACCAGACTGGAAAAGACCTAGGATCATTGAGTCCAACCTATCTCTTCTAATTAACTAAACCATGGCACTAAGTGCTTCATCCAGCCTCCTCTTAAACACCTCCAGGAATGGTGACTCCATCACCTCCTTGGGCAGCCCATTCCAAGTGGCAATCATTCTTTCCATGTAGAACTTCTTAACATCCACCCTAAACCTACCCTGGCACAGTTTGAGACTGTGTCACTGGGTGCCTGGGAGAAAAGACCAACGCCCACCTGGCTACAACCTCATTTAGATAGAAGAAGCAGCTATAGAAGACATACAACTGTCTGTTTGTTAAGACTGAGTTGGAATTCAGCTGGGATGTAAGTCACAGTCAAGTAAACCTGCCTATATGAACTTCTCCATCAACAAAGACAGTTCAAATATCTTTTATTACCTTCATTAAATGAATTAGATCTGACCTGTGGCAACTCAGGGAGGCTCAGCTACACCATTTGTCAGGTCTCACAAAAATTCTCACACAATCGATTGGGGCAAGCATCTGGATGTCATTCAGTTCATCCTTCTTTTATTGCCTTAACTAGACCATTAAGTCTGTCACCAGCTATCATTGCCCATCATCAACAGAAGAGCAATGACTTTACTTAGGTGAACATTAAAAAGCAGAAATGTCCATTCTCTCTCTACCTAGCTGCTTTTGGTGCTGAAATATCCTTCAGTTGAAGAACTTCTTAATGTCTCATCTGAATACCCCAAGACTTGACACATCCCCCTTGCCCCTTATTATTTTCTCTGCTACTGCTGAGAGAAGTCTGACTTTGTTATCTCTGTAACTTTCTTTCACATAGTCACAAGCTGCTACTCAATTCCCCTTTACAGAATCAATCATAGAACACTGCAGGCTGGAACTGACCTCCAAAGATCATCTAGTCCAACTGCCTGCCAGGACAGGGTTACCTAGAGTAGGTAACACAGGAACACATCCAGACAGGTTGCAAATGTCTCCAGAGAAGGAGACTCCACAACCTGTCTGGGCAGCTGGTTCCAGTGTTTTGTCACTTCACAGTGAAAAAAATTTCCTTACATTCACATGGAATCTTCTGTGCTCCATCTCACACCCATTGCCCTTTGTCCTACCTTTGGGCATCTCTGAGAAGAGCCTGGCTCTGTCCTCCTGACATTTGCTTTTCACAGATCTAGAGCCATTAATGAGGTCACCTTTCAGCTTCCTCTTCTCCAAGATAAAGAGATCCAGGTCCCTCAGCCTTTCCTCATAAGGAAAGCTTCTCCTTTGCCACAAAACAAAACACCCTCAGATTTTCCTCATAGCTCATGTGCTCTGTGTCCCTGACCACCTTTACAGACACTTCATAGATCCTCTTGAGATTTTAATATTCAGATCTTTTGAAGTGTATGTGGGTTCCCCACATGTTCCACTGCCACCTCTGCAGAAGACAACCAACACCCAAGAAACTGGAACCCAGAAGCAGCAACCAGGACAGGAAGCCTCCCATGTTGCAATCTTTACTTCAAGCTCCATAATACTCTGCTCCAGTCGTCACTTTCATTTTTTAAGCTGGCATGACTGCAGCATGGTATAAATAACAGCAGGAGGTTCAATTCAATCCATCACATTCTCCATCTCTTATTCTGTACCATCTGCATCATGCCCAGCAGCAATCAACATCAAACAACAGACATCACAGTGTTCTCACCTAAACTGAGATCACTGTGCAGTACACAGAAGACTGCTCACTGCAAATGCTCTGGAGCTCCACTTTGTGCCAGTACAGTCTGGATCAGTCCATGATCAATTGAGTGGGGCAGGTTCAACTCAATCCATGACACTGGGCAATTTGGTGTAGTTGTACCTACATTAGCAGGGGGGATGGACAACATGATTTGCAGAGGTCACTTCTAACCCCTACCAATTCTGTGATTCTATGTGTTATATCTGAATGCTGAGAGTTGATCCTAAACTCTCCTACTGGTTTGCGTTGTAAAACATTCTCCTGTATGAATATTGCTGAGAGGAGAAGGTGACCTGTAATACTCACCAGATGGCTTCAGCCCACATTGTGTTTTTTAGAGGAGGAATTTTCTGTGCTGATTCTTACAAGCTGATCTACTTTAGCTACTCAGAAAACAGCTGTGGGAGTTCTTAAGTGCTGTTTACTGATTGAAACCATGTAGTATTATTAGAAATGTTTATAAGTATTGAAAATATAACAATGTTGAATGATCTAGAATCTTCATGAAACAGCTGGTATACTGGTACCATTTTCTGAGATATGTTTTTCAGCTGTAAATTGTGACTAAAAGGGGGGGGGGGGGAAGTGAGCACAACAGTGGGAACTGTTCCAAGAGCAGAGATAAAGATCTCCTTCCTTGTCTGAAATTGCCCTTTAAGCCCTAGACTCTTAATCAGCACCAAAAGGAAGCAAAAGCTTCCTTCCCTGACTAGACCTGATTTCAACTGAGATGTGAGAGTGTCTTTCAGAAAATACTCCCAACATAATCTGTGTAAGAGCTACTTAAAATAAAATGAAATGGTCCTTTGTTTCCTTCAGTTGTTAGACTAAATAATAAGAGACCTACACCCTTTCTGATGGTCAGTTTTGTGAATACAAAGCTGCCCTGATTTCAGCAGTGTGTGTTCTGCTTTACTAGATACAGTTTGTCTTGTTTAAATGACAGCATTTGTGCAAGCAATCCCAAAAGTAAAATCAACTAATTTTTATAGGGAAAAAAGCCTAACAGAAGTTTGCTGGTAAATCTTATTTTCCAGGCCTTCCCATCTCTTAAGAGTTTTCCAGTATCAGATTTGGCAGAGAATTAAGACAATTGTCCTAAAGTGAATTTCATACCATGTCATGTAGAAAGCACGAATTTCTATCTCAGTAGCTCAGGGCTGGTAGCTAATGTGGGGCAAAGAGCAGAGGCACTTCTATACCTTATTAATGTAAACGAGACTCTGGCCTTTCAAAGGCTAACATAGCTCAAAGAGAGCAGTGACAGCAGTAGGTTTAAGCACTTGAAAAACTCTTCCACTGTATCTCAAAAGGAGAAGTTTTTTGTGGGTTATACAGAGTAATCATTACCCTGAATATAATGAGTCAGGCTGTAGATCTGTCATGGAGAGCTTTGAACTTGTAGCAAAAAAACAGAATTCATCTCAGTTACAGTTTAGAAAATTTACTTAAGATTGCATATGGCCATGCCACTGGAGAGAACAGGAAATGTTGCTCAATCTAGTAAGTAACACTGACTGCATTTTAGTAAGTATTGCTTCCATGTTTTGGTTTTAGGTCGGTTGGTTTGTTTGTTGTGCTTGTTTGTTTTTGATTTTTTGGGTTTTTTTAAATAATTTTGCCAGTCACTTGGCTAAGAACCAGAGTCCTGAATCTGCCTTCTCCTAAAAATGTATCAGCACTTTGTTCACCTATCCTTGTCACTTTTATGACCTTCATCAACTGCTGAAAACTGTTGCGTGGAAGACAAAAGACCTATAGTCTCTGATGTATAACCCAAGAAGTAGGCATATAGAATCATAGAATCATAGAATGGTAAGGTTGGAAGGGACCTCAAGGATCATCTAGTTCCAACCCCCTGCCATAGGCAGGGACACCTCCCACTAGTACAGCTCACTCAAGGCCTCATCCAATCTGGCCTTGAACACCTCCAGGGAGGGAGCAGCCACAACCTCTCTGGGCAACCTGTTCCAGTGCCTCACCGCCCTCACTGTATAGGCATGTCTCTAAGAGCTGGAGAATGGAGCTGTATCCTCCAAGCTCAAGCACTTCTGAATATTGTGTTAAATTAGATTTGCTACCCAGAACCTCAGATTAGCCCACGAAAACTTTTCCTGTTGAAGTTTTCTGGCTCTGATGTTCTTACCTATAGTGCTTTCAAAATCCAAAGTCTGTCCAGAGAATTTCAATCTCTGAAGTTAAATGTGACTTTAAACTGGTATTAATGTCTCCTTTTTCTTGGAACAGTTCCAGTGGTCTTCAGTGTCATTATTTTGCTCTTGAAGAAATTGGTGAAATTCGTGGGGTTGTTTGCACAGCCTGCATTTTTGCTCCTGACAAGTTGTTTTAGTTTGCAGCTGATATCCAGATTAAGTGCTGGTAAAAACACTTTGCTTAAATATTAATTTAAGAGACTTCAAAGAAGAGGTTTGAACTAAGAAAAGCTGACAGATTAAAATCCTGACCCAAATAAAACATTTATATTAAGCCTGTTGGTCAGTGTAATGTGAAAACTATTTTAACTGCAGAAAAAAAACTTATTAGCTCAGACAGAAAATGTATTCACATGTCAGTCAGCACACTGGGAACTCATTCTGTATAGCTGAAATGCTGATGTTCATTTTTCTTGCCATGCTGTGTAAGATGCTTTAAGCAGCCTTGGTATAGTGCAGACAATACATGTAACTCGAGGGTAAATTTTTGCATCTATTTGTTGCTTGTCCTGCAATTTTAACTCGACTCCTTAGTGACAGAAACAGGGCATTTGGTAGGTATCAGAAGTTGGTGAGGGAAGAGCATGGAAATAGTGCATGAGCAGAACTGTTTTCTGTTGAAAACTAGAAGGTGCAGGGTTTACAGGTGGCTGTGGGCTGTCCTTTGTATTTGCTCATGCAAAGCAGATCAGTAGAAAAGAGCTGATAGCTGGGCTCCAAAGGGCAATGAGTTTCAGTGAGTACAAGAACAGGGCTGACTGTGAAATTTGCTTACACAAGGGTAGTGTTGTTGCTGTGGATTTTAATGTAAGTTAGATGCATGGATACAGATGTCACTTGGAAAGAATCTGAAATGTTCGGGTTGCCAGAGGTTGTGAAAGAAATTAATAAGGGGTGATAATGTGATTGGTCACATGTTTGTTCTCAAAGTGTTTTTTCCCAAGACAGTATTAGTCTGGGATATTCATGCAGCCCAGAGTGGAGAGTGTCCATGATTATTTTGACTTACCAATATTCGGTGTCATGCAGCACTCAATTCAAAGCAATAATCATGAATTGTGTGGCTTCTTACCCATGTATCTAATTGCCATTCATTAACTTCGGATTGGGAAGGGTTTTGATGTGAAAATAGAAGTATAGTTAAGAGAATGTATGCCTGCAATATACCATGGTTTATCCTTGCTTTTTGAAATGTTCTGAAAAAATATAAAATTGCCACTTTCTCCACAGATGCTGATGCATTGCACAGACATCATTGGGTGAAGGCAGAGCTGGACTGCAGACGCGGCAGTGAGGGGGAGGTTGGCTCCTAGATTTAATTTTTATTGACTGGATTCAAAGCTAAATGTAGAGGGCCTTCTTTATTACAGGCTTTTCTGACACTGGTAAAGGGTCACAGACAGCATGGTAGCTAGAGTGTTATATAAGCTCCCATTTACCAAATGCCTGCATTTGCCAAATGCAATTGAGACTGAACTTTCTTTGGGTATTTGTCTAAGAAAAGGTTTAGGAGCATCAGCTTAAATATTGCAGTTGTTTTTATGACCAATACCAGAGAAAAAAACATGATTTTGTTGATAGAAATAAAGCGAATTGTAGAAGACTAAGGAGACATGAATAAGGAGGATATGATGAAGTGGCAACAGGAATCAAAGTTGGGGGGGAGAATAGTGAAGAGAGAGACAAGGAGTGATGTGGGTGTGGGCAGATAGAAAACCTCTGCAGAAGTAGGATAAAAGAAAGTAAGCAGTAGAAAATCAGGAACTCAGCAAAAGCCTGAAGAGAGAAGAGCAGTCTGCTGTGAATATAACTGTTGGCCCAAATGGCAGTGATCTGTGCCATCACATTAAAATTCCATCTCTGCCAATAGGCACTGCTAGAATTGTCTGGAAAACAGCATGCACAATACTGGATATGAAGAATATTAAATCTGTGAAGCCAAACCCTCCTCAACCATGCCAGAAATACAGTTTACCTATACCATTTTAAGTTGATCATCAGTAACATGCATCATCATAGTCATGAATTATGTCACCTGTCGTGATTTTATTTTCAATATATTTAAAATTACTAGTAAAACCTTTTGGAGGCACTGCAAGTGTTTTTAGAGGACTAATGATTTCTTAACCCATAATGTAAATCTGAGCCAAACTTGTGAGCAATTTCTTTACTGAATTGAAACACGAGAAGTTATCCATGTGAAATAAATAAGAGTTGCTTTGTTTTCCTGACAGAATTCAGGTTTAGAAAAGGAAAGTTGTTCATCAAAACCAAATGTATCTCATAAAATGCCTCTTGCAAACGTTAATTTGATGTTTTCAAACTACCACATTCTGAAAGTATATCAGAAGATCTAGAGAGCTTGTAGGGATTTAGTAAAGTATCAGCTTTAAAAAATGACCTAAAGAATGCTTAATGTCTCAGCTTTCTCACTGATTACTGTGTATTTTTAGTGTCTGTTTTTTAACTAATTAAAACCATGGCTGACATTCTCCAAATAACATATGTAACATATTAAAGTTAATAAAGAGGGGATTGTTGATTATAGTCTATAAATGGCAATACTAAATAAATAGAAAAAGGTTACTGCTCTTAGTTTTATAAGTTACTCTTTATCTCAAAGGCTGCCATTGTTGGTAGTGTAGCTTGTTGTTGAATTGATTCCTATATGAAGTTTTTACTGTCTCTGACTTTCATTAGACAAAACCCTTTAAGTAGTTCTTAATCACGTTACCAATTTTTAAGCAGCTTTGTGACACCAACAGAAATTAGTCCTTTAAACCCCTGTAAGTCCTGGCACATTATTTCCCTATCCCTACTTAGACACAGCCAGTGTTATTTTAATGAGAATGCAAACAAGTCCTAAATTCAAATTCAGCGTCCTTACAGAGGTAAAAAGGTCAGGCTCACCACCCTACTACCCCTCCCCCAGTCACTCTCCCTGTGTGACACAAGTTCAAAAAAGGAAGAGATGTGAAAATTAGGAATTTGTTGAATTGAACCTAAAGGAAGTAAGTAAATCTTTACAGGCTACAAGGAGGCTACTGAAGGACAGCATTCTGACTGACAGCCTAGCAGTAGTGTGCACCACCTGTTAAGAAAGGCTTGAATAAGGGTAAAAAGGAAGCAAGCATGCCTAATCAGTACAATAAGTAGGCTGTTACAATAACAAGACATCTTTCAAAAACTGGAATGTATCAAAACAAGGAAAAGACAAAGGATTGTAAACTCTGGAAGATTAATTATATAAATTCTATAGTGCATGTCAAAATAGATGTCAGGGAAAGATGATCATAAAGGATCAAATGGATGCTAAATATTGCTTTGGACATACCAAGTGCAGGAAGCATACCAGAGAGACTATAGAGCCAAATAGTACTCCTGGCATTAAAGGAGCAAGACCACTGCTGAGAAGCCAAACAAATTCTTTACATAAACTTTAACTGTGGTCTAAATTGTAAATCCATATTGGATCCCTTGGAAAGGGAGGACATTCCTGACTCTGAAGTGGCTAAAGAGGCTGTGGAAACAATGACAGGGCAAATACTAACTGGTGATGAACAGTGTTCACTCAAGTGCTCTAAGAGGAGTCAAGGATGAAATAGCTGAACTGCCAATGGCAATGTGTAACCTCCCAGTTTAAAGCTATTTTTAGTACACAACCAATGACAAATGTTATACCACTATTTCAAACAGATTCCAGTGAGAATGAAGGAAACTACACACCTGAGATTTATACTCCAAGAAATAACTGAATTAATGTACAAGTGAATGTATGTTATCTGTGTGGGAAAAGACAACATGACTGGTTGGTAACAGTCAAGTCAGTTTCCTTCAAAAGCTGTTATGAACCCAAAGGCTCATGGAGTAAGATGCAGACTGATTATGACATAGACTGCAAGAAATGGAATGAAAATTAGAATTACAGTGATTTCGAGAAGTCACAGAAATCTACTTGGTCCACACCCAAAATCTGTCCTGCTGCAATGACTGGGGAGGAGAGGATAAAGGAGACGGTGAGCATTAAGTGAAATGATTTTCAGAGGATATTAAGCTGTTCTAATAGTAATGATGAAAACACACAGTAAAATAGGAGAAAGTCTCGAGAATAATGACTAGGCAATAAAGTGTTAGATAACATTCAATACTGGTAGAAATAAGGAGCGATGGAATTTCCATTTTACATTAAATACTGGTCTCTCTGTTAACCAATGACATTCAGAAGTGAAGCCCTTTGATTTATGGGTAGAAATTCAATAGAAAATGTCCATTCAATGTCTATTCAATAGCAGTTTAAAAAAAAAATAAAGGCAAAATAAGTTAGGTATGGTTTAGAAAGGAGGGAAGATAAAAACAGTAGCATTGTTTAACATACATAAATTCATCACTTGCCCTCAACATTAATAATGAATGTAGTTCCAACTTTCATATCATAAAAATAATGGCTGACTAAAACTGGAAAAAGACCAAAGAAAATAAGCAAAAATTACTGAGAAAAATGACCAGGGTAGGATTTTGTCATTTTTGAAAAGAGCTTGTGATTGAGGTCTTCAGAGTCACACATTGTGTAGAGATATAGTAAAGACTAATTCCTCACTGTCTCTTGCAGTGTAAGAGAGGCTTCTAGCAGAAACTGGATCCAAAAGACATGAAAAGGTTGGGTTTGGCACAGTGGGTAACAGACTTGTAGAACTCCTTTCTATGGGATGTTCTGGACACTGAATTTTATGTGAGTTTAATTATTTGGAGGAGAAATCTATTTGAAGTTGCTAAACAGATAAATCATGTTAGGCCTAGACTACCCTGATCTGAAAATATGCAGTAGCTGGGGGAATATTTGAGATAAGTATCCTACCTTGTACTTATGTATTGGGTTTGCCTGAGCTGGAGGTAATTTTGCCCAGAGCATCTTTCTAGTACTGTGTTTTGCAGTGGTACCTTGCAGTCAATATGCCACTCGCCCTTTAGCAGGAATTGAGAAGCTCCTTTCCTGCTAAGGCAGAAGGCACAATAGAGCTTACAGGTACAAAATCAAAACTTTAATTACAAAGAGGCTTTTTAGAGTAGTTATAGAATCGTAGAATCATAGAATGGTAAGGTTGGAAGGGACCTCAAGGATCATCTAGTTCCAACCCTCTGCCATAGGCAGGGACACCTCCCACTAGTACAGGCTACTCAAGGCCTCCTCCAACCTGGCCTTGAACCCCTCCAAGGAGGGAGCAGCCACAACCTCCCTGGGCAACCTGTGCCAGTGTCTCACCACCTTCTTCCTCACATCCAGTTTCAATCTCCCCTCTGACACTCCAAACCCATTCCTCCTCCTCCTGCCATCACCAGTCCTTGTCAATAGTCCCTCCCCAGCC
>VWZE01000310.1:352838-406988 GCA_013396675.1 Eubucco bourcierii | reverse complement strand
TGCCACACAGCTTGATGTCATCTGCAAACTTGTTGAGGGTGCACTAATTCCTCTGTCCATGTCACTGACAAAGATGTTAAACAGCACTGGTCCCAGCACTGACCCCTGAGGGACACCGCTTGTCCCTTCTGAAGGACCCGCTTGTCAGCTTGTTACTCACAAGCTTGTTACTCACAAACTAGTATCTCCGGATTTCCAGGGCTGCATTATGGTATCAGACAGTACCCAAAGCATGTGGAGAGGTTGCAGTCGGTGATTTGAAAGCTGTTAGAGGCTTTTGGAGTTTTCCCCAGGGCTCTAGCAGGAAGCTGGGGGTTTAGCATAGTCTCTGATCTGGTCTTGACTCCTTCCAGGAAGGACGGTGTGCAGGCAGACACAATGTCTTGCTGGTGGCTAATTCTTGCCTACAGCGTGAACGCACTTAATGCCTTCTCCTGGTAAACTTGAGACATGGCAAAATTTCCAGGTGGACAAGCTGGTACATCAAAGCTTGTAACATAGCAAACCTGGTTTGGAGCATGAGGCAGAGCAGAACACAATGAGGTAAAAGCACATTGAGGCAGACAGCACAATGCAAAGCGGAGAGAGAAGCAAAAGCAAAACAAAAGCACATTGCTTGCAACTTAACTCCGTTTATTAATTGCCTGAATATAATGGCTCCTTTGGCCACAGAGATTCACCAATCAGAATGGTACTTTGCCAAAATTCACCATATTCTCAGCAAAGGGAAGGGATGAGCAGGAGATCACGTCTGGACAAGCCAGGATGTATATTAGGCCTATACTGACCTCCCACAACACCTGTCCATCTAAGAAGGTGAGTGATAGAGCAGCTTTGGTAGGCATTTGGCCCCCAGCCAGGGCCAATCTCCACAATTTACTCTTCACAGGCATGTTCATTGCCATTATTGAAGAGAGGTTATAAAGGAGGACATTTGGTCTGTATTGGATTCTTGATAAGTATGTTTCACTGTATGCTTTGCAATGTGATTATTCTAGGAGGGTAAAATACATCGTTTATGGCACTTAGTGCCATGGTCTAGTCTTGAGGGCTGTGGTGATGGGTTGGACTTGATGATCTCTGAGGTCTCTTCCAACCCTTGCGATACTGTGATACTGTTGTGATCATCCTCACTTCTTTGGAGTCTTGAATGAGTTATCTGCACTGAAAGAGTTGTAATCTCTGGATTCTGAAAGATACTGTTTGAATTAGAGAATCCTTCAGCAAATGTGCTTTGTTGTGGTCAAGGCTGCCTAGGGTTCGAAACAGTTAAACATGTTTAATGCTCCAAAACAGAAATGATACTCAGTATTTAACCCTTTCTTACTGTTGCCAAAAAAGTCATCATTCTTCAGTCAATTGAAATTGGATCAGCTACAAGGCAGCAAACAATCTTCATCTGATTTAGGATATGATTCAGAACATAAGGACAAATACACTGATTCATATTAGAAGTCCATCTATTATCTTGTGTGCAACAGAGGCCAACAGCAGGTGCCTGGGAAAGAATATAGTAAGGCATAAGGGATACCTTCCTGAAGAATCCAGGTCTGTCCTCAACCAGAATGATGTCTATAAATTTATCAGGGACTTCTTGAATCCATCTGCAGTTCTAGTATTGACAGCAAAGCCATGAACAGTTGTACAGCTTAACTTCTTGTTGTGTGAGGACCTTGTCTTTCTGTTTTGAATATGCCACCTGCTACTGTCATTATTGTTCCAACATCTTTTTAGGGCCTGAAGAATTCTAGCCCATTTAATAACTTCCATTATGGAAACTGCTTCATGTGTTTTCCCTTGTCTATACCTTTTCCAGTTTGCCAGCTTACATTTTGAGATGGTATAAGAGCTATATGAAGTATTTAAAATGTAGAAGTACAGGAGAAGCAGGAGTAATGCTCATATAAAATATGAGATTTTATATACTGGTATGATATCTTCTGCCTTATTCTCCATTCCTTACTTAGATTTTTTCCTAATACATGATTGATCTGTGTTTGTTACAGGACACTGAGTTAAGGTTCTCCAGAAGATATAACCCCTAGATCTTGTCACTGGATGGAAATGTCGAGTTCACATCCTACACCAATGGGTCTTAAATTTAGGATTGCTCTACATTTAGCTGTATTTCATTTGCTATTTTCTCACCCACTAGACCTCATAATATTTTTCAGGTAGACAGTTCTCTTTACTGTCCTCAACAAATTGACATATAAGACAATTGCCTTGTCTTGCTTTTTGTCTGCCTTGATGGTGACCCTCAATGAAGGACATCTCCAAAGAGAGAATACATGTTTAGAATCTTGCTTTACTTAATTTAGTTTTGGCTTTGCTGCTAACCTCATGCTGTCATTGTGGACTCCATCAGATGGATTTCGTCTTTGAACATTATGCTATGAAACAATAGGTACACATCTAATGTGAAACATTACAATTCACCATCTGTTTCATACTAAGCTTTTTTACAGCAAAATGGCAAATACTTTCATTGTGGGAACTTAAGGGCTGTATTAAAGTTTGTAAGCTTGTGACTGCTGTATTAAGGAAGGAAAAGCTTCAGTGGAAGCCTGTGACATTTCCCATAAAAGTGAAATACTTTGTTTAACAGCATTGTTGGGTAGAACCCTTCAGGATCATAATACAATTGCAGTTACTTGGGTGGTGCCCAGTACTGTGTTTCTCATGGCATGACAACATGCCACTGGACATCAGAGTGAAGTTTGAGAAGAAAACAGTATATAACATGCTCATTATTCTCCTGCAAGAACTTTTATAGCTTTTGATACCATCAGAGAGTGGTGCAAAATTAACTCAAATATAGAATCAAGTGGAGATTGGCAGCTAAGATTGCATGTGGTTGAAATATTGTGTATTTGGTTGGGATGTTAGCCACAGGATATGGCTTCGGGGCAGCCCACATTTATTTAAACCAGCAATGCTGCAATCCCCTCATTTACAACAATACTGCTTAGGCATTCCTTGATAAAACAGTTCTAGGACGTGAAATTAGTCAAAAAACAACCTGGCAAAAAAGTTTAAAAATTGATTTTTTTTTAATTTTTTTTTTTTTTACCATGGACTGGTTTATTGCTAGATCAAAATAGCACAAGTTTGTACAAGAAGGGACCTAGTAACATAGCTGGAGAAGAAAAGAGTACCCATAAGCAGTTGATAATTTGTAAGATTATTTTTTATCTTAGCATATTTTTTGATTGATTGCAGAAGTGGTTTTACTTTGGTACCTTTCTTCCTTCTGCAGTTAATTCTGAAATTGGCATTAGAATATTTCTTATTTTGTGCATAGGTCATAGCACTAAGTACTACTAAAATCACCTTTCTGACAAAGCAATTTATCAAATCTGCACATAAACAAGGGCCAAATACTGTACTTCTTCAACTATAAAAGTTAAAAGACTTCATTAGCCTTGATGGATTTTCCCTTTTGCTACTCTTTTTTTGTAAACTGTGCATAATGGGCCTAGCATCCCATTTGAGTGGTTCTGCACTACAAAGGTGCAATATGTAAGCAAAGGGAGAGCAATTGCATTTGGAGGCACTGTACTTTGTTAGATAAATATGATCTGTAAGGAAGAAGAGAACAGACCCACTTTGGGCGAAAGTCCAGGATGAGAGTAGCCAGAGCTGAAACACAACTTGATCTGTTTCATTCTTTCCATTGTCTAAATTGTTCAATTTGTCCTAAATAACTGCAAAGAGAAGGAATTTAGTTGATTCATTATATGGTCATACTGTTTAGCTTCTCTTTACCTACAGCTTGGCCTTAAGTCCTGACTTCATAAGCATTGTGAAACTGTGAAATTGAAGGCTTTTTTAAAAAAACCCTGTTTAACAGATATGTCAGAGGAATTACATTTTTGCATTAGTGCTCTGAGAAGTTCTGGCAGCAGGCATCCATGCAAGATAAAATGTAATCTGTAAAGAGTGATAGACTTGGTGCCATGGTCTAGTCTTGAGGTCTGTAGTAACAGGTTGGACTTTATGATCTTTGAGGTCTCTTCCAACTTGGGCGATACTGTGATACTTGATGTCATAAATAAACACAGGGAGGTATAGCTTCACTATTAGTCTAGGAAGGGAGAATTTGGCTTCTAATTTTCTTCTACTTCCACCAATATTTTGTGGTGCCACACTGGATGAATAGCTCACTTTATATGGAAGTTGTACATAGTAGTGGGACAGTCTCATTTTTTGAGTACTGCAATGTACTTGCTGATTTAACAAAACATTAAGTAAGGAAAGCTGTGTTTCATTGGCCTGTTTAAAATCAGTTTTCCATGAAGGACAGAGTTAATGAAGACAGGCTTCTAAAGAAATCTCATGTTCCCTACATCTCATCAGTAACAGTATCTCTAGTTTTCTCACTGTGCATTGGGCAGGGTGTGCTGTGGCCAACCTGGAGCTATGACCCCACTGTCCTGGGTTCAGCCTTGGCTTCCTTCCCTGAAGACTTTCTGTCCTATCAGTTCTAAAACCTGGGGAAAGAAAACATTAACAGAAGCCAAATAACATATATTAATTCTTTAAAATCAATTAGAAATAAGTTTCCCACTTAAAACTGTGTTGGTTTAAGCTGATTGGCTTCACTAGGATGGACAAGGGACAAGGGTACAGGGCTGCTCCCTGCCCCCAGTGGCACAGAGCAACAGACCAAGCTGGATCATATATTCAACACCACGCTGATGTCATGCACACTGTATGACAGGAAAGGGGCTGGCCGGGACTGATGGGACTGGTAATGTATTCTATAGCTTGTGAATTGTCCTGGCCTGGGTGTTTGACTGTTTCCTCCCCAGTTTCTGGGCTAGGGTTCACTCTTTTTTCGTTCCAGTCTGCATGGAGCTGTGGCTTTTTTTTTCTCAGTTCTGTCTGCTATGTACACTAGTACCTTTTCTCCTGGGTTTTGTTTGTTTGTTTGTTTTCCCTTTGTGTAATCAGATATCCCTGAAATAGAGTGGTAAATTGCCCCTATCTCAACTGGCATTTTGGCTTTTCCCTGATTCCTTTCCTCCTTGCCCACCCAAAGTGAGGGAGAGAAGGAGAAACCCCTTCTGTTGTAATTGGACTGCAGGGACTCAGCTGTCAGCTGAGACCAGGATAAAACTCATACAAAAATAGAATTATTGCCAAAAAAAAAAAAAAAAAAAGAGAGAAATGAGAAATGGCATGTGAGAGTGAATCATGCTTCTGTCTTGGAATTTTTATCCAAATACCTGTGTAATTCTAGATTACAGTCATAGAATCCTGGGGGCTGGAAGGGATAACCAGAGATCATGGAGTCCAACCAGGCTGCAAATCAGGATCAGTTGGGGCAAGATGACACAGGAACATGTCCAAGCTGTTTTTGAAGGTCTCTAGAGAGGGATACCCCATAACCTGTCTCAGCAGCCTCTTCCAGTGCTCCATCACCCTCACAGTAAAAATGTTTTTTCTCATGCTGAGGTGGAACTTTCTGTGATTGAATTTGCATCCCTGCTCTTTGTCCTATCACTTTGTATCACTGGAAAGACCTCCTGAGCCACCTTTCAGGTATTTGTAGACATTGATAAAGTCCCTTCTCAGCCTTCTCTTCTCCAGACTTAAACAGTCCCAGGTCTCCCAGTCTTTCCTCATAAGAGAGATGCTCCAGTCCCCTAACCATCTTTTTAGCTCTCTGTTGAACTCTTTCCAGTAGTTACATTACTTTTTAACTTTCTATAAAGGATAGTTGACTTTCATGTTCTCCCAACAGTCTTAAATAGTCTTAACATTCTCTCCTTGAAAGGTTTTTCATTCTTTCAGTTGTGCAGCTGAGAGGATGACCAAGTGAGGTTGCACCTCTGGTTTGCAAACAGCTGTGCCTCTCTGACACAAGGAACTTGCCTTATTCCTCGTGCATCTGATTACCTTGCCAACAGCAAATCAGGGTACAGACTGTTACAGTGCTGTCCTCAAAGCACAAGTGGCAGGTGGCTCCCTTTCCTGCAGTGATTGCAAAGCTGTATGCCGGGTTGCAGCTGTAGAAATCACATGTCATTCCCTGGGAGAAAGGAAGTGGGCAAGCCTCCTAGAGATAGTTGGTTTCAGCTTGAATATTGTCAGCCTGGGGGAAAGCTCAAGCTGACTGACACTAGCTCAGGCAGCAGTTTCTGGAGGAAGAAGGAGTGTGGTAGAAGCAGGGAGTGAGGTACACCTGATGCAGTGCTTGAATGATAGTGCCAGTGTGTCTTCTCCTTACAGAACCCAAAGAGCTGGAAAGCTGCCGCCCGGGGGAGGGACCTGGGAGTATTGGTTGATAGTTGACTGTGCATGAGTCAGCAGTGTGCCCAGGTAGCCAAGAAAGACAGTGGCTTCCTGGCTTGTATTAGAAACACTGTGCCCAGCAGGAACAGGGAGGCAATCATCCTCCTGCACTCAATGCTGATGAGGTCACACCTTGAGTATTGCATTCAGTTCTGGGCCCTCACTGTAGAAAGGATATTGAGGTGCTGCAGCATGTCCAGAGAAGAGCAACAAGGCTGGTGAAAGGCTTGGAGCACATGAACTATGAGGAGCAGCTGAGGGAACTGGAGTTGTTCAGTCTAGAGAAGAAGAGGCTGAGGGGACACCTTATTTCTCTCTACAGCTACCTGAAGGGAGGTTGGTGAGAGAAAGGGGTCAGTCTCTTCTCTGTGGTGTCAAGCAACAGGACTAGAGGAAATGGTTACAAGCTGCACCGGGGAGGTTCGGGCTGGATATTAGGAAATAATGCTTCACTGAAAGGGTTATCAAACATTGAAATGGTCTGCCCACGGCAGTGGTGAAGTCACCATCTGTCAGGGTGTTCAAGTGGAGTATGGACCTGGCACTTAGGGATGTGGTTTAGTGCTGGGTTGAGGGTTGGACTGGATGATCTTCGAGGTCAGTTCCAACCAGATATATTCTGTGATTCTGTGATTTTGTGAGGGCAGGTGTGAGTGATCCAAATTTTGCCCAGTAATCAGTATTGAGAAAGAAGGAAATAATAAGGAAGGAAGGAATTCAGAAGGAATTCAGAACACATTTGAAAAGAAGGAGTTCAGAAAGAATGAACAGGGAAGGAAGGAAGGAAAGAATTCATAAGGAAGGAATTTGGAAGGAAGGAAGGAAGGAAGGAAGGAATTCAGAAGGAAGGAAATTTGAAGGAAGGAAGGAAATCAGAAGGAAGGAAATTCAGAGGGAAGGAAATTCAGAGGGAAGGAGGGAGGAAGGAAGGAGATCAGAAGGAAGGAAATTGGGAGGGAGGGAGGAAGGAAATCAGAAGGAAGGAAGGAAGGAAGGCAGGCAGGCTGAATCATTTGGACTCTAGCTGCATTTTGTTCTATACAACCTTCATTTTGAGCAGCCTCTCAAAGAGTGGGCAGGTGTGTTCCAGCTTTTCTCCAAATCCGTTGTAAGACTAACTACTGAAGTACCTGTGAGGAGCAATCAAATCTCGAGCAGATAAACATATCATTGAAACTCTTGTTCTTTTGATACCGTATTGTAGGAACAACATATAGAAGAAATGGGTACTGAATTTTGAACAATACTTAATGCATCAAATAATGTGGCTCTGAGTATGCAAGACAGCCTGCATGATGGGAGTGCTGAATTGGAGGGTACAAACTCATCAGGAAAGCTGAGGAGGGAAGAAGAAGAGGGGGGATGCCCTGAATGTGAAGGAACAGCAGGAATGTATGGAGCTCTCCCATGGGACAGGCACAGATCCAGTGAGAACACAGAGACACAGCTGAAGGCTGTGTGACCATCCAGCGATACCTGTACAGACTGGAGAGCTGGGCACAGAGGAACCAAATGAGGTTCAACAAGGACAAGTGCAGAGTCCTACATCTGGGGAGGAATAATAAACTGCACCAGTACAGGCTGGGAGGTGATCTGCTGGAGAGCAGCCCTGTGGAGAGGGACCCGAGAGTCCTGGTGGATAACAATTTATCCATGGACAGCAATGTGCCCTTGTGGCCAAGAAGGCCATGAGTAAGCCTGGGGTGTATCAAGAAGACTGTGTCCAGCAGATCAAGGGAGGTTCTCCTCCTCCTCTGCTCTGCCCCAGTGAGACCTTATCTTGAGTACTGCATTCAGTTTTGGGCTCCCCAGTTTAAGAGGGACAGGGATCTGCTGGAGAGGGTCCAGTAATGGGCTACAAGGATGATTAGGGGACTGGAGCACTGCCTGATGAGGAGAGGCTGAAGGACCTGGGAGTTTTTAGTCTGGAGAAGACTGAGAGGGGATTTGATAAATGTTTATAAATACCTGAGGGCTGGGTCAGGAGGGAGGGGACAGACTCTGTTCAGTTGTTCCCTGTAACAGGACAAGGAACAATGGATGTAAGCTGCAGCACAGGAGGTTCCACCTCAACACAAGGAGAAACTTCTTTACTGTAAGGGTCGCAGACCAGTGGAACAGGCTCCCCAGAGGGGCTCTGGAGTCTCCTCTGGAGACTTTAAAGGCCTGTCTGGATGCATTTGTTTGTGAGCTGAGCTAGACTGTATGGTCCTGCTCTGGCAGGGGGGGTGGACTCGATGATCTCTTTGGGTCCCTTCCAACCCCTGACATCCTGTGATCCTGTGATAATTCAGAAGCGAGGGAAGGCCAGTGTGAGTGGCAGCATGGGGCAAGCTCCTTACTGACTGTGCAGTCAGGGTGAGGGAGGGGATGAAACCTTCCTTCCATTGAGGAATATGGGGAGGGCAGAGCCTTGCAGCCTGGAAAACAAGCAGAAACAGCAGTAGCCTGGCTCAGCTAAACTGGAAAATACTTAATATCTTTATCAACAATGTGGACAAGAGGTAAATTGGGCAGGAGCGTTGATCTGCTTGAGGGTAGAGAGGCTCTACAAAGGGACCTGGACAGGCTAGATCAATGGGCTGAGGCCAGTTGTATGAGGTTGAACAAGGCCAAGTGCTGGGTCCTGTGCTTGGGTCACAACAACTTCTTGCAGTGCAACAGGCTTGGAGTGGCTGGAAAGCTGCCTAGCAGAAAAGGACCTAAGGGTTCTGGTCAACAGCCAGCTGAACATGAGCCAGCACTATGCTCAGGTGGCCAGGAAGAGAAGTGATTGTCCCCCCTGTATTCAGCACTGGTGAGGCCACAACTCAAATACTATGTTCACTTTGGAGCCTGGACATAGAGGTTTTGGAGTGTGTCCAGGGAAGAAAAACAGACCTGGTGAGGAGTTTAGAGCACAAGTCTTACAAGGAGTGGCCGAAAGAACTGGGATAGTTTGGAGAAGAGGAGGCTGAGGGGAGACCTTTTCACTCTCTTCAACTACATGAAAGGAGGTCGTTGACCTCTTCTCTCAAGTAACAAATGATAGGACAAGGGGAAATGGCCTCAAGTTGTGTCAGGAGGTTTAAATTGGATATTAGGAAAAATTCCTTCGCCAAAAGGGTTGTTAAACACTCAAATAGGCTGCCCAGGGAAGTGGCAGAGTCACCATCCTGGAAGGTATTTAGAAGATATGTACATGTGATGCTTAGACATATGGTTGGTGGTGGCTTTGGCAGTGTCAGGTCAGCAGTTGGACTCGATCCTAAAGGTCCTTTCCAACATGTAGAATTCTACAATTCATGGTGCACCTCCACTGCAAAATGGAGCTTGTGCAGGATGTAGAAGCAAGACCAGGCTGTGAAGGAGGGCTTTAGAAATATTTCTCAGACATGCAAGAGAAGAGGCAGGGAAGTTAAAGCTCAGCTTTAACTGATGAGGTCATAAAGGACAAGACACAGAGCTAAAGCTCCTGCATGAACAGTAAAAGCCCGAACAAGGAGATATGGGCTCACAGCTGAGTGGGGTTCTTGATTTCATGCCAGCAAACATGGGCATTTAGAAATTCCTTGCATATTTGCAGGAACAGGCTTTCCCAATGGGCTGAAAGCTCAGCCAATGGGGAAGATGACCAGCCTGGATGGGCAAGGGATTTGTGAACGAATTCAGGGGGAAAAAGAGGGTGTATCACCTTTGGAAAGAGGGGTAGGTAACTCAGGAAAAGTTTAAGGATGCTGCTGGGTCATGTAGGAAGAAAATTAGAGAGGCAAAAGCCAGTTAGAACTCAGACTGGCCACTGCTGTGAATGATAACAAGAAATGCTTTTATAAATATATTAATGGCAACAAGAGGGGCAAGGATAACCTCCACTCTTTATTGGACAAGGAGGGAAATGTAGTAACTAGAGATGAGGAAAAGGCAGAGGTACTCAACACCTTCTTAGCCTCAATTTTCAGTAGTAAGACAGGACAGCTGGCATCCTGAGCTGGTAGATGGGTCAGGGAGCAGTATAGTACCCCTGTAATCCAGGAGGAAGCAGACAGGGACCTGTTGAGCCTCTTGGATCCTCACAAATCTATGGCACCAGATGGGATCCACCCTAGGGTGATAAGAGAGCTGGCAGATGAAGCTGGCCAAGCTGCCCTCCATCATTTATCAGCAGTCCTGGCTTACTGGAGAGGTCCCTGGAAGACTGGCAGCTGGCCAGTGTGGTGCCCATCCACAAGGAGGGTCAGAAAGAGGCCCCAGGAAATTACAGACTTGTCAGCCTGACCCCAGTGCCAGGCAAGGTTATGGAACAGATCATCCTGAGTGCAATCACGCAACACCGACAGGATCAGACCCAGCCAGCATGGATTTAGGAGGGGCAGGTCCTGCTTGACTAACCTGATCTCTTTTTATGACCAGGTGACCACCTCATAACCTGGATTTTGAGGATCGGATTTTAGTTGAACGGTTCACATGACCTAATACAAAGCTGGATTATATCAGTGGACAACT
Source organism: Eubucco bourcierii (assembly GCA_013396675.1). NCBI lineage: Eukaryota > Metazoa > Chordata > Aves > Piciformes > Ramphastidae > Eubucco > Eubucco bourcierii. Next base: position 396,206 of record VWZE01000310.1, on the reverse strand, counting down.
CTCATTAGTTGTTGTGACGTCTGCTGCAAAAGCAAAATCACAAAGCTGATATGTCTGTCTTAAAGCACCATTAAGAACTGAACTCTTGGGCTTAAAAGCTTTCTGAATCCTTTTTACTATTAGACAATGTATCACATTTGTGTTTATGACTTAAACGTAATTTAAGTTCTCTCAATTAAATTAAATTAAATTAAGTTCTTCTCAATTTAAGAAGGACATTGAGGTGCTTGAGCATGTCCAGAGAAGGGCAACGAGGCTGGTGAGAGGCCTGGAGCACAAGCCCTATGAAGAGAGCCTGAGGGAGCTGGGATTGTTTAGCCTGGAGAAGAGGAGGCTCAGGGGAGACCTTCTTGCTGTCTACAACTACCTGAAGGGTGGTTGTAGCCAGGGGGAGGTTACCTTCTTCTCTCAGGCAAGCAGCACCAGAACAAGAGGACACAGTCTCAAGCTACGCCAGGGGAAGTTCAGGCTGGAGGTGATGAGAAAGTTCTTGACTGAGAGAGTCATTGGCTGCTGGAATGGGCTGCCCAGGGAGGTGGTGGAGTCAGCGTCCCTGGAGGTGTTCAAGGCAGGTTTGGACGTGGCACTTGGTGCCATGGTCTAGTCTTGAGGTCTGTGGTAATGGGTTGGACTTGATGATCTTTGAGGTCTCTTCCAACCCTGGTGATGCTGTGATACTGTGATGCTGTAATGAAGAATTAAATATTTGCATGTATTGCAACAAAAGAATAATATCTTTCATCATAACTAAATAGAATGGACAAGTCTCGTGAACTATAGGGAAGGTTTAGTTTCTTTTAAGTAGATGGTAGCTGATTCATGGCAACACGCTCCAGGCCAAGGTCAGGCAAGGATTTGGCACTGTTACTTGAAGTAGAAGACAGACCACTGAACCCTCAGTTCTGCACCATAAACACAGTATTCTCTTCTGTGTTGCTTAAAAAAAAAAAAATATGTGAGAGAGTGTCTTGACATTTAGGAGGTCGATAACATTGGAAGAGTTGATGATCTAAAAGAAGCTATTAGTGACTTGTCACAACAGTCCTGTGAAGTGATGAAGTTTTAATGTCAGTGAATGAGAGAAGCAAACTTAACCATCTTCCTGCCTCCAGCCAGTGTTGCAAGAGATAATAGCTTACAGCAGTTGCAGAATTGAGTGACTAACAGTACAAAGCAGATCCAGACTCAATGGACATTATCTGTATTTCATTCAGCTCATCCAGCTCTTTGCTAGTACACTTCAGTCATGATTTGCATCATCATTGCATGTCCTGCCTATCACATTTCCTGAATAAAAGCAGTATCAATGCCTGACATGTGTACAAAGGGCTGGAAATGAGGCCCCAAACTTTACTTTTCCTTCTGTTCTGTTGAGACTGTGAGTAGCCTTGTTTTTCCAGCAAGAGATGCAATTTGCAAAACAAGACTGGAACCTTTCCTTTGACTCACCTGTTTTGTACCCTGTATATCTCATCTTAAGTACTTCCTTTGTGTTCTCTTTTTAAACATCATCTGTTCTAAGTAAAAAAAAAAATATTAATTCAGGATGCTGTGTTTATACTTAAGTTCTTTAACAGTGCACGTAGATACTATCATATGTTTTTCTTTAATTTCTGAAAGGAAATTCCTTCAAGGTCCACCTGGGTAACAGCTGAATAGGAAACCTACAGAGCTTTTACAGTTCACAAATACATTACTTCCTGCCCAGATTTCCACACAGAAGTCTTCCAAACCTGCAGAGAGACTGTGTTGTTGACCAATCACTTTTATCTATATCCTAGCACATATACTTGAAAAATAAACAAACCCAAACTAAATTCCAACCCCTTGATGATATAAATAAGTATAGGAGGATGTCTGCACTTGATGACCATGCAGAGGTGAGCAGAACAAAACAGTATGAAATCAAATGCATAGCTTAAAACTTCCCTGAACAGTTTCTTTTGCTGATGGAGAAGAAAATTTATAAAGGGACAGAACCAATTTATGGTAATCTCAGGGCAGGAAACAATTTTAAGCTAAATTTGTGTTTGCCCAGATTCAGAGGCCTGGAAGCCAGATGAGCTTTTGGTGCAACTCCATATAGCCATGGGGTAGAACTGGGTGGGAATGTTTTTTCTCAATGCCACACCAATTTCTATGTTGAAAACTATTCCAAAAACATCAAGATGGTGAAGGAAATTGACCCAGAATAGCTATTGTGCCCAGGTGATCCCTTAGGCCACTTGGGTTAGACCCTTGTTCTTCTGTCTTCATTTATGAGGAAATAGGTAATCCTCTTCATGCTGACTAGAGTAGAAATGGGCAGGGTTTCTGCTTCTCCCTTTGAATCTTTTCCATCTTAATCACTAAATATTTTGGCAAGCCCAGCTGTAAGGACTATAACTTGGGATGGTGGGAGCTGAGGTTCAGGGTCCTTGCTCCACAGATCATGAAAATCACAGTGAGTCATTCCAATAGCAGAGACTGGGAAATCCACTCAGTGTTCATCTGCAGTCTGGTGGTTAGACTTGAGTCAAACCAAGGACTAAGGTATTTTATCAGGCCTGCATCTGTCCACCACCTCCCATTGCCTGCTTATTCTGTTTCAATTATGCTTTTACCCTTAGAATTAACAGCAGCCTAAATTTCCTCAAAATGCAAACCTGAGATTAATTGAACCTACCTCCTAATTTTAACAGAGGTTTGCTCAGGGTACAGGCAAAATGTTCTCTGCCTGATGGTGACTGCTAGCCCAGCAGACTCATTCCTGGCAAACCTCAGCAAAGGAAAAACATCTTAAAGTTCCTGATGAGCCATTTAAGCCTTGTGACAGACAATATTTGAGTTTGTCTGTGCTGTCATCTATGTTGTAAGTATACTGTTTGGCAATTAGAACATTTTAAGAGATGCAAATATATACTTATCCTTTAATTCTGTTGGATCCAGGATAACCTGAAACACTTTATTGCTTTACTACTTCATGTAGACCTGTTGTTTACTCTTCAGTCCTTTATGCTTAAGTGTACTTAGCACAAAGAAATACAGGAAATAGCATAGAAATAACCTTAAGAGATGGAAGAATGTAATACGGAGAGCCAGTTTACTGCCAAAGAGAACTAATAGAGAGAGGCTTTCCAGAGGCAGAAGTCAGAGCCTGTTTGATTGCTACTCTACTAATTAATTATTTTATGCAAGACAAGATAAGAGGTAACTTCCTAGACACTGTTAAGCTGTATTTTGACCAGCTATTACCATCAAGTTTTCTGTGAAAATGACTCTCTGAATCTCCAGAAGCAAATCTTTCCTTATTTACATAATTGGAAGGACATGGTTAAAAAAGGAAGGACATGGAAGTGTTGGAGCGGGTGCAGAGGAGGCCACGAAGATGATCAGAGGGCTGCAGCAGCTCTCCTATGAGGACAGATTGAGAGAGTTGGGCCTCTGCAGCCTGGAGAAGAGAAGGCTTCCAGGAGACCTGATAGTAGCCTTCCAGTATCTGAAGGGGGCCTACAGGAAGGCTGGGGAGGGACTATTAACAGGGTCTTGCAATGCCAGGACAAGGGGCAATGGGTTTACACTGACAGAGAGAAGATTTAGACTGGATGTTAGGAGGAAGTTCTTTGCAGTGAGGGTGGTGAGGCACTGGCACAGGCTGCCCAGGGAGGTTGTGGCTGCTCCCTCCCTGGAGGTTTTCAAGGCCAGGTTGGATGAGGCCTTGAGTGAGCTGTACTAGTGGGAGGTGTCCCTGCCTATGGCAGAGGATTAGAAGTAGATGATCCTTGAGGTCCCTTCCAACATTACCATTCTATGATTCTATGATTCTATAATAGGTTAGCTACTTGGTGGGATTTTCTTAACTAAAATTCTAGGTTTTAAAGACAAATTTATTTTCTGTTCACTCAGTTACTAAACTTACATGTTCAGTATTGTTGTAACTATTGTTATACTTCTCTCATAAGACATCACTTTGTATTACTGTTTATTATCCAACATACATGCATTTGAAAATGTAACTTACCTTTTATAACAACTTAGGTTGCTATGGAAGTTTATGTTTCGTGAAGTGGATTCTCTGAAATCTTCTGATTCCCTGGTGATTGACATTTATGATTTTTCTTTTCATTTATTGTCCATGTGCTCACTGTTTACAAAACCAAACTGCTTTTCTGAGTCCAAGATGTCTGGGTTATGTGCCCCTTTTTTTTCCAAATTGCTCAACCTCTTCATGTGTCACTTTTTTCCTTAAAAAAGGAGTAATGCATGGAGTGTTCAAGCATATTTAATAGTAGAGAAACACTCTGAGATCCTTGCAAAAAAGATGCTGTAGAAAATTATAAATGTCAGACTATACAGGTTCTTATCCATCAGTAGTTTATTTCCAGATATACTATAAGAGTTCCAAGTACCTGTGTATATAAATTTATTTCAGTATGTTTTATAAACTGAAAATAAAACCCAACCCTAAGTCTCCTGCAATACATCACCAGGAAGGGTCTTTTCATGGTTTTTGTTGTGGTTCAGGCCCAGCCAGCAGCCAAGCCCCATATAGCCACTCACACAACTGTCCACGCCTCCCTCCCCCATCCTCCGGGTGGAATGGGAAGGAAAATTGGGATAAAAAGACAAAACCATATGGGCTGAGATTTGGAGAGTTTAATAGAACAGCACAAAGAGATAAAAGCAATCGGGAAGAACAATGCTACTAATCAAATAGTATATAATGTGAGTGAGCATGAGGTATCTAGTACCTCCCTGGCTGGTTCAGCTGGCTATCCTGGCTGTGGCCCTACCCAGCTTCTTGTGGAAAAAGATCCAGCCATAATTCCATTCTGGCCAAACCCAGGACAGCTGCATTAAAAGAGTTTTGCACTAAAAAAGGTTTAGAGTTAAAAGGGATATTACACAGATATGAGTAGAGATGTAGAGATAAGTGAACTGCTGCTAGATGCTGAGGAGTCCATGTAAATTAGGCCAGGGATGTGGTTATACTGTTTCCCACAGCTCAGAGTGCATTCTCACAGTGAATGCATGCAAGTATTTGGTGAGCTGCTCACACAGGTGTCCATGCTGGCTCCTCGATGAGTTTTAAGTGCTGCTGCTTCCAGTGGGGCCTCTAAAAATTGGCAGGAGCACTGGATCCTTTTGTCTCTGCCTCCAATCTATTGAATTACACTTCATTTAAAATCCCACCTGATTTTAGGGGGAAAAAAAATGTATCCAAGCTGTTCTGAATTACACTTAATTTAATATCCCACCTGATTTTAGGGAAAAAAGTGTATCAAAGTTACTGAGATGTGACATTCCACTTTGTTATTTAGGAATATCATTTTGGTTTGTATGTTGTGCCACTGAAAATCATCTTATTCTTACAAGGAGAACTCCATTACCTTAGCTGTAAGCTAATTTAAGTGTTTTACAGTACCATTAAGCTGTAATTTTAGAGAAGCCTTTAAGAAATATGAGAGTTACAAAAATATCAACAAACAGCAGAGTTTGTTTCAGGGTCTGAAAAAACGTTGCTGAGTTGAACTGCTGACTTGGAGAACAAATAAAAAGCTGAAGGAACAGCAGATACAGAACCTCCACTACCAAAACTATTTATTAAAACCTATTAATGATACAATACATAAAATAGTTAAAGTACTGCTATAGTTCTATTTCCACATGAGACAAATACTGTTGCTATTTTTTTTATAAAGAAAGAAAAAGAATTGCCTGAATGGGAATAGTAGTATTACTTCATTCTCATCAGGAAATCAGAAAGCTGCATAAACAGAAATGCTGGTTATGCATATGGATGTAAATCTGATGGTGAGATTAATTCACTTTCCCATGTTCTATTTTATCATTTGGTATCTGGTGAATATTATTCAGCAGCAGATAATAGTTATAGCCCTGGAAAAATCTAGGCAGTATTATTGATTTTCAGTAAATAATTTCTTATTGTCTTTGAATGGAATTTATTTGCAAATAGACCAGACTGGAAGCTGGGTAGGTAATACAAATGTTGATTCTTCACCAAAAAAAACCCCTCACTTTTGCTAATGTTTTTCCTAACATGCACTACAAGTAATTCAGCCTAATTGCAAGGACATGAAGTGAATTTTGACCTCCCAGAAGTAAATTTAAATTTCCTCCTGGCATGAATAAGAAAACAATTAATAGCAAGAAAATTGCGTTCCCTAATTTAAAGCAGGATCTGGATTTTATTATCCCACATAGCAGATGTGCTGCTTCTTTTGGCTTGTATTCCTCATTTCCACTGACTCCAATAGGACTATTGGAGTGAATCTCAATTTCCTTTTTTTTTTTTTTCCCTCTTTTTAAAATTTTTTTATTAAAACATAGCTGGATTTCCCCTTTGTTTCAAATACCCTGTGTTTTTTACATTGCCATAGAAGATGCCCTGCTGCTTACAGGTGCCTGGGAGAACAGCTGGAGGGACAGAAGAGATACAGCCTCTCTCCACTCCAGTTTGCTTTTAGACATAGATTGAGTCAGCTGGACCCAACTGCACTTTCCTGACCAGGTCTTGATAGTACAACAGCTAAGTTTTTAGGTGGCTTTAGGCAAAATCTCTTTGTTTGCTTGTTCATTTTGAATGTCAGGCCCTGCCATGGGTTAAGTCAAATCTGCTGATATTTATACCACGCTACTGTCATTTCAGCTTCAAAATTGAAGTGCTGCCTGGAGCAAAGTATTATGGGGCTTGAAGTTCAGATTGTAACACAAGGGTCTTTCTGTTCCAATTGCTGGTTTTGGGTTTTGGGTGTTAGTTGTTTTCCACAGGAATGGTGGCAAGCTGGGTGGAAGTTGGGTAGCACATGAGGTTTATGGTTTATGCTAGGTTTTTTCTTTCTTGCATCTCACTGTGTTTTTTCTGCAAGTAGGCTAAGCTAAGGTAATTGTGCATTATGATGATATTTTATATTAAGCTTTTATCTCATCCTGGAATTTTTGTATGTTACTTTCCCCTCACTTCTGTGTTGGAGGGAAACAGGCAGATTAACCTGTTCATAGTACTTTATCTTCTTACATACTTCGGTGCCCAACATGGGGCACCAAAGAAGGAATGTAAGGGGTTAATATAATCTGGGTTTTGCTGCCACTCCCCTCCTTCTCCTCTTTTCTCCCCCTCCTTCCCCCCTCCCCTACTGATGGGGGATTGTCATTGGAGGCCAAAATAGGCCCTGGCTTGTCCAGACAAGTTTTCTGCTCTCCCTCTTCCTGCTGTTGGAGGAAGCAACTGTGGTAAAGGAGGACAAAAGACCCAATGCCTCTGAGTCTCTGTACACTGCAAACAGTGTACCCTCATGTGTTTATACACTTGTTTATGTTCTTCCCTAAAAAGTTAAAGTAAGCCCTGACTTTACCTAATATGGTCACTTTTGGCTGACTACCATTCTAATTGGCTGATCTGTGGCCAAAGAACCATTACTCTTGGGCTACTTTGATAAAAAGAGATGAGCAGGTGAACACAGTGTGCTCTGCCTTAAGGTGCTTATGCCATTGCCTTTGCCTCAGTGAGCTTCTGCCTCATTGTTTTCTGCTGTTGCATCTTGCCATGCTCTGCCAAGCTATAAGCTAGCTCTGCTACATAGTAACAAGTCCTGATATTTTGGGTTTGTATACCTGGAAACTAAATTTACCAGGGGAAGACATTTCAGTAAGCTTGCTCTGCCACCATTCACTGCTGCCANAACCTGTTCATAGTACTTTATCTTCTTACATACTTCGGTGCCCAACATGGGGCACCAAAGAAGGAATGTAAGGGGTTAATATAATCTGGGTTTTGCTGCCACTCCCCTCCTTCTCCTCTTTTCTCCCCCTCCTTCCCCCCTCCCCTACTGATGGGGGATTGTCATTGGAGGCCAAAATAGGCCCTGGCTTGTCCAGACAAGTTTTCTGCTCTCCCTCTTCCTGCTGTTGGAGGAAGCAACTGTGGTAAAGGAGGACAAAAGACCCAATGCCTCTGAGTCTCTGTACACTGCAAACAGTGTACCCTCATGTGTTTATACACTTGTTTATGTTCTTCCCTAAAAGGTTAAAGTAAGCCCTGACTTTACCAGTCACTTTTGGCTGACTACCATTCTAATTGGCTGATCTGTGGCCAAAGAACCATTACTCTTGGGCTACTTTGATAAAAAGAGATGAGCAGGTGAACACAGTGTGCTCTGCCTTAAGGTGCTTATGCCATTGCCTTTGCCTCAGTGAGCTTCTGCCTCATTGTTTTCTGCTGTTGCATCTTGCCATGCTCTGCCAAGCTATAAGCTAGCTCTGCTACATAGTAACAAGTCCTGATATTTTGGGTTTGTATACCTGGAAACTAAATTTACCAGGGGAAGACATTTCAGTAAGCTTGCTCTGCCACCATTCACTGCTGCCATGTTTTCCCTGCCCCACAATGTCAGAAATGGAGCTGTTGCGGATGTCCAATAACCACTTTTGTCCCTCAGGCTTGGCTCCAGCTGCCAGATCTGGACTGAAAGAAATTTGCCACGGGAATGACCGAGAAGAAGCCAGACATGGTGGGATTTAAGGGTGAACTGGAGAGCTTGGAGACTGAGGCAAGGACTCTGGGGTAGACCGTCACTGAAGGCTGTAGTATAGCAGTCACGGAGCCCATAGAGCCTGGAAAAGGTGCCCTACAGAGAATAATGGGCAGGCCCTAGGTGGTCTCCTTGCCAAAAAGCATTTTCACCAAGCTAAATACATAGTCTCCATCTCCAGCTAAGACTTCGTGCAGGTAGTGTGGCTGTGCATGGCTTATTGTCACAATCCAAGTGGAGCAAAGCTGCAGGGACACAGAGCCAGGTGCAGAGAGCAAATCCACTGCATTCCCCTGGCCATGAATGACAGGATACTAAGGGGTAGACTCTGGACTTAACCTGGTATGGGGATCCTCATGCTCTGAAGAAGTCATGACTTTGAAATATGATGCACATTCTTGGAAGAAGCCCGTATCAGGATTCCTCTAGAAGCCAGTTATCACCTCCACTGGCAGGCAGACAGAGTACTCTAATGGTACTTCTAGGGATTTGTATTAAGTGCAAAGGACTTGTATTGGTTTAAACTGGATTGTATATCCTATACCATTCTGAGCAATGCTTGCTGCATGACAGAAGTGGAAGTTGTGAATGTGTGAGACTCGAGATACATTATGTTGTTTCTAAATCTCTTTGTTCTGGAGTTGGGTGCTCTGTTTCTTTTGGTTTTGACTTTTGGTGGGGGCTCAGCATGGTCTTCTTGCGGCCGCAGGCACCCATACAGTGGATCAGGTACTTTATTTTTTTTACTTTCCCCCTTTTTCCTCTGTCTCTTTTGCATAATCTGCTAATCCTCCAATAGAGTAGTAAATTCTCATTCATCTCAACTAACAACTCTACCCCCTGGGCCCCTTGTTTATCCCTGCAATGGCAGGTATTATGGTGCAAGGTAGGATTTTTCCAAAATCAATAAGCACCTTGCACCAGCCCATGTTATCATATTTTCAAAGGAGAAAAAGTAGAGGTAGAAAGTTGAGACACATTTGTCCTCTCTGCCTTGCCAGTAAACTTAAAAACAAACATTGCAAATGAGCAAATCATATTTCCAGTTTCAGGTGATGTGTAATCCCTGACTTACTGTTTTAACTAAATGGATGGAAGATCTTTCAACTGGACTGATGTTTTCAGTTTATATTAAACTCCAGTTGCTACTCTCCTCAACACTAAATTCTAGTGTAGCTTATAGCAACAATCTTACTGCATTTCCAGCTGCAGTCTCTCCATAAAAATCACAAAACCAGTAATGATGTTTGCTATAAACAGTGATTATGTAATCAGCGTAAGTTACTGTTCCTCTGTTTCCTTCATGTTTGTCACAGTACAAGGGAATAATTTCTCCCAAGAGAGACTTTGTAAAGAAATCTGATTTGTTTAAAAAGAAAAATAAAAATCAGTTGTGTGTTGAAAATAAAATGTTAATATAATTTTTTTTTTCCAGTGATGTGACCAAACTCTTGTTTGAAAATTAAACTTGCTGGCTAGGAAAATGTGAGAGATATGGCTTGGTAGTGGTCAGGATTGGGCTTCTGGCAACATATCTGCTTTTAGATGTGTTGAGGTATTGGATAAATTCATGTCCACATCCTAGAAGTATCATTCCTACATTAAGATGGACTGTTCATGGAGCTTTTTGCACTCATTTCCCTCAGTTTTCCCTCTGTCTCACAAGTGAAAACTGGATGTTTAGGAACTATGAGGTTCTGGTCAGAGCTGACAGATCAGTAAATTTCCATGTACATTTTACCACTTCTTTTGTTATTTTTCCACCACAGATTGCCTAGATACCTTAAATGTGATGGTTGCTGGTGCTGTTATAAACATCTGGTGGAGAAGTCTGCTGGAGGAGAGTAGTTGCTGTCTGATGACAACATTAAACACTGCACAAATGGAGAAACTTAAGGTTGCTGAGGTTACCTTAAGGCATTTCCTGTCCTCTCTGTGCTTTGCTCCGCAGACTGCTTGTTTATTGACTTTGATATGGCATCTCTATGTACATTAACTACAGGACTTTAAAACTGCAAACACAACTACATCCTAACATCCTGGCACAGGTCTCAATGATAGCTCTCCCTTTCTTTTCTCATGCAACAGTTTCCCAGCTGTTTTCACCACGCAAGAGGAGCCAGTCCTGCAGAAAGCAGCTGTGTTGGGAGGCTTGGTCTATCAAGACAATTCAGTAAAGGACTAGGGCCTGTTGGTGAAGGAAGTTGTTTTTCTCTTTCTTTGCTTAGGATGAGTTGAAAGAAAGACTACCAGCTGAAATTTTAAGTCTTAAATGGTTGTCAGAGACACCCTTGCAAACAAGGCAACCTTTGAAGATCCAACTAAGCAAATGGAGGCAGAGATACAGCACTGATGGCTAATCTTCCACAAATCTTACTAAATCCCATGGGAGTCAAGTGTGCCTGGCAACATGCCAGTAGATCTTCTTAGTGAGCTGCTCAAACTGGGCAAACTCAAGTGCAGGATTCAGGTCTTCACATCCTGCATTGCACTGGCATAATTTGGTGATGCAGATGCACTGTTAGGGTCAGGGAGTCAGAAAAATACAAGTAGGTCTGTGATACAGATTAAAATGCATCCATTAGGTTCAATTCAACATGTTGTAAATTATACTACAAAAAATGTAGCACTAAGCATGGGCATGGACCTCTGCAGTGGCATAAAAAACAAGGTTATGAACTGCACACAATGAACAACTTTAATTATCTTCCATTTCTAATTTTCATGACCTAAACATCATCTTTGTTATTCATACATATCTCTACACATCTTTGCAATGCTTGAAAGCAAAGGCATAAGTGGGAGGAAGGCTGACAGAACTTATTTCCAACATATATATGTGAAGGCTTGGAAGTTCCCTGCCCCTCCACACTTTGTAAAATGATCCAGACTAGAACTCAGCCGGCTGGAAGTTAAGGACTGAAGCTCTATTTACAGCTCAGCACAATGTACAAGCAGAGATATACACTATAGACAGGAATAGTTACAGACATAGACAAGTTAAAGGGAATACAGAAACACAACTCCCCTCCCAGAAATCAGAGACCCCAGGAGGGGCTCCCAACCCCCCTTCCACCTTCTCCCCACCCCTGTACCTTACCCCAAGGTTTGTCTTACGCGCAAGGTAAATTAGGAGGATTGGCCAGGGGGAGGTTAGAAGAAAAGTAGTTAGTGAAAATTAATCACCAGAGGAGCCAGAGCCAGAAGCTGCTAGACCGCCCCACATGCTGTGCTGTGTCCCCAGAGAGAGACAGTCAGAGACTGCCTTATCTATGTTTTGGTTATTTTTCCCAAACATCTCAGCAATCCTATGAGTGAAGTAGACATCACCATTGTTTTCCTTTCACAGCCTATAGTGTAATTTTCTCTATTAAAATATTCTAATTAGCCTTGAACCAGCACAATATATCTTACATAATTTGTTTAACACATTTTCTTGACACAGTGCCCACTCAGAGGGGTTTTGCTTTGTCTATGTCAGTGTACAGTGGGGTTTTTTTGCTAGACATGGTTTCAAATTATTTTTTTCACCCACCCCCACCCCCCACCCCCAATTTCTTCTTTTGGAGAAACAGGATTATATGAAAATAAAAATGAAAGTGATGTAGCATGTAACTATGTTGGTAGGAGTTTTGCTATGATATTTTCTGATAGGACTTTACCTGGGTATTTTATCAGTCAGTTACTTTAGATTTTGTATATGATACATCAAGGACCATTCAAAAAACCCTGAATTTTCAAAAAACTCAACCCTTCAACTTCTTCCACCCCTTTTCTGCACCATTGGAAAGGCTCAACATGAACTGGACCACTATTCAATTTTGTGAAATTTTCAGCTGACATAATGAGACTGTATATGTGCTTCACAGTGAATGTATGTTAACTCTGAAAAATCAAAGATGAAAAATTAATACATTTTTTTCATGTTGACTTATTTTCCTCTAACTAATTACAGTCCAGAGGAACTAATTCTCTGTAACTAGGTTATTCCCTTCTGTAACTAGGTTATTCCCTTATGCCAAAGGGGACATTCTTTCTCCTAAAAAAATCATCTGCAGATAAGCTGGTGGTGAAAGAGGTCTACTATCAGCACAGGGAAATAATCTGAGTTTTCCTAATCTACTTGCACTAAAGGTGATATGTCTAACAAGCTGTTCTGCAAATGTTTACAGCCTCAATAACTGCTTTCTATGAAAGTCTAAAATTGTAAATCAGGCAGATGCACCTTCCATTTTAAAATGCTGGCCTGCAGGTTCTTTGAAATGTTTCTCTACATCACACTTCAAAATGGGGTCTGATATCTTCTGCCCTGCAGAGGCTTTCTCCACTGTTTAATCACTGCTAGCTACACTAAAACATAGCCAATGTCATGAGCATTCATTTCACTTTGTGAAATCCTGGGCTCGCAAGCCTAGACTTTGATGATGTGCAGTGTCCCTGCACTAATTGCAAGGGAATTTCAAAAGCAATTTTAATTTGCTCCATGGCTATGATTGTACACAGCTGTCATATTTCTGCACCTTCACAATGTGTTTACAGAGCCAAATTCTGCAAGCCTTGGTTTTTTGCAGGTCTGGATTCTGGAGTTCCATTGCTAGCTGTTAGATTTGTTTAACTCTTGCTAGCTATTAGATTGGCTTTTCAGTGTGACTTGATCTGCCACAAAAATCTTAAATTGTGAGCAGTGGGGAAGACAAGCTGAGCTGTAGCTCATCCAGGTGTAGATTATGTAAAACGTATCTTTTTATTTGTTGACATTTCATTAGAGTATGAGCAGACATTAAGTGGTAGTACTGAGTCCCACTGACAAGATCTGCAGAATGCACTGTGCTTTGAGACTCCTAGAGCCCTGGTGATTCACTGTCACTGGGCTGCATCTACTGAGGTACTGATTTGTGACATGTAAGTGGTTCTTCCTCTTGGCTTCCTGATCCCCTGACTTCATGCTAAAAACATAATTTTAAAAAAAAGGAATTATATTTAATGTCTTTTCTTTCCATGGAAGGAACTACGTGTCTGCAGCTATCAAACACAAGCTGTAGAGCCACGGATGGGCTGGTTGCAAATGTCACAGGCAGAATGTAGGTCACCTGCCAGACTTACTTTGATATGTCCTCACTGAGAAGAAAATTTCCCTTCTTTACTGTGCCATGCAGTACAAAATGGGTAATAAATTGCAAAATGGATCATCAAAAAGGCTAGATTTATGAATGATCTGGCTTGCTCCTTCCTTTACAAAAGGAAATCCTTTCTCCTGGGTTTGTGGTGACCAAGGTGGGGCAGAATGCCAGTGCCTCCTAGGAATATGCATCAATATAAATAATATCAGGACAGACACACCATTTCTTTATCCAGGAGGCTGGCACAGACACATTCACTGATGGTTAAGACAGTTCACTGGCCTGTAAACTTGTGTGTATCATGAATTGTTGCACATTTGCTTTTGCTGACTTTTCTGCAAGAGACAGTTCAGTGACGATGCAAATAAAACACAACAGAGAGAGATTAGAACTCATGAGCCTTAAAACTGCAGCTGAGCCAGTAAATACAGTTCCTACTCAAAGAAATGTGCCTCAGTATGTAGGGATGTGAGGAGACACAGAATGAGTTGACAGAAGGGAACATGGACAAGGAGGTTTATGTAACTATCAATATTTCCTCATTCAGCGCTTGTACATAAAATCACAATGAAGGTATTAGTTAGAAATGTGTAATTCCATGGGGATTTTAGTGAATCAGGCTTCTTTCTTGTAGTTTATGGCATCACCTGACTCTTTTGATAGAACTGCAATCCTGTAATTCACACTTGGTTGTAGCTCATGCATAATATAAGTCTGTCAAGGACTTTCAATGATACCATAAACTATGAGAGCACTGTTCAAAATGTAAAATAAAAATCTTGACATTGTTTATATTTGGACAAGGTAGTGGAATCCATTAACTTCAACAATATACAGGGAAGATAAAAAACTTGTACTTAGATGTTGGATTCAGATGTAAACATGCATGCTCAGTATATTCCTTTGATGGTATCATTTATTAAGTTCTCTCTGTGATAAGCAATAGACTCTCTGATTCTTTTTGCAGATCTGTATATGTGCACAGATTGTTGCATCTCATCAGTGCATCACAAGATTCTCAACCATCACAAATTTATCTATTCCAGCAAACCAGAATACTTACATATTACAAACACAGAGGATATGTCACACTAGTTGTCATCTAGCAATAAGCAAAAGCAGTAAATAACTGATCAAGGAATGGGTCAGTGGGTACTGTCTCTGAGTTAAATCAATAACAGCTTGCTTGCTGTGTCTCCTGTCATTTTCCCTGGAGTCAGTGATGTGCTTTATTCACCTTAATAACTACTATAATAAATCCAATAGAAGTGGAAAAAAACCTCTGCTCTGTAATTAAGATCTGGTAAATTATCTGTCGTGCTGTCCTACGTAAAGAGCTATGCTCATTCTGTCCTATCCCCTAGGATACTGTCAGTAGATAAGTTGCAAGGCAGAATTTTATGAGACTTCTTGTAGCTCTTCTATACAGTGGTATTTCTCCCAGACTTAGTTCTGATCTTTAATACATTGAATCCTGTTTGCTTCTGTCTTGTATATTTAAGACTTCTTTAAGTGAAAAATCCCTACATTATCATAAAAAGTTGTATTCACAGAGCAGTTTCCCCACTGTAATTGCAGAAGTTTCAGTCCAGAAAGCAGCTCTGAAGTGCACGTTTTCTGTCACTGCATAAGCACAGCATCTAAAGCTGTTCACAGGATCACAGGATGTCAGGGGTTGGAAGGGAACCAAAGAGATCATTAAGTCCACCCCCCCTGCCAGAGCAGGGCCATACAATCTAGCTCAGGTCACAGAGGAACACATCCAGATGGGGCCTGAAAGTCTCCAGAGAAGGAGACTCCGCAACCTCTTTGGGAAGCCTGTTCCAGTGGTCTGTGATCCTTACAGTAAAGAAGTTTCTCCTTGTGTTGAGGTGAAACCTCCTGTGCTGCAACTTACATCCATTGCTCCTCGTCCTATCACAGGGAACAACTGAGCAGAGCCTGTCCTCTCTGTGCTGACCCAGCCCTCAGATATTTATAAACATTTATTAAATCCCCTCTCAGTCTTCTCCAGACTAAAAAGCCCCAGGTCCTTCAGCCTCTCCTCAGCAGGCAGTGCTCCAGTCCCCTAATCATCCTTGTAGCCCATTACTGGACCCTCTCCAGCAGATCCCTGTCCTTCTTAAACTGGGGAGCCCAAAACTGAATGCAGTACTCAAGATGAGATCTCAGCAGGGCAGAGTAGAGGAGGAGGAGAACCTCCCTTGATCTGCTGGACACAATCTTCTTAATACACCCCAGGCTTACTCATGGCCACCAGCACTACCAGGTCCCTCTCCACAGGGCTGCTCTCCAGCAGATCCCCTCCCAGCCTGTACTGGTGCAGTTTATTATTCCTCCCCAGATGCAGGACTCTGCACTTGTCCTTGTTGAACCTCATTTGGTTCCTCTGTGCCCAGCTCTCCAGTCTGTACAGGTATCACTGGATGGCCACACAGCCTTCAGCTGTGTCAGCCAAGCCTCCCAGTTTGGTGTCATCAGCAGACTTGCTGAGCAGACTCTGTCTGTCTGTCCTCTCATCAATGTCACTGATGAAGATGTTGAACAGCACCGGACCCAGCGCTGGTCCCTGGAGGACTCCGATAGTTACAGCTCTCCAGATGGACCTGGCACCATTGATCACCACTCTTTGAACTCTGTCTTGTAACCAGTTCCTAATCCACCTCGCTGTCTACTTTTCCATCCCACACTTCCTGAACTTGCTCTCTAGGGTGTCATGGGAGACAGTATTGATTTTGAGAGATCTTTTAGAACATATTTTACCTTCAGAATTAATTTTACTGTAGGTCATTAGGTATAAGTATAGTGGTACAAGTTTTGAAATGTGAATGTTTAAGGGCTACTTCATTATTTCTATATTGGCAGTGTTTTCTTAATTTCATCCTACTTTAGTACAACAGAGACCATTTGTCGATTTTATATGAAGTCTGTGCCAAAAATCTTTTTTAAAATTATGTTTGTCACTACTGGAATGAGGTATTCACATCTGCAGTGCTCACCCTCATTGCCATCCCTGTAGACTGGGATGTTCCTAACAAAGTGCAGATCTCCAAAGAAGTACCAGCTGCCCCACAAGCTACATGTATGTACTTAGGTGCTACCGTTAGGAATATTCACTACTGACTGGTTGTGGCAGGCCTCCAAGCAAAAACTAGACTATGCTTTAGAAGCTGGAGTGCACCTTGCTAAGTGAAAAGCTTCATAAATATTTTATTTTGGAAGATTTCAAAAGCTGAATACTGCTGGCAGTCGAATCAAGAAAACATTCACTGATTTGTATTTCTCTATTGCATAACATCCAAGTTTGAGTCAGGGTAAACAGACATAATGTGCCCTTTTTGGCTGCTGGTTTAACATGGTGAGCATAAAGACCAACTGCAAGAGATGTCATGAGATTACAGTGAGCACTGATGCCATTCTGTCAGCATTTCAAATTCTGCTACAGGGCAACATATAGATAAGTCTAAAGTTGAGGTCAAAGCAATTTGACAATAAACTTTTACAAAACTAAGACAATATTCTCTTTGTTGGCTTGTTTCTTAAGATGAAAATGCTTCAGTCTCCATTTTGTTTCCTGCTGGCACTATTTTTTGAAATATCAATTCTGTCTTTGTGAATTTTTCAGGAATACTGTAAGACTGGAAGAAGAAAACCTCATGAATGAAGCTGATGTAGTTTGGACAAAGGATGCTGGGGGAGGACTACAGACTAAGTGGTCACTGTGAGTGTCCTAACCATGCCATCCATTGTATAGTCTGGGTAATTTAAGGTCACTCAGAAAACAAAACCTCCCATTCCCCCCAAATGAAATCCCATCTTGACTGACAGTTTTAAGGCAGTAGAGACTTTAAAATTAGAAAACACTATGAACAATCTGGGGAGACTTACACTGAAAATTTATGCTCTTACAAGACTAACCCAGTCCCTTGCTGTGCCAGCATAGCATTGTCCTCTGCAGTGGCACTGCAATGCCATGTGGCACAGGTTAGGGAGCAGCTCTCAGAGTTCAGGTAGAATGAATCATAGAATGGTAAGGTTGGAAGGGACCTCAAGGATCATCTAGTTCCAACCCTCTGCCATAGGCAGGGACACCTCCCACTAGTACAGCTCACTCAAGGCCTCGTCCAACCTGGCCTTGAACACCTCCAGGGAGGTAGTTGGAGAAGAACACCAGAATATTTGAAGGACCCCAAAGTGTGGGACAAACCCTTCCTTTACAAGCACTCCAACTGCAGCACAGAAGATAGGCATGACTTAGGCACAACTGAAAGGATTTATGGGTTTGCCCTGTCTGTGAAGCAACAATCAGTTGCAGATTGATGTTTGGGCAGCAGTTACTCTGCTAAAACTGCCTCTGCTTTTCCACTGCATTACTGCTCAGCATACAGTTCAACTGTCTGAATGTAATTTGCCTCTCAGATAAACAGCTGTAAATGCCAGCACATTTATCAGAAGACTAGGAGAATAACTTCCAATGAGATATAAATAGTGTGTATAGGATGTATTTCATAAATGTTTTCTACCGCAAACATTTCACACAGGAAGGGTTTGAAAATTAACATTTTAAACTGTTTCAAAATCACTCCAGCTTCCTGGGTTTTATTACTAAACAGTAATTGTTTTAGGCGTGATTACTGTCACTCAACCCAATTCAGTGAAGACTTAAAGGCAAGCTTATCCCCATGCAGCTGAGATATCATGCCAAGCCAGACACATAGTGTGAACCATGAATCTGTGAACCACTGCCCAGGCTGCTTGCTGCTGAATAGAATCATAGCATCATAGAATGGTAAGGTTGGAAGGGACCTCAAGGATCATCTAGTTCCAACCCCCTGCCATAGGCAGGGACACCTCCCACTAGTACAGGCTACTCAAGGCATCATACAATCTGGCCTTGAACACCTCCAGGGAGGGAGCATCCACGACCTCCCTGGGCAACCCGTTCCAGTGTCTCACCACCCTCACTGTAAAGAACTTCCTCCTAACATCTAGTCTAAATCTCCCCTCTGCCAGTTTAAACCCATTGCCCCTTGTCCTGGCATTGCAGGACCTTGTAAATAATCCTCCCCCAGCTTTCCTGTAGGCCCCCTTCAGACACTGGAAGGCTACTATCAGGTCCCCTCGAAGCCTTCTCTTCTCCAGGCTGCAGAGCCCCAACTCTCTCAGCCTGTCCTCATAGGAGAGCTGCTCCAGCCCTCTGATCATCTTTGTGGCCCTCCTCTGGACCCGCTCCAACACTTCCATGCCCTACACACAGGACTCCTTGCCTCTGAGTACTCCAGGCAGTTCCAAAAGCCCTAATTACACAGCAATATTTTAAAGACCAAAGGTATATATTAGCAACAGTTATAAACAGGTAGAGGTGGGTATATCAGGAATGAGAACAAACTCCTAGGACTGTTTCACTAGGTTCCCAGCTTGTGAGCATCTTGAGGGCATCTTTTCACTACATGCATAACTAATTTGATCAACAGAACCCTGCTTAGACTTTTCAAACTCCATTAGCATTTTTCATCTAAATATGGAAACCTTTTTGTTTTCAAAAGTTTCTTCTTCTTTTAAAATCACTTCGATTATTAAGAATGATTAACTGTAGAATTAAAAATCCATTGTTTTTCTGGAGGATTAGTTATGCTTTTAAAACTGGATTGCTGTCTTATTGAGGTCAGGCCAAATTCTGAGAAAACATAAAATTACAATTGTGCCTGAAGCACTCTGACGAGAAGAATCCCTTATCTTCTTACCATTGGGAAGGGCAGCTTCCTATATATTTGTCACATATTTAGTGCAGCAGAGAGGCAAAAGAGGCCTTACAAATGCTACTCACTTTGACAGTGTCAGTGTCACAAACTGGAGACACTGCAATGATTGTGACTGCTGAAAGTCCCAGCAAACATCATGCAGAGCAGTAGAAGGTGACTTTCAGTATACGGTTTGAATAATTTATCTCAATGTCCTAAAGGCAGGTGCTTACGTGGCAGTAATCCTGTCACCTGAGTAACAGAAAGAGTTGGATTTCCTATCAAACTGAAATGCCCAAGTGTAGACACAGAGCTGGGCCTGAGGTGTAGAGCTGTGCAGGAATCTATCCCTTCCTGGGAACAGAAGAAAAGCAGCTGCAAGTGTTTTAGCACTGTGCAAAGAGCAGTGACAAGAATTTATGTCAGAGAGAAAATCTGAAGACAGGCTAGATCACTGCAAATTTATTAATCACCCTGTCCAGCTCCTTGGACCACGGCTGAGGTCTGTCTGTGCCCACAGCTGACAAATCCCTCCTTGCAGGGACAGGGTAAAGTGATGACTTGCAAAAAACAATCCTTAGTCTGACTACGTGTGAAGGGAGAAGCACTCAAAGGCTGCCAAAATCTTGACTGTTGTCTGCTAGAAAATCTCGCCAGTAGCCGCGCAACCTCACAAGATGATAACCAGCTCCTTTTTAGAATGTCCTAACTTGAGCACTTTGCTGCCTGTGTTCCTTGATGTTGCAACAAATGGCAATGGAAGTTTCATGAAGTAAAGAAAAGGGTTTTAGCATTACTGGCTCAGGATAGGTCCCAAACCACAAGCACTTCAGTCATGGAGTGAGTCAGCATCCTCTGAGGATGCCATTAATAACAGGAAAGACGAAACATACAACCCTAATTTAGCACACATTTTGTCTTTAACAACGCTCAGCTTCATCTTTTGATCTTTGATTTTTTTAATGTTAGCTGTTTCCTCAAGAAAGGATTTTTCTTTATTTCTGAAGAGGAAACCTTCTCCCAACTCTTCTATAAGAGAGCTGATTCACTAAATGAACCTATAGAGCAGAACTACTTGTCCCTTTCAACTAGTAATGTTTATTTAGGTCAGTCAGCCGCAAAGGCTGCTCTGAATTCAACAAGGCATTTTTATTTGTAGCTAGACAAAATATCCTTCAGATTTGTTGTCACTGAGAAATTTAATCTAGATCAGGCTTTAGAGATTGCCTCCCCCATCCAAGGCAGAGTCAGGCTGCCAGGTCAGTAGATGAATAGTGCTTTACCTGTGTACACAAGGGCTTGATCTCCTGCAGTTTTCACTCTGCCGACTATGATGAATACCACTAATCTGCTTACTCCCCAGCTATTAGCTGGCAACTCTGCCAGATTTCACCTCAGATGAGTTCCTTCCACATAATTTGATTCTGTTGGATTTTTACATGAGTATGTTGCTATTGGCTTCCTGTGTGAAGAGGTTTCTTTCCACTTGCTGTTGAAGCTTTTAAACTAGGAGAGAATTCTGTGCTAGATGCACAAGAATGCCTGTAGCAGGGGGTTGGAACTAGATGATCGTTGAGGTCCCTTCCAACCTTACCATTCTATGATTCTATAAGAAGGAGTTTACTGTGCTGCAGGATTTCTAGAAGGTTTTTGAATGCTTTTGAATAGAAATCACACACAAAGATTTAGCAGTTTTCTAATGAAAATATTACTGACATAGTAAGTGAAGGGCAAAACCCATGTATACCAACTGTTGTATTCAAACTTCTGCCCACGAACACAGGTCTTGCTCCTGTTAAGGTATTGAAAAATCATAAAATTGTTTTAGATGGATAACACTTTCAAGGTCATTGAGTCCAACTGCTATCTAACTCTACCGAGACTGGTACTAAACTACATCCCTTAGCAACACACCTGCACATCTTTTAAACATCTCCAGGGATGAGGATCCAACCACCTCCCCAGGGAAGCTATTATGATGTTTAATAACCCTTTCAGTAAAGAAGTTTCTTCTAATAACCAACCTAAACCTCTCCTGGCACAACTTGAAACCACTTCCTCTTGTCCTATCACTTGTTACTAGGGAGAACAGACCAACACTCACCTTGCTACAACCTCCCTTCATGTAGGTGTAGAGAGTAATGTAGTCTACCTTCAGCCTCCTTTTCTACAGGCTAAACAATCCTAGTTTCTCAGCTGCTTCTTGTAAGACCTGTTCTTCAGACCCTTCACCAGCTTTGTTTTCCTTCTCTGGATCTGCTACAGGATTTCAATGTCTTAGTTGTAGTGAGGGGCCCAAAATTTATGGTGTAGCCTCACTGGTGCTGAGTACAAGGGACAATCACTTCCTTGGTCCTGCTGGCCACACTATTCCTGATACAGACTAGGATGCTATTGGTCTTCTTGGACACACAGTGCTGGCTCATACTCAGAGAGCTGTCAGTCATCACCCCCAGGTCTTTCTGTGCCTGGCAGACTTTCAACCAGTCTCCTCCAAGCCTGTAGCACTGCATGGGGTTGTTGTGACACAAGTGCAGAATGTGACACTCAGTCTTGTTTAATCTCACAATCCAGCTTGTTCAGATCCCTCTCTATAGCCTTACTGCCCTCAAACAGATCAACACGCCCTCCCAGCTTATTGTTATCCTTAAACTTACTGAGGGTGCCCCTGATCCCTCATCAGGATCATTGATACAGAATTTTAAAGAGAACTGGCACCAGTACTGAGCCCTGGGGAGTATCACTTGTGACTGACCACCAACTGGATCTAACTCCACTCACTACCACTCTTTGGGCTTGGCCAGTCAGCCAGGTTTTCACCCAGAGAAGCATCCACACATCCAAGTCACGAACAACCAAAAAATACCCGTTCTGCTACTCAGATATTAACAATTGCATTTGTGGAATTGTTCTCTACTTCAATTTCTTTTAGCAGCTTGCTGCTGCATCCTGTGCAAATCCTGTAATTCACTGAATAAGGAAAGAATAAACATGGCTAGGGTTTTATGGATATTAGGAGAATGGTATACATGGAACTGCTGAAGCAGGTCCAGAGGAGGGCCATGAAGATGATCAGAGGGCTGGAACAGCTCTGCTATGAGGACAGGCTACAAGAGTTGGGGCTCTTCAGCCTGGAGAAGAGAAGGCTTCCAGGAGACCTTAGAGTAGCCTTCTAGTATCTGAAAGGGGCCTACAGGAAGGCTGGGGAGGGACTATTGACAAGGTCTTGCAATGACAGGACAAGGAGCAATGGGTTTAAACTGGCAGAAGGGAGATTTAGACTGGATGTTAGCAGGAAGTTCTTTCCAGTGAGGGTGGTGAGACACTGGAACAGGTTGCCCAGGGAAATTGTGGCTGCTCCCTCCCTGGAAGTGTTCAAGGCCAGGTTGGATGATGCCTTGAGTAGCCTGTACTAGTGGGAGGTGTCCCTGCCTATGGCAGGGGGTTGGAACTAGATGAACCTTGAGGTCTCTTCCAACCTTACCATTCTATGATTCTATAACAGCTAGGATAAGAATTGAGGGAAACAGAAGATGTGGTCTCATATATCCTTTAACAAACCTGTAGCCATGTCTTTCCAGTTTACTAATTGTCCTTCATTGTAAGTAAACACAAACACCAAATACTGCTACAGGCAAATTTCATGCCAAGAACATGGGTAGCACTGGGATTACTAACTTCCCCAGCTTCCTCTAACATCTCAAGCTGAAGTGCATAGTATCTAGGTACACAAAACAACAGTTTTCCTATTTATAAACTACCTCATCAACCTTTGATTCTATTCTGGGACAAGAAGCTGATGTAAGCCAGAAGCTTTGCTTTTGTTTGTACCAAAGAACCAACATGTTTATGCACTTCCACAAATCCGGTAATTAAGCAAACCCTGTAAAGTTATAGCTCAGCGGAGACCTAAACACATTCTAAAATTAAAGCAATACAAGTATATTTGGGCAAAAATTTAAGCTACCAAAATTGAATGTAGCACATCAATACAATACCAGAAAAGGCTTTGAGAGGATTTCAGGCAAGATTTATGAAGTTGTAAACACGCTTATGAAAGACTACCATAATATTTTTTTCATTCTTGTATTATTAAACACACTTCTTAAGAACATTCTCCTCCATAATGTGTAGATTTGCAGCATTCTGAGTGTCTCACCATAACTGCATGGTTGACATCTAAGTCCTCCCAGAGTTGGTTGCTTTCAAATTAATATTTTGCTTTCCTATGCTATGGTAGGATTCCTTGATTTTAAACACAAGGTACCTAGGGGTAAAGGAGAAAAATATTTCTTACCATGACAGATGCACGGAAAGAAACTTCTAATGGAACGGCACTGACAGACAGTATTAAGTATTCCTCAGGCTGAAAAAGTCTAAATATCTGAGAAGTGTAGACTTTCCCTGGAGCACAGAAGTCTGTGAAGGTTGTTACACTGGCTCTTTGAAGCTGTGACCTGGTATGAGGAATAAATGCCAGCAGCAATGCACTGCACCCTTGCCCTTGTATCTCTCTGTTGCTATAATATTTGTTTGCAAAGTATTACCTGCTTAGGGAATCAGTAAGAATCAGAACTTTTTTTTCCCCCTGTCATTCTTGTCCCAGTAGAACAAAAACCAAACCAAACCAAACCAAAACCCCTAGAACTCAAACCAAAACAAAAACTTGCATCAGTTTCTCCATCCCACTTTCTGCGCTGATCCATGGAGGCATAATGGCTACGCTACATAAGCAGCTATTGCAGGGAAATAGAAGCATTATCTGCAGAGTTTGAGGTCATGCTGGGGACCCATTGTCCATCCCAAGCACACTTCAGTAGGCT
The DNA here is from genome assembly GCA_013396675.1 of Eubucco bourcierii. Lineage (NCBI taxonomy): Eukaryota > Metazoa > Chordata > Aves > Piciformes > Ramphastidae > Eubucco > Eubucco bourcierii. The sequence continues at coordinate 371,991 of VWZE01000310.1, read as the reverse complement.
GTATTTCAGACTAGCTCTAATCTGTTCCTTATGTGTCAATCATGCTTTAGCTCATAAGAGTGTTCTGGAACATTTCTTTTAGTTTCATTTCCTATAGAGTGCACACCATTTGCATGCTCTGGGAGAACTTTGTAACATGAGCCAAAGCATGGAGAAGTGGGAAAGACCTGGAAACTGACCTCTAAGGTGCCAAGCTGCAGTGCTAAGGTAGACTTATCACAGCTGAGGGAGTGAGAAATACTGGGGACATGGTTTAAACTGGTGGAGGCAGTTCTGATTTATATTTGCCAACTGAACAAATGCAGTGGCTTAAGACATGATTGGCTATTACTGGGGTCTGCTGTTTTTCACTGAAGAGCTTTCCTTCCATAACACTGACAGTGGCAAGAAAAGTACGGATGTTCTTTGTCTACCTCAGAAGAAACAAGGATGACCTAGTTTTAACTGCTAGGGAAAGTGTTTTGACCAGAAGACAACACAGAGGCTGGAAGAGGGGACTGCCCATTGTAAGTGAAGATCAGGTCTCTGACAATCTGAAGAACTTGAGAGTGTACAAGTCCATGCGACCTGACGGGATAGACCCACAGGAACTGAAGGAATTGGTAGATGAGGTCACTAAACCTCTCTCTATTATATTCCAAAAGCCATGGCAGCCTGGTTAAGTCCCCACTGACTGGAAAAGGGGAAACATAACCCCCATTTTCAAAAAGGGAAAGAAGGGTGATCCAGGGAACTACAGGCCAGTCAGTCTCACCTCTGTGCCTAGTAAGGTCATGGAGCAGATCCTCCTGGGGCACACTGCTGAGGCAGAAGAGGTGATTTGGTACAATCAAGATGCTTCACCAAGGACAAATCATGCCTGACAATCCTGGTGGCCTTCTATGACAAGGTCACAACATCAATAGACAAGGGGGCAGCAGCTGACATCATTTATCTGGACCTGAGCAAAGCCTTTGACACTGTCCCACATGACATCCTGATCTCCAAATAGGTAAAATATGGATCTGATGGATGGACTACTTGATGGATAAAGAACTGGCTTGATGGTTGCACCCAAAGAGTGGTGGTCAGTGAGTCCATGTCCAGGTGCAGACCAGTGACAAGTGGAGTCCCTCAAGGATCAGTACTGGGACCAGTCTTGTTTAACATCTTCATCAGTGACATGGATAGCGGCATTGAGTGCACACTCAGCAAGTTTGCCAACAACAGCAAGCTGTGTAGTGGGGCTGACATGCTGGAGGGCAGGGATGCCACCCAGAAGGACCTTGACAAGCTGGAGAGGTGGGCACAAGCCAACCTCATGAGTTTCAACAGGACCAAGTGCAAGGTTCTGCATCTGGGTCAGGGTAATCTGAGGCACCGATACAGGCTGGGCAGTGACTGGCTTGAGAGCAGCCCTGAGGAAAAGGACTCGGGGGTGCTGGTGGATAAGAAGCTCATTATGAGGGCCTGCTGTTTTGAATATGTAGTCAGCCTGGCAGCACAGAAGGCATCACATCCACAGTGTCTGTGATTGTTTTGTGGGATGTCTACCGTTAATTAGAAGGTGTTGGGTGAGAGGTTTGACTCAATGATCTTGAAGGTCTTTTTCAACCTGGTTAATTCTGTGATTCTGTGACTCCATAAAAGTACTTGCACCAAACTTAGCCAAGAAAATATCCCCTAGTTTTTGGTTTTGTTGTTGTTGTTTGTTTGTTTGTTTGAACTTTGTTCCTTTTGGGAGGTTGTTTACATAGAAAACATTGAAACAACTTTATGTTACAGCAACTATAAATGAAGCTGCTACAAAAATCTGCAGTTGCTTCATTTTTTATTACTCCTAGAGTTTAATAACTAAAGTTCATCTGTGAGATTGAAAAATTAAATCGATCCACTGTTTGCCATGCTTAATGGCTAGGCTTATCCTGGCAAGAGGTGGTTCAGCATAACAGGACCTAATGCTGAAGAGCCTCACATCTCAGAGTTCACAACTGCCACTCAGACACTTGGCTCACACTACTACTCTCACACAGTGAGAGCTTCATTTGAAGAATATCTGTTAATTGTTTTGAAAGCTATGACTTGGTTTTGAAAACCATGACCTGTAACTGGCTTTGAAACTTGAATGTGAAGGAGTTATGATGGGCAAGAATGTAAGGAAACTGGGTTTTCAGCTCTGCACAGATCACAGTAATTTTGACTGCAACAATCTTTTTTTTTTTTTCCCCATTGTATCCTTCAGATTTTGTGTGTTAGCAAACTGTGCTCTGTGCTATCAGTCTGCCTGTACGCTGTCACCCACTGCGGAAATAGTTCCTGCTCCAATAACATCTTGTGCCTGAACTGTGAGATTTTGGGTTTTCATGATGTCAGTGCCAAACATCTTGTTCAACAAAAGGTAGTTATCTGGGGCTCACAAGTGAAATAGCAGCCCTGGAGAATAAACACAAGGTTAAACTTCTCTTTTGGACTAAGTTGAAAGAAACAGGAATCCTTACCAGAAATGTACACCATATGTTAAGTCACTCTGAAAACTGAGTATGTCATAGACAAAGACTCAAAGGGAAAAAATCTGAGAGCAAATTTCAGAGTCATAGATGAAACGAGGCCTTGAGCTGAAAGCAAAGAGACACACTGCCCTATTTTGATGAGAAGAGACTTTAATTTAGGCTCCTTTTAATTAATAAGATTGAATTAACAGAATATATCTTTTAATTCTGAAAACAATCCACATTTCCAATAGAAGGGGCAGCAGTGCTGTAGGGTAATGCAGATAACCTGCTTCAGGGCAGTCAGTAGAGACAGGAAGGCTCCTCCAGAGGGTGATGCAGAGAGAAAGCTTTTGTGCAGTAAACCTGTCAGGGATGCAATGCTAGTCACTCAGTTCAATGATACCACTGCTGAAAAATGGCAACTAAAAATGAGGTAGGTCAGGCAAGAGCAAAACATCTCATGCATATAATGAAAACTCACCAGTCCTCTTAAAAATCATAAAAGATACTGCTTTTTAGCGTGAAGATGCACCCCACAGATTTTGTAGTGTTTCGTATTACAGCTGGGGAAATGGGATGAATGTTTGCTTGCTGAACAAGGATCAGAATTTGTGAGATGCACAGAAACCCTCAGCATTGACAGTGAGACACAGGGCTTGCAACAGCAACCTGTTTGGTTTCAAGAACAGTTGCTATCACAGCCCTGATGACACCACCAGCCCTGATCATTTCCTTCAGGTTTAGCCTCATCTACCCAGTGTCTCCAGATGCCCTGTGTCTGGCTGGGGTATTGGGATAGGCCCTGGCTACTTGACCCTGCCAGCAGCTCCCTGGTGAACCCCTGACACTCTCAGTCTTAAGAATCCACCAGCCCCCATAGTGCCCCAATAGTGCTGATAGATGAGAATGCAGAAAAAATTATGTTGAAAAATGGACATCTAGAATTTGATCAAGCATGCTCAAGGTACTGAATGAGTTAATGGTTTGCTGGGATGAAATAATGTATATGAATTTTGTCATAAATGATTTTATTGGGAATTAATTTGATGAGGCAGGAATTATTTTAAAATTACTTATTTCTATTTTCCTGAAAAGCCCTGCCCCAAAACTATATACAAAACCAGTTACATTTTATTTACAGGTTCTAGTTTGGTCAGGAATTTCCACAAGGATGCTTATGAGCAATTTTGGTAATTTGAGCAAGTCAGAAAATGGAGAAGGCTAAGCCACAAGATAGCTTTACTCCACTTAGAAAACAGAGGCAGAGCAGAGAGCCTTTGGAAAAGGCCAATTTACTCATGAGGGCAGAGTAGGAATTTGGAGATGGTCCCTGGATATCCTCTGTGGCAGCTTCAGGAAACTGCAAATTATAATCCAATTTTGGAACCACTTGGAATGAGTCCAAAGTGAATGGAACCGGCCAAAGTGTCTCCAGACACAGCTTCCACGAGGCAGATCTCATGGAGCAGCACTGCCTTAGCAGAGCAGAGCAAAGCCATAGTTCAGGCATGTTCCTGCCAACAGCAGCAGTATACAACAGAGGCAGGGTCCCTCTAGCTCGGGAGTAGTGAGCAGGAAGCCAGGGTATGCCGGTCCGAGGAGAAGCCAGTCCAAGTGACCCAGGCAACTCTCTTGAGTGGACCTAATGGACTTGGTGGACTCACAGGACTTGCAGGACTGCATGTGCTTTCTGGCTACTCTATTTACGTCCTTCCTAGACAATGTGTCCAGTGTCAATATATACTGGGCGCGAAGAATCCAGCCAATCACAATCCCAGATTCTAGCATGGGCATTCCCATGAGTAAGGACATGTGTGGGAAAAGCATGCCTTTTGCTGTTCCATGTTCGAGCCCACAGAGGTGGAGGAAAGCAGTTTCACACCTTCTTCCTCCATTGAAACCTTTGCTGACAGAAGGGGGGGGAAGTGAGCCTGGAGCACCCCACTACAGAGTCCTACAAATTGGTCTGTGGAAATTCCCTGTGAAGGAACACAGCTCAGGTGAAACGTGATTTATAGATAATGGGACGCAGTCAGGCAATGTGTGCTTGCAGGCCAGGCCACCTGTATCCTGGGATGTATCAAAAGAACTGTGACCAGTGGGACGAGGGAGGTGATTCTGTCCCTCTGCTCTGCTTTCCTGAGACCTCGCCTGGAGTACTGCATCCAGTTCTAGTGCCCCCAGCATAAGAGGTGCATGGAACTGCTGGAATGGGTCCAGAGAAAGGCCGTGAAGATGATAAGAGGACTGGAACACATCCTCTGTGGGGGCAGGTTGTGAGAGTTGGGGCTGTTCAGCCTGGAAAAGAGGCTCCAGGGATACTTTATAGTGGTCTTCCAGAATCTGAAGGGAGGCTACAGGAAAGATGGGAAGGGACTTCTTCAGTGTCTTGTAGTGATAGGATGAGAGGGAATGGCTTTAAGCTTAAGGAAGGCAGATTCAGAGTAGATATTAGGAAAAAGTTCTTTACAGTGAAGGTGGTGAGACAGTAGAACAGGTTGGCCAGGGATGCTGTGGATGCCCCCTTCCTGAAGGTGTTCAAGGCCAGGTTGGATGAGGCCTTGAGCAACCTGTTCTAGTGGAAGGTGTCCCTGCCCATGGCAGGGAGGTTGAACTAGATGATCTTTAAGATCTCTTTGGCCTAAAGCATTCTGTGAATCTATGAGTCAGTAAGTTGGATTTGCCTCCAAAGCAAAAATGGAGAGATCTACATGCTATAGGAGATTTCAAGACATTGATAGAGACAAGAGGGGTTAAAAAGTGTTTCAAAAGTCTGGGGTCTTAAGAAAGTTCATCTGCTAAGGAAGAAAAAGATGTCTCTCTTTTATCAGACATTTTGGTCAAATGTGGACTCTAGTAACTATTGGTAGACAGAAAAAAAGGTCAAAAAAGATGGGCGAAGATGTGACCTGATCCACGTAATACAGAAAATTTAAGTGAAGAATATTAAAATTGTCTAACAGACCAGGTAAAAGTAAAGTAAATCCTAAAAAATGTCAAAGCCTTACTGCATAGAGCAGGAGAGAGGCTGTGGGAAAGTGTTCTGCTGACCAGTCACCTCACCACTGACCACCTGCACAAAGTGGGAAGACCTTAACAACCAGCAAGGAGGTATCTCTGTTCCTGGCTGAAAACTGAGCCAGCATACATGTGAGCAGCTTAAAAATGAAGTAATTTACCTTAGGCAAATGATCAGTGCAGGAATTTCTACTGATTAAAAGAGAACTGGAGCTGTGTGCAGAACAGGCTAAGTCCCCATAGATGGAACTTTGTAAAGTCTATCTATGGGGTTTTCCAAATTAGAAAACAACTGCATAAAATGTATAAGAAACTAGTTTGGGGTCATTTTCAAAATGGGAAAAGGAAACACTGTGTTTCAAAACCCCTCTGCTATGAAACACACATGCTAGTGCTTACAGACTGTGAGCAGGACTGACACAAAACAAAGAACTATGTAACTTAATGGAGTGACCGTACAAACTACTCTTCCTTTCTCTCTGCTCTCCAAATCCCTCTTCATAGATCATGAGTAGCTGCTCATGCCTCTTTGCAGTTGTTCCAAATCCTACGAGTTTTACAATCTTTTGCAATGCATCCACACCACAAAGAACACTCATTCTTTCTGCAATGTATTTTTAGGCTTCATAAGTCTGGTTCTACTCCACTAGTAATGTTGCAATTTACTGAAATTCTCACTTAAAAAACCCACAGGCTGCTTTTATTGGATGATGGATTCAAAATTTTTATGAATTCCTGCATTGTTGTCCTTCACAGATGTAAGCATGTAATGTAGTAGTCAGATACAAGAGTTATATTCCAAGAGCATGCTGTCAAACAAAGTACCCTATCAGAAGTCTAAATAATTTAATAAATACCCCTACTCTGACTCATCCCTCCCAAAATTAGGGCTTGTCTGAGTGGGAAACATTTCTAGCACAGAGACTGTGGGAAAAAAAAAAAATCTCCCTGAAGTAACTTTGAAAGCATGATTGGAATAGTTACAGAGCTTCTACATTGCAATTTACACCAAGTACTCTACAGCGGAATAAATCTTTAGGATAACTCTACTGCGAGTTGGTACTGTGCAGAGAGAGCTGTTCAGGTGAAATCTTGGCCAAATCTTGCGTTTTGAAGCAAGTACAGGAGGAAGAATTGCACACCTGGATGTAGAGACTGCGGCAAGAGACTTGACCTGCACCGGCAGCCCCGGGAGGCTGCAGTGTATCCTACGGGATGCCTCCTGGCTGGGTTTGGCCATTTGCGACAGAGGTGATGCCTGCGAAGGCTATGCTAAGCTACAGCCAAGGTGCGAAGTGCTTTTGCTGTTGGGAGCCGTTGTCGCTGGTCATGGCAAGGCGAGCGGCGGCCTGCTGCCGATCTACAGAAAATGGTCGTGTCCCAGGCAATTTCCGCCTCTCTAAAGGCTCCTCCCCACCCATTTCTGCCTGAGCCCGGGCAGGCTCTAACAGGTACTCCCTCGGCAGAAGGTGTGTCTTGTACTGCTTTGTTCCAGTTCTAACCTTGCTGGCACAGCAGTTTTCCTGGATATCAGGGGTGAACCTCCAAGAACAGCAGAACTCTATTTTAGACATTATGTATCTTAAAGCCAAAACTCTTTTGCTTGGTCTCCTCTTTCTTTTCTTTGTTGTCATTGGTGTTTTTTGTTGTTGTGTTTTGTTTTGGTTTTTTTTTTCTTTGGTTTGGTGGTTCTTTGGTTTTTTTTTTTTTTTTTTGGCGCTAGATAAATGGAAACAAAGATGAAAGAATATTCTGCTTGTGTAGTGTATGTATTCTTAAACTGGCTTTTTTTTTATCAGTGCTTGTTGCGCTCTACATGTTAGCTCCTGAGACACTTTAAAAAAATTACAATTGACATACTTGTGATTATTTCTGATATCGAGGGCTGGTCTCTTGTACTTACATGCTCAACACTGCACTGTTAGGATACTGCCTGCAACCAAAATGAACCCGAAAACTCAGTTCACTTCATGGCTGTAACTTATTTTTTTAGTACGTTTCTTTCCATAATGTGAATGAAGCGAGTCCCTCTGAACAATTTGATTTTCCTTTGGCATGTTCCTTGTGCCGTTACTTACTGCAGGGTGAATACAAAATGACGAACAAGAAATGTTTCCACGAGATATGAACCCTTCATACCTGCTTTGCAGATGTGCAAGGAGCTGGAAAACGTGTAACACGGGCTGCTGAAAGAAGCCCTAGGAGGTAGCCCGAAAGCTATTTCCATCTGCACTGCTCCCTCAGCATCGAGTAACGGCAGTTGCAGTATCTATTTAGTAAACCTACACAAGCCTGTACACAAATATGCCACAAACTGAATTAAGAGCTTGTTGTAGGCAGCGGAGGCCTGCAGGTATATATTCTTCAAACGACATAGAAGTTCCTCAGTAAGTTTTGCTGGCTGGCAGTGCTCTGCACGGCTTTGTGCGGCACCTCAGAACGGCGTAGTTTCTCGCTCCTCCGGCTCCGCATTGGGTCCCGGGTTCCATGGCCCGAGCAGCTGTCCAGACGTAGCGGAGCGGACGGACCGAAAAGAATGCCGCTGAACCCCCGAACCGCGGGCCAGAAGCAGGACGGAACGGGACAAGGGCCTCCGGCAGATCACAGCCCGCGCTTCGGTCGGGGAGGGGCGGGGGCGCGGCACAGGGAGCGGCGCGGCCCTAGCTCCGCCTCTGCCCCTGCCTCGCCGGGACGGGGCGGCTCTGGGCGCGGGGCAGGAGTGTAGGGCGGCGGGAGTCTCCTTTCTTGTTGCTCCCTCCCCCGTCTGGCGGTGGCGGTTATGCGCTGCCCGGACCGCCCGGGAGAGCAGCTTTGAGGGGGCGGGCGGACAAAGGCTGGTGCCGGCACTGGGGCGCGATGGAGCGGCGCGGCGGCTGAGGCGGCTCTGTGGGGCCAAGCTGAGCCTAGCTTAGCAGAGCCGATCTGGGCCGGGCCGGGCGGCGGCGGCACATGGTGCGCGTCTGGGGCCCGGCGCTGCGCACCCGCGGGTGGGCCGAGGGACCACCATGGACAACTTCTTGGCGGAGGTGAGCTTCTTTTCTCCCTTACAGCTACTTTTCTTTCTTTACGGGAAGGGGCTCCCGGAAAGTGTCGTGTTTGTGTCTCTCAGCACCTCGACTTGCGGGGGGTATGGGGTGCGAGGATGGAGGATAGCTGCACTCCACGCAGTCCCTACAAATCATAAGCCTCGCTTACTGTGCGCGGGGGCGGAACTCGCCGCCGCCGACAGGGAGAGAGGAGGCTACTGCCGGCTTTCCTCCGAGGAGGCTCTCGGCGCTGCTTTGGGGTTCATGAGAGCGGGCAAGGGCTGGAGGCGCCGGTGCCGCGGGTGTGCTCACCGTGCGGCCCGTGTCCACGCTGCCTCTGCGCCCACCGGCGGCATTCCTCGGGGGACGTCCAGGCGGTGGGCTTCACCGCGGGAAACGGGCTGCTGAGGACTCCAGCGGGGCTGCAGCGAGTCACTGTCCTTGTCCAACCTCCTGCCACCGCCGCCAGTGGCGTGGCAGCCTCTGCCACGGTGTCTGGGGAAGGAGTGGGGTCTCTCTCCTCGGGGTTTCCCTGCGTGACACTTGGGGAGTATGTACTCCTGCTGCCTTTTAATGGGCGTATGAGGCCCAAACGATGGAGATTTTAGAAACAGAACTGCTGTTAGTCACTTTCCAAGGTCTGTTTATTAAGTGTATGTTATTAAGCTGTAGACGAAATCTTAGAATACAAAGTGTGAAGCAGTGAAGCTTAGCTCTTGAAAACGGTTTGAGCTTCACCATATGGATTTTGATAACTTCACGTTGAGTGAGAAAATGAAAGCAAAGCACATTTTTACTCAGGATAAACACAAAAATTAAAAACTTGAGTCTTGTTCTGGTTTAAATTATCTGAATTTTATACAGTGACATTTTACCACATCGGTACAGCCCAGCAATGCTGGCCCGGCCTTAGGGTGTCCAGCATTAAACGGCACGGCTTCTGTGCATGTGGTGTTCTTGTGGATTGCTGGCGAAGCTGGCTTCTGGATCGTGACTGCTGGTGACTGACTGCATGACTGCTTTAATAGCACCTCTTGAAGCAGTTGCACTGTCAAGGCTGTAAATATAGGCCAGACATCTGTTTTACACGACTCTGATTAGGCTGCAAAACTGTCCTTTGCCCTCATGAAATAACTTCCCTCATGTTCTTAGTGCTGCTGTTGGTGCTCCCACAAGAAAAAATGGTGATCTGTTTACCATAATAGTAATTAGTCAAATAAAAGAAGGTCACACACCTGACTGCTTGTTAGCTTTTCATTTATCAGACAACAGAAGTTCTGTCAACTGCAATAAGGAAAAAGCCTGGGCTAAGTAGAAGCCTGTTTTTTTTTTCCTTCCTGTGGAGGATGTAGCCTTTGCCTTTCAAAAGCTTGCAAGCTGTGAGCAATATGGTAGTATTAGCCTAGCTTTGCAAAATTAATTTAAAGACTCATTCACTCTGACAAAAAGTACCGTAGCGTACCCTACATAAAGGTGAAGAAGAGTTTTAATGGTTTTCGACTCCCTTATTAGCCAAAATTACTTGCCTGGAGGAAAAGGCAAGTAAATTTTGCCAGTCTATGTTAGTATTTTAGCATGTATTTATGTTAATTTGTGGTTGCTGCATGCAGACTTTGATCTTTCTTAAGAACTCATTACTCCCTTTCAACATGTTGATATTACTTTACAAGATCAGTAAATATAGCACCTTGACTTTAATCTGCATTCAAAGTCCCACCCATAAATATAAACATTTTCCTTTCCTTACACTGGAGCATATGTAAATTCCCAATAGGGAGCATAAGGCACAATATCAGAAATGCACTGGGCCTGACCCAGCTACCACAGAATAACGTCTGTCAAAGCCACTGGATTGAGCCACTAGCTGGGTAATTTAATTTGTGAGGCAGACATCCTGCAGCTGCTCTTTACAAAAATATTTGCTGACTTACGTGAGAGAATTATTGTTCTTGCTAAAATAAGTTGCAGTGTGTGGAAGAAGGAGGAAACTGGATGAAAAGCACAGGTAAAAAGGCTGATATACTCTTCTCTCCTTTGTCAGGATGTCAGTCTGCTGATACGACTGTATTTTGTCCAAAAAGCTGGTGGGTAGAAGGATGTATAATGGCACTTTATTGAGGTCATTGTTAGCTTTACCAGGAAGCCCCTGTTCACTGCACTGGGGGCAGAAGTGTCTTCAGTTTGACTGTTGCAGAAAAATAATGTACAGCTGGAAAGATGTTAACAGGAAAAAGAAGCCCTGCTTTACTGTTTCTCTCATCTTCCACAGCTAGATGCTGATTATAACCTGCTGTCAGTGTAGAATGTCGCTCAGTGGTACAAAATGAGACAACTGGCTAACACACTGCCATGGTGCTGCAACGTGCACATTGACAAAGACGTGCTGCTGTTGGAGCTTGTCACGTTAAGTGAGGTGCAGGATAATGGCACACTCCTGCTGATCAGCTGGTGCTGCCATCGTCCATCACTTTTGACTTCCCCAAGTTTCCTTCCTTCACTATTTCTTGCTATTCTTAGCTTTTATTCTTACAGGATCACAAATGGTTGCACCAGAGGAGCCTAGTTTTCTAACTCAACTAATTAAACACAAAAAGAAAAGAAAAGAAGACTGAGTAAAGAATTAGATTAGAAAAGTCAGCCATGGAACTTAGGGCCCTAAAATACTTCTATTGCTGGAAAATACTAAACTAATTACAAAGCTGCATTCTAAATACAGAGGAGAAGTGTTTTCTGAGACTTTTTAGAACTATTTCAAGCTGTTGATAAATCAGCTTTTTGATGTTTGAAGGAAGGTTGGTGGTGGAATTGTAACTTTTTTGGATACATTTACATAGTCATATTTGCATACATGAAATGTTAAAATCTCTAGAAATCCCAGGGACCCATACTTGGAGTTAAAAGTTAGGATGTGCGCGATATAGCCATTTGGTTGTGTTGCTCAAAACAGCCTGAAAAAATGATTCCCATATGTTTTTAACAACAGCTAGGGTGCTTGTAAGGAAAAAGCCTCCCTGTGGTAGCTTAGGTCAGGCTTCTTTTTTCCAGTGAGAATGCATCCCTGTTAAAGTGCATCCCTCCAGTATCTGAAGGGGGAGCCTACAGGAAGGCTGGGGAGGGGCTATTTACAAGGTCTTGTAATGACAGGACAAGGGGCAATGGGTTTAAACTGACAGAGGGGAGATTTAGACTGGATGTTAGGAGGAAGTTCTTTCCAGTGAGGGTGGTGAGACACTGGCACAGGTTGCCCAGGGAGGTTGTGGCTGCTCCCTCCCTGGAGGTTTTCAAGGCCAGGTTGGACGAGGCCTTGAGTGAGCTGTACTAGTGGGAGGTGTCCCTGCCTATGGCAGGGGGTTGGAACTAGATGAACCTTGAGGTCTCTTCCAACCTTACCATTCTGTGATTCTAAAAGAGGATATATGCTGTGGGGGAAGGAGGAAAGTAATTCAAAATGAGAAGGAACATAAGGAGATTTTGCACAAAAAACGGGAGAGGGAAGCTCAAACTGCCTTTTCAGTAGCTAAAGTTCTCAGGCAGTGCTTAGCGGGGCATCATGGGAAGTGGTTGCAGAAGTCAGGTTCATCTTCCTCCTGTTACATGGTGACTTTACTGGAAACATATGGTGTGTTCCACTGAATCATGGTTACTGTCCTTGTTACAGAAGAAGTGTGGCAGTTTCTGGCCCAGCTAAGTGGTTGAGATTGGGAGCAACTTCTGAGGGAACTGTTAAGTAGTGTGTGTAGCGGTGTATGATGGTTTAGTGCAAGGGCTAACCTGCCTGTGCCCCCAACACAAAAGTGAGCAGAAGAGTAACACACACAACTCTGGGTTGAGATACAGAGATAAGAGTTTAATATAACAAAGGGTATCGTAAACACAATGTGTAATTACCTTAGCTAATAATCTTACTAATCTAATAATACAATGCATTATTACCTTAGCTTAGCCTATTTGGGGAAGAAGTACAGTGAAATACAGGGGAAAAAAACCCAACAGCATAAAACAGAAAACCAACATCGGTGTTACATGATTCCCACCCATTCTGCTGCCATGCCTGCAGAAAAAGCCAACACACAAGAAGCTGGAATCCAGAAGGAGCAACTGGAGAAGGACAGGTCCCATGTTGCAGTCTTTACTTCAGGCCCCATAATACTTTGTTCCAGTTAGCACTGCCCTTCTAACTCTAACTGGAATCACCTGCATCTTGTGAAGATGTTTTGGAAGTCCTTTTGGAAAAATCAGAAGCAGTATCAGCTTGTCTGCTCTTCTTGGGATTTTCCACTGGAAACTGAGGCAGCATTCTTGGGGAGTGAATTCCCCTGTAATTCACATACTTGTGAAGCTAGGACTGAAGTGGGTATTCCATCACAGTTTCTCATGTCCTCCCCATGGTCATGCAAGTAAAACTGCAAGATATGCCAGGCTCCATACCTCCCAGAGTCTCCTTCTCAAACAGAGGAGCATCCATTTCTCATGGCTGAAACACAACCTGGCCTCGCATTGCTGAGGCCTTATGTTTGCTTATCTGCTGTTTGTCGTTGGCCATCTTCCAAACCCAGGGATAAGAACTGAGCAAGCAACCCTGGCTCTTTATCTTGTTCCAGTGGTGGCCCTTATTTGTCCTCTTTTGCAGGGCAAGCTGCTTTGCTCTTCTTTTTCCTTGCACCACCGCAAGCATATATGGGACCCCAACACGTTTGCCCCCAGAAAGGATATACAACGTGCCACAGAAAAGGGAAAAAAACCCAAACGAAAGAACACAGAACCCCAGAAGTGAACATACATAAAACTCTCTTAACAAGCTGCAAGCCTGGACTGAATCCTCTTCTCCTTTATCTCGACTCTTGTTTCCTGCCAAAATGGACTTTTAAAATTAAGACAACTTCTTTCACCACCCCACATTGGGCGCCAAAAAGGAATGTAACGGTTTAGCTCAATGGCTAACCTACCTGCAGAGATCAGTTGTCTTAAATATTTTTTTTTCAACTGATGCTAATCTTAAAGGATGCAGAATTAGTTTACTTGTCTTGTTTGGTTGGTTTTTTTTTTTCCCCACCCTTAATTTTCACAACTGGAAGTGAAAGAGAAGCAGTGACTGTCTCCTGCCTCCTGTGTAGCATGTCTGCTAAAGGAAAGGGCATTATCATTATCATAGAAGTTCTGCTTATATTTCTTTTGTATTGCACAGAAAGCTATTTGAAGCTGTGGGGTAGCCTCCTGTAAGGCACAGGAGATGCTGTGTCCAGCATGATTTATTTAGAGCAGTACTGTTAGTACTTTGACTTCAGAATGGTTTCCTTAGTTTCTGCTTTCTGCAGTTGAGCATACTTCCTTGTGTACCCTCTTTTAAGGCAGAGCTCCCAGCATGTGTCCTGATGGAGCAAGGGTTGAGACTTCCTCTGTGAAAAGGATATAGGGCAAAAATTATTTCTGAGGCTTAGTTTCAGGGAGCTGTCAGAAGGGGTATCTACAGAGTCTGGAAGCTCTAACTTTGGACATGCAGCTATGGCAGATTATTCTTTGTTGCTGCATTGGTATATGCAGAGTCTTATGCATTTAGGACAACTTGGATGTCTCCTGGTTTATGCTAAAAGTGTTTTACTAATAGCACAAGTATGGATCTTTAAATTCCAGCTTGTGATACCGATGTAGCTTACACAAGCAAAGCTGCTTGTCAGACTGTTGGGGCAAAACCATTTTCTCAGAAGCCATGGCATAAAGGTTATATTTCTGGAGGACTTACGAGCACCCAAGTCATGCCAAGAAGAAATAGTGCCTCTTTGGCTGCTGTTGACATTGGCAACATTTTCCAAAGTTTCTGAACTGTGACTACTTCTTGTATTTAGTTTTTTTTAAAAAGCTGACGGTTGTTTTGCCAGTAGTTATTTTTAGGTTAATTAGAGAGTATTATGTTTTGAGTGGAAAATGTTTCAAGGGAGACGCAGGGCTACCTTACTGAGCTGGAAAGAATAAAAAAAAGAAAAAAGAAAGTTTTTGTAGGTTTGTTAAAATAAGTCAGGAAATTGTGTTCAGCTCATCGGTAGCGTGTCTTCGTAACTGCCTGCTACATGTACTTCTCATGTGCCTTTCCTAACATATGTTTGTGCAACTGGAGTTGCTGGGCTGGAGCCTAGCAGCCCTGCTGGCACCAGAAATGTTGTAAAATGGCACAAGAATTCTCTTAAAACTGCAAAATGTGTTAACTATTGGAATTAGTAATAGATGCTCTACATTGTGCAGGGTCTGCTTATGGTCTTTGGATTCAGTCAGACTGCAGCTACAAGGAGAGCTATTACAAAAGTATTGACTGCTTATGAGTCTCAGCTTTTGTTTTTACCTCCTGGTGACACCTTGCAGAAATGGTTACTATTTTGGGATTCTTTTTGCTAACTATGTGTTCGTGTCAGCACTTTACATGTAAGCTATTTGGCTCTAACCAGACTTCCTTATTTCTATGTATTTTCATTCGTTGAAGCCCACATATGGCTTGCATAGCCTGATGTGTGGGAAAATGGAATTGTATTTGAAATCATGGCCAATCCAGCCTTCTTTCTGAAGCCAAGTAACATGGGCTTTTATCAGAAATACACCACAAATTTTTGCTTTTCATGAGAGAGGGAAGAAGAAAAGAAGGGAAACTTTAAGCTTTCTGTGTTACCTGGAGAGTTCAGTGCTCTAGCCCTGTGAGTAACCTGAGAAACCTGCAACCTTTCAGTGCTCTTGTTGCCCAAGCATGCCTCAAAAGATGGAAGGAAAACTTTTAGACCCTTTATTAATAATTATGCTGTGCTTTTGCTGTGGTGTTTTTAAATGAATCTTGGGTTTCAGCATGATGATACCAAGATAGTCTCATGGATCTGATTTTGGGCTTCAGAAGATAGCCAAAGGAAAATTTGTAGCTCCTTGGCTTTGTATGTGTGCATGTGTGTGTGTGCATTGTCACTGCTTGCACAGAACAAATCCAGACCTAACCCCCAGCAAGTAAATAGTATGACTGCTTCTCTCTCTTTTATTTATTTATTTTTTTAAATGTGGAGTAAATATTGATGTAACTTTAAATAATTCTAGTAAGAGAAATGTCTTTTTGTGTCTCTTGAGTGGACACGGGCCCAGTGGAAGGTGCTGCAGCCTCCTACAAGGAACAGGAGAAGCAGCTGTCTCCCTTGCACACCTGGCATGGTGATTGCAGTTCTGAAGGGCGGGAAGTGTGCCCTCTAGGTAGTTTGATCTTACCAGCCTTTTCAGCTGTGGGGCTGGTATTATTCCTGAGTGAGTCACACTCCCCAGATGTGATCAGAGCCTGGAACATAGTTTGAGGTGGAGCCCAGTAGAAGGGCAGGATGTAAGAAGTCAGGGGTGGGGAAGAATTACCAGACTCGAGTCACTAATGGTACCTACTTTACAAGTTTGGGGATGTGACCTAAAAACTTGCTGGATTGATTAGGCTTGTATGAGATGGTCTTGGCTTGGACATTCTCATTTCTCCTGATCTTCATTTTATTTATCATTACATGACATTTTAAACCATTAGTAAGACATGGAGGAGGATAGCTTGGTGTTGGGGCAACAATTAATATGGCAAGTTACTGATTGATGGGGTGTTACAGTTCAGATTTTGCATAGTTGCCTTTTTCTTCTCTCTCGCCCTTTATTTATTTTTCCTTCTTTTTTCTTTTTTATTTTTTCCTAACGTGTTTAGGATTTTGTGAGATGTCCTATATATGTCTGAAAGTTGAGCATTATTTTTTGGTCATATTTAATGCAACTTTGTTTTGGACATCCTCCTGATTAATGAAGTTCAAGTGGCTTATGCTTTTGAGTAAAATCCATTAAGTAGCTCCAACACTCCATTATTTTGAAGACAGGACTTTACAAAGTTTGGATGCAGATCTGCTTTGTGAAGGAAAAGATATCGATGTTGAGGAAGTAATTACTGCTTTGCTGCATGATATTACGAGCATCATATTGGAAAAGTATACTGGGAAAGGTCTGTTAAGGCAGAAGGAATGAATAAGGATTGCTAGTATTTCTAAATGCACATGTGAGAAGTAGGAGGATGTTGGAGGAGAATGTATTGTCCACTCCTTGTCTCATTTTTGCAGTCATTGATCAAGACTCTCATCTCAGGCAGCTCCAAATAGAGTTTTTACTTGTTCTTGATGCCCTTAGCTGGACAGTCAGTGCCAGGCTGAGTCAGGAGGGTGTCTGGTGGCTCTTCTGCAGGGCAGCATTCTGTGGACACATGACTGATTGGCTGCTTTCTGACTGCAAACCTGCACAGACTGGGGAAGGCTGCCGAGTTGTTTCAGCTGTAAATATGTCACACCTGCTGACAAATGTAAATGTGTTCTCTCTATTTAGGGACTATTTCCCGTGGTGACCAAGTGACTGCTTTTCAGCCTAACTTATAAAACCTACTTTATTTGGTAGAAAGTTTAGAAGGTTGTATTTATGTATTTTGGATTGAAATATCAAACCTGAATGATGTTGGAGGAACTCGGTAATATATGTCTTTCCCTGTTGAATAGTTTACTGTGTACAGAGCCTTATTTGGTTGAGATTTGAAGCATGGCAGAAATGGATAGGTGTTCAGTTTTACTGACCAAGTTACTATATTTATTTTGTGTAAACTCTTCTGTAGGGGAGTTTAACACACAGTGTCTGACAATGCATGTCAGATCAGAGCCTGAAGGTGAAGGCTAGCGTTATACCTTGTACTCGTAGGATTAATGGAGTGCTGAAGGGCAACATCCTGGAGGATAGTCCATCAATCTGTTATACCATCTAGTGGCCTGCCACACTTTGGAGTTGAGTGGAGTTCCCATACTTGTATGTTAATACCTTTTAGCAAATACTTGAATTGCTTCAGTGGAGCTTTTTGCCTGGTTTATGGTATCAAATTTTCTTCTCACTGAAAGTATATAGTCTCTACTTTATGGCAAGCCTCACTGGAGACTGAGTGAATATTAAGCAAAAATGAATATTCCTGTTAAATAAATCAATGTTCTCCTTAACTCATATCATAGATGAGTTAAATATTTCGGTGGAATTATTTGGGTTTTGTTTTTGTTTTATTCCAAATGAGAGAGAGAGGCAGGAACAGAGAGGAGTTTAGCAGCAGACTTCAGGTGCCAAGTTGTGCCTTCATATATGATTCGTGCTGACGGCACGACATTTGCTTGGGGAAATATTAATAATCCTTTATTACAAGTCAGTGATACAAGGGTGTGTTAATACCAGTCTCTGTTTTGTTTTGAGGATGCTATAAGGAGACTTTAGTATAGGAAAATGTTTGGTTCCTTTCTTTCCAGGGGACAAAGTTACATTCCTACCCTAAGCAAGTTTACCCAAGGGCTTTTTATTCTCACACGTCTGCCTCTATACTGGGGCAGCTGCTAAAAGTAGAGTGTTTGTTGAATTGTGTTTTATGTTGTCAACTTCTTGACCTAGCTAACAGAATGGCACTCTGCTGCCCAGGTTTACCATCTGGATCTCAGTGTTTGGATTGATTTTGGTGTCTGTAGCATAATCTCAGATAGTCCTGAGACTCAAAATGGCATTAACTCTATCTGGAACTACGAAGTAGAGTATTTCTTAAAGATGTCATTAAAGTTAACACCCTAGACCTCGTGCTCTCCTTCTCCTTTCTCTTACTAACCCTCAAAAGGCTTTTAAACGCTCGTTTTGTGTGAGCATCTGGAGAAAATATTTCTGTAGTTCTTGAAATGATGCACTGAAGGTGGTGCTACTGGCAAAACCTTGCATGGTTTTTATGTTGTGTGCTGCATTTGTGTATTATCCTTCTCAACCTTGCTAACAGCAATGGAGGATTTCTCTGGAAAGATTCTCATTCCTCCCCTTTGCATTCATCCACATTGGCACTAGCATACGGGACAGGAGATAAAAGAATCTTATTCCTTGTTTTGAAAAAGTATTTGTGTTCATAACATTATCAGAAATTGATTATTTAGTTCTGTTTTAGCTGCTGTTGTTTAATGTGCCACTGAAGTGCTTCCTCAGATGAAGTTAAATATATTTGTTTAGAGAATGGGGTTGTTTTCCTTATGGAGCTGTTTACAAAAAGTCAAACGTCTTTGTTTAATGTACCTGTTTAGCAGAGGCAGTGGAAATCCTTTCTATTGGACCACTGTAGTGGGGCAAAAAATGATTGTGCATCTTGGTTAGTGTGTATTTTTATATGCTTCAGGAAGGAGCCAAGTTGGCAAGATGCTGGAGTTCACGTCAGGACAAGTAGACGCTAATTCTGGGGGTCAGACTTCTTGCTTTGCTGATTGTCTTCTCAGATCTCTTCCCCTTATTAAATATAGACTGGGGTTTTGTGATTAGGGTTTATCTCCTCATTACAGTGATGGATATGATGAATAGGTTTGTTTGGTGTGCACAGTTATATTCCCTAGAAGAAAAGGAGAGCGGCATTTACAGTAGGGCTTTGAAAGGTGGCATTTCCTGCTGCTTTTCAGACTGTTTACCAGGAGAAGTGTCCAATGAAGCAAGCTCTTTGTTGTTGAAACTCCCAGAGTTGGATTCTGTTCTGAGATACTTGATAAGATATTTTCAGGAATAAACAAACACAGCCAATCTGTGCTAAAGAATATAATTTGCGCAGTGGCCCATACCCCC
>VWZE01000310.1:325891-352826 GCA_013396675.1 Eubucco bourcierii | reverse complement strand
CCCCTTGCAATTACATTTTTAACATTTTTAGGAGATAGTTGACAGGATTTTGACATAAAGTTGTGCAGTGCTTGCAGTAAAAAGGGCAGTCCTCTTTTGTGTTAGTTTTGAGAGTCTTTACTCCTAGTTTCTATTTGTATTGCATAATTTCTGCCATCGTTTTGCTTTAGCGATTCAGTATCTTAAATAACTACAGCCCTGATGCAGCAGTAAACTCCCTGAGGTTTTTTTTTTTGTTGTCGTTTTTTGGTGCAGAAGCTCATGAATTAATCTAATTGCAGTATAATGAAATATTTGTATTAAACACTTAATGTATAGTTACACCTTTGCCATATGATGCCTTTGTGCATTGAAGATGGAGATGCCATCAGCATTTGGTGGAGCGCAGAAGGTGGTACCCAAATCTGTGTTTTCTTTTGTGAGCATCCAGTGGTCCTTGTTTGGTAGCTTGATCTTTAGCAGTCCTTACAGGGGTGTTTTGTCCAGTTAAAACACTGAGTTGTGAGATTCTTTTTATTTGAGAAGTGATTCAGCATTTTTACTGCATTCTAGGTGCTTCTCAAGTCACACAAATGCGAGCTGTAACCCTGCATTTCAATTTCTAGAACTTGTGTGCTGCTAGAGAAATACTCCTTTTTATTGCTTGCACATGTTTAATCTGGGTAGTGCACAGTCCCAGTATGAAGTCAGAGAGGCCACACAAACTTTGCAGTTTTCCTGAGATTTCTTTTTTTCCCCCCCCCACCAGGAAGCAGCAGAGCTTTTACCACACAGCATGAGCTGTGGCTGTCTCCAAGCCCAGAGATGTGCCTTCTGATCTGTGTGTAGATGGGAGTCATCTCTTGTTAGGAAAGAAGAGTGAGTGAATGTTAGTCAGTGACTAAATTGAACGTGCAAGAAGGGCTCAAGACAACGAGGGTCCAGAGAGTGCTAGCAATAGATCATGGGTCACACCATTGTGGGGACCCCCTGGGGTGCTGCTGTGGGGAGAAGAGAAGCTGGTGTCATCCTCTGAGTAGGAGAAGATACTTTAGCCAGAATGACTTCTCAAAGGGTTGTATGCTTGTTGGACAGGATAAAGTTGTCTGGTAGCTGCTGCTTTCATATGTGGCTGGTTAGGCCACACCTTGAGTACTGTGTCCAGTTCTGGGCCCCTCAGTTTAAAAAAGGTGTTGAGATGCTTGAACGTGTCCAGAGAAGGGCAGCAAGGCTGGTGAGGGGGCTGGAGCACAGCCCTACGAAGAGAGGCTGAGGGAGCTGGGGTTGTTCAGCCTGGATAAACATGGGCTTATTGAAGAAACAGGCTATTCTGGAGGAAGCTGCAGTAATTTATGTCATAAAAAGTAGGACTTTGGCATTTGTTAGTACTGCTCCATTGATGGCAATATTATTGTAATAAAGATTGCCATGTTTACTTTTGACACTAAAAGTCCTACATTAATTTTGTTGTCACATGCCATCTTTATTCCTAATTTTGTTTGAGGTGATGTACCAAAGTAACTGCCCCTGCCTTCCTTTAACCCTGACCCATAAGCTTTTGAGCAGTTTCTCATCCTTTCCTTTGATGTAGAGGACAACACCCCTTCCTCTTCTGCCCTACCTGTCTTTGCTACAGAGCTTGTATCCATCCATTCCCATACTCCAGTCGTAGGACCTATTTCACCACATCTCAGTGATGCTGATAATGGCATAGCCCTGTAGGTGTGTGCAGAATTATTTTAAAAGCAAAAAAAAAATGACAATGGTTTATATATCTACTCCCTCTTTCAGACTTTGGTAGCCAGTATTAACTGAAACAGTAGAAAAAAATTAATTGCTGTTTGTTTATTTTTTCAATGACCTGGGAAGTTTATGGATAGCTCAGAAACCATACTGTGCAAAAATAACAAAAATATCCGAATAGCCAAAAGCTTACATTCCCTGCTGGAAAGTTATTTGCTTGAGGAGAAAAAAATAAATTCAGAAGTGGTAACCATTAGTCACTATAAACAGTTACTCATTTAGCCTCTCAGGTGGATGAAAGAGAGAAGCTGTTCCATTTTTTTTGTCTTTACCGTGTGGTAAAAAGTAAGGTATGTCATGCCCTGATGTTTTTCAGGTGGCTTTAAAAATAGCTGCACTTTGCTGTTTTCTGCTCAAAGGTTAGTCTTGAAGTATGCTTGCGTAAGTGGCAAAAGCTGCTTGGCCCCATATTGAATGAAATACACAACTAATTTCACTTCTAATGAGTTGTGTTCCTTGCAGGGCAGTGTCTCTGTTCTGTCAGTGCATTTATAGTGTTGATAAAACACAAAATTTTGTTCTAGTTATCATGTGAGTAATATGGAAATAATGTAGGTAGTAGTTAATGTGTACCTGGTTGGTCAGCAGGTCTTGTCTTTTGGAAAATAAAATATGGCCTGCAACTTGGTGGAGGAACAGGCTGTGGTGAGGATGTCACAGACCAGGGTGAAGTAGCAAGGCACTGACCAGGGACCCAGGAAGGAGTGCTGAAGACCCCAGGGCCTCCATGTGGAGTTTAGAATCAGCTTCATCAGAGATGCAGGTTTTCCTGGTTTCCAGATGTTGGGATTAACTTTTTCTGGGGGGCACTTTGTGCAGTCTGGATCATTGAGTTTCGTTACTTGTACTGCATGTAGTGCTGATTCCACAATTTCTGTTTTTCATTTAAAGCCTTTGTTTAAAGCAGCAATTACTTTTTTATGCTTACCTGTGTTTCAGACTGAATAAACGAGCAATCTGGGGGCTTGCATGAATAGCTAAACAATAATTAACCTCTCTGGCTTCACTGATGCAGAACTGGGTGGTTCATCTTCAGACCTCCATTTCTTCTGCCCTATCACTGACTTATCATTGATACTTGTTTCCCCTTTCCCCTTTAATGCAGAGTGTGTCTGTGGACATGTTATACTTCTCTGTCTTCTTTGGAGTTGGGGCTTATCCAGAGTCAGAAGTTTGGTATTGGAGGTGCTGGAGCGAGTGCAGAGGAGGCCAACGACGCTAGTGAAGGGCCTGGAGAATAAATCTTATGAGGAGTGACTGAAGGAGCTGGGGATGGTTAGTTTGAAGAAAAGGCTGAGGGGAGCCCTGATTGCTGTCTACAACTACCTGAAGGGATGGTGTGGAGAGACTGCTGCTGGTCTCTTCTTACAGGTAAATAGTGATAAAACAAGAGGGAATGGCCTCAAGCTTAGACTGGAAATTAAGAAACATTTTTTCCCAGCAAGAGTGGAATGGGCTACCCAGGAAGGTGGTTGAGTCACCAACCCTGGATGTGTTTGAAAGTTGTTTGGATGTGGTACTTGACGATATGTTTTAAGGGTGAGCTTTGTAGAGTAGGCATGTCAGTTGGACTTGATGATTCTGGGGGTCTTTTCCAACTGGAATATTTCTGTGATTCTGTGACACTTTGGGCTCCCTGTGTGCATTTTAGCCGGAAGCTCTGCAGGGCCTGAGAGTGCTGTTTCAAAGGTCTCTTCAGAGCAGGTGAGCAGACTGTTTCTGATTTGATCCCTGAGCTTTGCTTCTCTTATCAGCATCCGTTGGCAGTTTCCAAACATGTGTCAGTGATAGCAGGAGGGGGAAGTCTTTTGGGAGGGAAAAGTGTGGGGGTGGGTAGGTTTAAAGGCACAGGAGAGTTTTAGGGGTTCGGTGACCTATGGCTAAGATATGTGACCATGGTTAAAGAAGACGAGCCCAAAACAATCAGTGGGGAAAAGTGCTGAAGCTTGAGGTTTCTAAAATTTGATGCTTTGACTTACATTATACTGCTCTGTGTATTTTTTTCTGTGGAAATTTAGTTCTTTGTGTTGTTAAAATAGTTGAAGATACTTTGATTCAGTGAGGTTGGTAATCCCAGAGTGAATATGGGACTCATTTCCACCTGAAATAGAGGAGAGTTGTAAAGTATGTAGAATCAAGGATGTTCTGAAATACCTTGTGGTTTTTCTTCTAGTTGGGTACAAGTTGCTTGGCTTCTTTACATATCACAGTCCAAGCTTAAATGGGAGAACAATGAACATCTAGGCAAAGATGTCCCTGACTATGGCAGAGGGGTTTAACTAGGTGACAGATGATTTTTAAAGGTGCCTTCCAACCCAGATCATTCTGTGACTCTGTAGACTCAGGAAACCCCCAAGCTCCCCTTAACTGTAACCAGTCAAAATAACTAAAATCCAGAAGGTAAGTACTGTGTAATGTTTGAACACATTACATGTAAGTAGTAGTGACCCTCGCTCAAGTGTAACTTCTGCAAATCTACTCTCACACTTAGTAAAGTGCACACTGAAGTGTCCTGCATTGCTGCTGTAGCTCATAAGTGAGCGAAACAACCCTGTGGAAGATGTGGTTGTTTTACCCAGGAGTGTTGGTGTGGCCTCTGCAACCATGTCTCTGTTGTCAGGGACAAGGGCAGGAAGTCTGTGCCACAATTGGCTCTCTGTGCTCTCCCCATAGATGTGGCTTTGTTCGCAAATGACTTGTTTAACTTACTACCGTTTTGAAGCCCATCTCAGGACGATTGTTACGTTGATTTCTACGTTGGCCTTAGAGTTGCTAGTGTTGCAGATACATGCCTGGAAGACTAGAAATGAGGTTTTTATTTATTTGTATGTTTATTTATTTAATGAAGCCATTTACAACTGGTGACTTTCATAGTATGGATGTGCAGAACCAACTCTGAAGTTCCATAGGAGATATTTTTGGTATTTTTTAGGAAGCTTACTTCTAGAGACAACTGGCTTTGAAAGAGTGCAAATGTTGCTACCATATAAGCTTACAGAAGGCTGAGTTTCAATGATAATTTATACACTGCTTTGCTTAGTTTCTGGTAAAGTCAGGAGTTAGAGGAAGAGGGTATCTTGCAGATTGTAACTACCCTGAAGAAACTGAATTGCGTTAGGACTGGGTAAGAGTAATGAAATGTTGGTTTATGTCCTTCAGGCACCACACAATCCAATGAGAGCTGCTATTAGGAGAAAACAATCTCTAGTTGGAGGCATTTTGTAGATAATAGACTTAGAGAAGAACTGGGCATTGTGCTGTCCTAGAAATGTGCAGGAAAAGCTGCATGTGACATTATACATTGCTGTGTAAAATAGTAACTGAGTATGCAGGGCAAGTAATGTTCAGTGCCTGTGGCACAGCCTATCTGTTACTTGCAAAGCCATACAGGAACAGTGGGTACAAATGTCTTTGTGCTTGGTGTGATTCATCACCAGCCCATGCTCACTTTTGAATATTTGAGAATTCACTTGGAGAGAAAACTTGTTCTGGAAACTTCCCTGGAGGTGTTCAAGGCCAGATTGGATGAGGCCTTGAGTGAGCTGTACTAGTGGGAGGTGTCCCTGGCTATGGCAGGGGGTTGGAACTAGATGATCCTTGAGGTCCTTTCCAACCTTACCATTCTATGATTCTATAAGCTTCTTTTTGTGGCAGAAGGGCCACTGAATGTCATCACACCTTTTATTCCTGTAAATGTGTCCATAAAGCATTTTTAGACAAAAAATAAATAGATACCCTTTTATCTGAGAGTTAAAAAAAACAAGCCCCAAACAAACCTCTTGCAAGTTGGCTGAAGTTGTGTATTATTTCTGGAAGTTTGATATGTTTGAGTTGGGTCCTAATGTGATCTGGAGGAGTTAACACGAAGTGTGGAATTCTACCTGCATCTAGCTATGAACCTTGGTGGGTTTTTTTAGTGGGTTTTTTTTATTATCCTGTGCAAATGAAGTCTTGCTTACGTGAATATGAGGTGGGGAATTTCACTTAGAGAAGAAAACATCCTGAAACCATTTGTATATCTGAGAATATACACAGAAGTTCTGACAGTCACATTTGTGTATAAACAAACATGTTCTGAAGATGAAAGGGGTCTGAAAGCGTGACCCCAACAATTTTTATAGATACTCTCTTCAAAAGGTCTCAGTTCAGTGATAACATGCTGCAAGAGTTTAGCTGTACTCATCATATATCTCAGCAGCTAGAATTGTGATGAAATTATAGCAACGTCTTAAAGACAAGTTGGTACTTGAAACAACAGGGAAATTGTAGTAACTGGCCTGTGAGCAAGAGGGAAGGGGATGTCATGTGAACGCTGTGTGTGATTTGGATGACTTACACTGCATTGCTGTATCTGCCAAAGAATTGCAGCTTTCAACAAGTAATTCTGTCTGCATTTGCCTTGGTTCTCTAGTTGCAAAATACTTCAGGACTTTCGATTTCCAACATCTTTTTTCCATTTTCCCGACTAGAGAATTTAGTGTGTAAGTCTCTTGCTCTCTCCAGTCTGTGCACTGATACAAATAAAACCAGAACTACAGCCCCTGCCAAGCAGGAAGCCAAGTTCTGTGTGACCTTCTTGGTGAAGAGGCAGGAATATAGTCCTTCTGGTTTGCAGTATTTTCCACTGCACACATGAAGGTGGTGTGGAGCTTAAGGACTCAAAATGAGTTTCCTTACAGGTGAGGAAATCTCTGTTCCTCCCTGCAGAATGATGTATTTTAAATACTGCATAGGGGGTTAAAGGTAGTATACGCAGTAAGGAGAAACTTATTATTCTATTTTGAGATTATTTATGACTCCTTCGAAAAGAAAATTGATTCTATTTAAGGCCAAAGTCTTTCTGGCCAGCTGGGATTGTTTAGCCTGGAGAAGAGGAGGCTCAGGGGAGACCTTCTTGCTGTCTACAGCTACCTGAAGGGTGGTTGTAGTCAGGAGGAGGTTACCTTCTTCTCTCAGGCAACCAGCACCAGAACAAGAGGACACAATCTCAAGCTATGCCAGGGGAAGTTTAGGCTGGAGGTGAGGAGAAAGTTCTTCAGTGAGAGAGTCATTGACTGCTGGAATGGGCTGCCCAGGGAGGTGGTGGAGTCAGTGTCCCTGGAGGTGTTCAAGATGGGTTTGGACGTGGCACTTGGTGCCATGGTCTAGTCTTGAGGTCTGTGGTATTGGGCTGGACTTGATGATCTTTGAGGTCTCTTCCAACCCTGGTGATACTGTGATACTGTGAAGTTTAAGCTCGGAGGAAGCTAATCCGGAGTTGACAGTGGAGGAATGCCTTGGTACTGCTATAGTTACTTGCAATGAAGTGTAAGTGGCTTTTCATGATTTCTTCTGTCCCAAATAGTGCTGCAGGGGCAGTAGCTTCAACAGAGCTGTTAGGTGCAGTCAGCTTTTCTGGCAATAATAGTAAGCAAGATGCTTCTCAGATGTTCTACTGCTCTGAGGTTAATTATAACAGGGTGGACTTTTCATTTTTTTGAAAAATAAGAATACTGTTTTGACTAAAGCAATCTGAATAATTTATCATATTCTTAAAAACATTCACTTTAAAAAAAAGTGACCCTTCCAAGAGTAGTACAGTAGGAACAGGAACACCTTCCCCCTCTGGGAGACCAGGTTTGAGCATTTTTCCCAAAAGAGGTATGGGCTGAAGAAGAGTTTGTGCTTTCTTGTGTGCACATCTTGTTCACAGCAGTTCAAGTCAACCATGTGCTCTTTTTGATGGAGGCTTTCTTGAGACCTCTTCTGTTCCTTCATGATTTGCCAGTGATGCTTCTCTTTGCACACTTTCAGCATTTGTGAAAAATTTCTTTTTTTTCAACAGTTTTTAGGACGTTTTATGCAAGAGCTCCTTAAGCTTCAACACCAAACAAATCCACCAAAGAAACTGTTTGTTGTCTTACCATGTAGTGATATGAGTGAATTTGTAAGTAGTAATAAAAGTAATGAGACTGGCTATGTTTAGGCAAAGACATTTTTATTGGGTTTAGTGCCATAAAAATCTGATTATAAGTAAGCAAGATCAAATGTGTTTTAATAATACTATGTCCAACAGTCATGGAGGGTTCCTAGTCTGAGCTTGTGCAGGCATTTGAATACTATGAAGTCCATATCCTTTGGGTTTTGCTGTTGTTTTTAAATTTTCCTATTTTTAGGGTTCTTTGTAGTATTATTTCAGAAAAAGCAACTCTCTAACGCTTTGAGTGTTACACTTGGATTTTAATAGTTATCCTGCTAATTTGGCTTGAATTTACTGTGCAGTCACCTTGTTTATAAATAATTTAAAACACATCCTTGTGATGGCAAGCGTGTAAAGTCTTCCCAGGTTTCAGACTGGGAAACTGTACCATGTTGTGGGAAGTAGATGTTTGTGAAATTGTCTGGGTTGATGTTTACAGAAGAGTTGGTTGACCTAATTCACTGCTAAATAAAACAAATTGCTGTGTAAAGGTTTGTGCTTCTGAGTAAGACATACTTTTAGAGGTAGCTAAAAGAAAAGTTATGGTTCCCTGGGCTTTAGGGTCACCAAGGGTTGCCTGTGAAAGCTTGCCATTCAATGTATTGACTCAGCTTCCAACCTACCTTTGGAGTGGCAGGGTGAGGTGAGGAGCTGGGAAATGAGCAGGGATGTGTCAACCAACTGGAACTGTTTCCTTACAGGAGAAAAGCATGCTTTTGTCAGACTTAAGTTGCTGCATGGTCTACATATGTTTTCCATCTGTTGCCTGATAGTCTGTGGGTAGCCTATGGTATTGCATAGTGTATTTTGATACATAGCTGCTTGAAGACAAGGTGGCTGGAACGGGAAGAGGTGCCTGCTCCTGAACATCTCCTGCCTGATGGCACATCCTGAGCTCACCATAAGTATAGTTGTACTTCACATGCAAATACATTTCATACTCTCTGCATCTTCAGCATAATTTCATTGTTTTCTCCAGCCATAAAATCTGCTGGGGTCAGTTTTTAATATCTCTGTCTGCAAGCAGCTGTGTTGTTGCCAGGTCCTTCTCTGGTCTCACATCAGTTTTTCTACTCTGGAAGCACAGCTCTTCACAGCTGGTGCTTATGAGAACTCCTGTTTGGGGGAGATGGGACTGCTAGTCACAGGTGGCAGGTCTTTGTGTGACAGAAACAGGATCTCCTCCCTGGATATTGACCAAAAAAATTAAGTTCAGTGTGTCTGTCTGAGCAGGTCATTTTAGCAGTAGACGGTATGGTTTGTTTTCAGATCGGATCTTGGGGAGAAAGATCCCCCTGTTTGCTGCAGTGACACTCCACTTCTTGATTGAGCTAATCCCCTTGGCTAATGGGAAGAGCTAGAGTTTATGAGGTTCCCACCTTGTAACATGAATGGTGCAGTTCCAGGAGATTACAATGTAGAGTGAAAATCACTTGGCTGAGAAGCTTCTTTGCCTGCTGAGAGGCATGCAGCTGTTCAACCTCGTTTTCATTACGCTTTTGTATACTGGACTTAGGCCATCTAGAGCAGAGAGTCAGCTCAGATGCATTTCCTTGTACTCTTCATTTACCTCTGGGATAAAGGCCCATTTTGTCAAATATTAATGTATGAAATGACTTCTGTTTGTTTAAGCTCTTCTAATTTCTTTGTGGTTTAATTTTGGATGAAGTCTTCTGTCAACCTGCAGTACGGTAAAACAGGCATGCATGCAAAAAATATTGCAGAAACTACTGCTCTGTATTTCTGCTTTTTTCTGCTCCAGCCACAAGTGCTAGGTTGAGTTAGCAATTTTTCCCACTAACAATTACCAGCTCGTGTAAACATGCACTGGTGAAAAAAAAAAAAAAGTTGAATAAGCCAACACCAGAGTGATGCAGGAAATGTTCACCCCATCATGAAAATACAGACGCAGAATGGGACCGCGTCAGAGCTCTAGGTGTGCCTGCGAGCGAGGAAACGTGCCACTCCTCTTTGATGAAAGGTGGAGCACAGATTTCAAGCTTCTCTGTAAAGGTGCTACAAGCCATGAGGAAAAATGTGTTGTTCTGTGTCCAAGGAACCTGTGAGCTTCTTTGTATGACCTGCCTTGGGGATTTGCCTATACATGTGAGATGGGAAGCAATATGAAATAACAGGGTATATAGGATATTGCAGGGTGTCCAGTATTTAGAATCATAGAATGGTAAGATTGGAAGGGACCTCAAGGATCATCTAGTTCCAACCCCCGGCCATAGGCAGGGACACCTCCCACTACTGCAGGTCACTCAAGGCCTCGTCCAACCTGGCCTTGAAAACCTTCAGGGAGGGATCAGCCACAACCTCCCTGGGCAACCTGTTCCAGTGCCTCACCACCCTCACTGGAAAGAACTTCCTCCTAACATCTAGTCTAAATCTCCCCTCTGCCAGTTTAAACCCATTGCCCCTTGTCCTGGCATTGCAGGACCTTGTAAATAGTCCCTCCCCAGCCTTCCTGTAGGTCCCCTTCAGATACTGGAAGGCTACTACAAGGTCTTCTGGAAGCCTTCTCTTCTCCAGGCTGCAGAGCCCCAACTCTTGTAGCCTGTCCTGATAGCAGAGCTGCTCCAACCCTCTGATCATCTTCATGGCCCTCCTCTGGGCTCGCTCCAGCAGTTCCATGTCCTTCCTGTGCAGGGGGCTCCAGAACTGCACACAGTACTCCAGATGGCACAAAAGTATCTATGATAAGGGAAGAGAAGGTCTTGCTGATAAAAATACCTGCTCAGGTTCTGGATTTTCTGCTAAAAGTGTACATGTCTGGCGGTATAGCGGTGAATGTACTTAAAAGGAAAAATTTTTTCTTATATCTGGTATACATGGAAAGAATCCCAGTACAAGAAAAAAATGCCTTGCCCTGATGACTCAGGTGATTCACCCTGTAAATGTCTTATTTTATAGTTATGCAAGTACAGAAAAATCAAAACAGAGTAGCATTACCAGGAGGAAACATATCTGGTCAGGAAGTGGACTAAGCAAAAGCAGAAGATTGCTTTTCAGAGTGTTCTGACCTTGAGGGGTCGAATATAATGACTGCAGTGTTTCAGACCTCCTTTTTCACCTTGCAACTGCTGCATACCATTGGTATTCAGCAGCAGTGATGGGGCTGTGCAACAGGAAACCTTGAAAAGTATCATCTTGTCTCAGAAAAGTTTAAAACTGGTAAAGTGCAAAACTGTACCAAGTGCGTGCAGGAACCGGTGCTATTTCTCTGAACTTTATGACTTTCTAACTTTACCTGAAATACAAGCTTCATTGCTAAATTTGCCTTTGGTATAGATTTCAAACTCTATTTTCTACTAAGCTGCACCTTATGTAGGTATTACAGTGGTGCAGAAAACCAGCCGCACAACCTACTTTGGTGTCACTTAGCCTCTGGGAAAGCGAAGATTAGCCTTGACTGACAGTCTTCTGCTCACACCGTTCAACAGTCGAGAGGGATACTGGACTCAATTAAATTTCTTTTCCACTACTGCCACCTAATTTTCCTTGTTCCCTGTATTGGGGAAGTGAATTTGGTGTTTTCAAATGTCTGTTGCAATTGGTTTTGGTTTAAAAGCATTTGATCACAGGTTTGAGAAGTAACCAAGGAGAAGATATTTCATATTTACTCACACTTGGACATTTGTTTCAAGATTGATAGATTATATGCTCTTGGTGAGCTATTACAAACTGAATGAATTTTGAGCTGAATAGTAAATTATTTAAGGTTATAGGTTTTTATCCTTCACAGTTTGATGCATTTTCTTTGTATTTCGAGAAGATGGAGAGGTCATTTTTCAGATACAAGAGTGATCTAATTTTCCATGCTTTGCATCTCAGTTCATAGCTGAATGTGTAAATTCTCTGGGAGTCTTTCTTGAGTTTCTGACCTGGGAAGCAGGAGGTGGTAATCGTTGAAGAAGGAGGTGGGAAGAGCTGACAGCCAGTCATCCTACCTGCTCCAGACCCCAGAGAAGTGCCCATCTGACCTGAGTTCAGTGAGCTGAACCAGCTAATGGTTTTTAATACTGTGCTGATGTCGTGCCAGCTTTATAATATAGTTTGGATTGTAACATGAGAGGCTTCTGGTTTCTGGGCATTGCTTCTGGTTTTGGGGTGTTGGTCTCTTCCACTTGGCTGGCTGCGGGCTTTGGGAGGTGGTTTTATAGTTTACTTGCTTCTGCTGCTGTGGTTCTTCTGTGGCTGCTGCTTCTGTGCTGCATATGGTATTTGTATGTTGTATTACTTTCATTAAAGTCTGTTGGACTATGTGGATGAGGTGACCTGGCATGTCAAACCCACAGGAGTGTAAACTTTAGTAGATGCAGGTGCACAGTAATCATTGATGCCATCAAACTACAGGGGGCGGAACCTGTCTATATTTCTGGTGCGACAGGGGGATCCTAACAGCTGGATGTGTTGGAATTGCAGGCCACAGTTTGCTTTCACTTGGAGAGGTGGTAGGAGTCACTGGAATTGA
This sequence comes from Eubucco bourcierii, assembly GCA_013396675.1. Lineage (NCBI taxonomy): Eukaryota > Metazoa > Chordata > Aves > Piciformes > Ramphastidae > Eubucco > Eubucco bourcierii. The sequence goes on along the minus strand of VWZE01000310.1, from coordinate 340,608 downwards.
TTGCCCCAGGGGTGAAAACACAGTCCCACTATTTGCCCTGGACTGGTTTAGACTGTACTGGTACAGGGTGGAGCTCCAGAGCATCTGCAGTGTTTCACAGTCTGTTGTGTACCTCAAGGTAACCTCATTTGGGGTGAGACTAGACAGTGAGTGATGTATGTCATGTGTCGGATGAGGTCACGCTGCTGGGCATGACGTAGGTGGTATGGAGTAAGAGGTGGATTTTGTCGTGGGTTCAGCAAGTTGAACGAGGTAATGGTTTCCAATACCGTGCTGACATCATGCCAGCTTTAAAATGACAGTGCTGGCTGCAGCAAAGCATCATAGGGCTTGAAGTTCAGACTGTAACATGAGAGGTTTCCTCTTTCTGGGGGCTGCTTCTGGTTTTGGGGTGTTGGTCTCTGTTTGGCTGGCTGTGGGCTTTGGGAGGCTTGAGAGGTGGTTTCATGGCTACCTTGCTTCTGCTGCTGCTATGCTGCTTCTGTGGCTTCCGCTTCTATGCCGCGTACGTTATTGATATGTTGTATTACTTTCATTAAACTCTCCTTGTCTCAACGTGCAGTGCCTTTTGTGTGTTGCACTTGCTCCTGATCGTGGGAGTGAGGCTTGTTAGAGCACTGTCTTAAACCAGGACACCGTCAAAGTCTCAGCGAGTGATTCCTCCCAGGCACCTGGGAGTTGTAATGGTTTAAGGCTTATTGAAATATTTTAGTAAGAGAAATGATATCATTTGCTGTAAAAAGAAAATAGTGATAAACTCTGCATCATTTTGGGTTTTCTAAAAGGTGTAAAAAAACAAAATATAAACAATTCTTTCTTCTTTGCTCTTGTGTGCTGGATCTCTTCCTTTTTCTCTCTAATGTCTTCCACTAACCTTTGCTGACCAGATAACACCTAAGCCTTGTTAGTTGATTTAGACTGGATGTTAGGAGGAAGTTCTTTCCAGTGAGGGTGGTGAGGCACTGGAACAGGTTGCCCAGGGAGGTTGTGGATACTCCCTCCCTGGAGGTGTTCAAGACCAGGTTGGATGAGGCCTTGAGTGACCTGTACTAGTGGAAGGTGTCCCTGCCTATGGCAGAGGGTTGGAACTAGATGATCCTTGAGGTCCCTTCCAACCTAACCATTCTATGATTCTGTGATTTCTCTCTGTGAGAGTGAGAATGGCATTGGTCCCTTCTGGGCTTTCTTTGTCCAGAGGGATGGGAGTTTGGAGTTCTGTATTATTTCTAAATTGCATGTAATTGCAAATACATATAAATATATGGCATATATATGCTTGTAAATTTAACTTTACTGGGAATATCTTACCAGTCTGTGTGAGCTGGCCTGGTAAATTTTAACTGGGGACAGAAGTTTCCAACCCACCACAGAGCTGATAGCATCAGATAGGACAACTGAGAAGAGTATTTAGGAAAACAGAAGAAAGGATACCAGTTTAGGGTTATAGACAAGTATGGTAATTTCACTTGGTCTTGTTAGTATCATTTATTCAGTGAATGCAGATTGTTTCTAAAGTAAATGGGAAGTGGAATAAACACTCTTTTCTTTTCTTCCCCCCCCCCGGTGTGTGTAGCCCTGTGTGCCTCTTTACAAATCTGCTAGGAAGCTAGGGGAATCTAACTGAGGTTTGCCATTTGACTTTCTGAAAATGGAAGATATCTATTTAAAGAGTGTATATGCTGACTGTTCTGTTTTTCTTTAGTTGTTTACTGTTGTCCTGTTGGTTGAAGTTCCCATAACTTCAGAAATTTTGCTTGCCCCTTTCTGTGTAATACTATTAATACCTGTTATTTAGTGGCTTGTGAATGATTTATTATGCTTCTGTGATCTACTGAAAATGCTGTTGGCTGCTTGCTTTCTTTTAAGACATGCATCTTGTTGCTGTGCACAAGACAGTGAACTGCAGGGAGTTGGAAGACACAAGGCATTGGATGTCATACACCATAAAAAGTACAAATGTCCTGAATAACAAAATCCTCCCTTTCTTTGGGCAAATTGTCTGGACCTACTCTGAACACTGCAAGGATACCCACAGTGAGGCTGGCTGTGCATATAGAGTGCGAGGAGCTGGTCTGAGCTCAGCCAGTGCTCACTGGACACAGCCATGTACCTCTGCATCCCCTGTTTTCCCTTGAGCAATGCCTGCCAACATTTCTGTTGAAGCTGCAGGACAATAAGTCAGTGCTATGCCCTTTAATGATAGAGTGTGTCATTACATTTTGCTTAATTGATTGTGTTTTCATTGGGTGATCTCCAGACAGGCAGTTTGGAGTTCCTTGGTGATTATTGTGTTTTGCAGCATGCAAATTAGTGTGGGAAGTTGCTAATGCTAGCATTGCAGTTTAGGACTTCAGTGGCAGGATTAGGTTTTTCTGTGCCCATCTAAAGTATGAAAGTTAAGGAGGTAGAGCACAGATGGGTGCCATGCTGCCTGCTATTCCTTGGGACATCAACTTGGTGTTCTGGGAAAGGATCATCTCATCTTCCAAACCTGCTTATAAAGACCAGACACCAGAGGTGTGTTTTAGACATCTGGGGGGTGTTCTTCCCCAAGGCAGGTTGCTTACATCCTGGATTTTTAGGATTTTTATTGAATTAATCTTTAAGGAATGTTAGGTCATGGGTTTGTAGTACTAGTTCCCCACCACCTCAAATTGACCGATAATCTATGTTGCAGTCATTCTGTGTGATGCTGCAAGTCTGATAATGTGTACCTGAGCTTCCCAAATCATCATCAGTACTGCTGCTACACAGTTGCTGCAGTTACTTGTTAGAGGCCAGGAATCCACATTTTCTTGGCTAGGGGTAGACATGACATGTGTTCGTTCTTCATCAAGCTTCACTGGGCTCCTGTGTTCTGCCTTTGTGTGGTGTTCTGCTCTGCACCTGCCCTGAGTGACTGTGTGTACTTGGGGCCAGCTGCTGGCCTTGGGAGTTGTCTCAGCTGTTGGAACTGGTGTGGTGAAGGGGATTGTCCTGGTTTCAGGATGTTCCCCCTGATTTTTAGCATGGCATATGAACAGGGTCAAGTGGGTGCTATTGGTAAAAGCCAATGAGTGAGTTGCTGTGGCTTGTAGGGAATGGAGGACCTAAGCTCCGTCAGCTAAGGTTGGCACAGCCCAAACCTGTTGATTGTTTGTGGTCACAGTGTAACTGGGATTTATTCTTCCTGAGTGTGGGGTCAGACTGGCCAGATGGGCCTTCAGAAAGGCAAGGCTGAAATTGCTGTTGGAAGTGCTACTGAATGAGTCCGACAGCATATCCTAACTTCCCTACTGTCTAGCATTATCTCTTTCTCCTTGTTTCTGTATTCCATTAGGCATTAAGCATAAAATGTCCTTATTCTACTGATGTTTACTAATATGCAGGCTCCTGTTGGCATTTAGGATATAGTAGCTGGACAAAGTTAGGAAAGAGTTCTGGTGTTTGTTAGTCAAATTCCATGTAGCTTGCTGAATGAGATTGATTTTAAAAAAAGCAAAACAAAACACAAAACTCAAAACCCCACAAAAACTCCAATAAAATAAAACATGAAACCTTGCAGTACGAACTAGCAATGTAAAGAAATAATACAGTGCAATTAAATACTCTTAATACTTGTGTTCTTGTGTTGAAATAGAGAAGTAGAGTGATTGTGTTGTGAAGATGCAAAGAGAAATGAAGCTTGCTAAATCACCTGTTGTAAATTCAATCTGAGGAGATAAATGCAAGTTAGGAAAAGAAGTTACAATCTGATATTTCAATAATCGGCGCTTCTTTTAGTAAAATGAATTAAAAAACTGGGATGACTGGTCAGTTATTCTGTTTTGTCCCTCTTTACTTTCATAGCCTTGGAATACAATCCCATTAATTCGTCTGGCACCTAAGTGTGAGCTGTGTCTCTCCAGTTCTTCCTTTTTATCAGTTCTTCCTTTTTAAACTGATGTATTTCTCCCCTGCCTGTCCTTCCTAAAGATCTTGTATCTGTACATTCCCATGAGCCAGTGATAGGACCCATCCCACCACATCTCAGTGATGATGATGATGATGATGCCATAGCCCTGTAGGCATGTGTGTGTGTCAAATTCCTCCTGTTTGTTTCCCATGCTACATGCATTGATATAGAGACCTTTGAGTTGGGCTGCTGTCAAAGCTTAACTTACTGGCTTTAATTCCCATTCTCATGTATTTCAGGTGATCTGCTACTGGTCTGTGATCCTACTCCAGGCCCATGTCCAGGGCATCAGTTACTGGTACTGGTCTCAGAGTGGTAGTGTTGGGGTGGATTGTGGATCCTCTCTCCCTTAACTCAAGTTTAAAGCCCACCTTACTAAATTGGCAAGCCCATGACCAAAGATACTGCGACCTTTCTCTGAAAGGTGTACCCCATCAGCCTCCAGAGCACCAGGTTTGTCAAAGTAAGTCTCATAGTCTAAGTAACCAAAGCCCTGGTTGCAGTACCACTACTGTAGCCATTCGTTGATTTTTCCAGATGCAGCTGGCCCTTTTGTGCTCCTTACCTTTGACTGGAAGAATCAATGAAAAGACTACTTGGGCTCCAGAGTCCTTCACTGCTGCTCCAGTACTTTTGTAATCGTTTTTGAAAATCTTCAGATTACTCTTGAATGTATCACTGGTGCAGAAAGCAGCAATGGGTAGTAGTCAGTGGGACATACAAGACACGATAGTCTCTCAGTTACGTACTTGATATGATCCCTTAGTAAGCAGCAAACCTCTCTAGAGATTGGGTCAGGTTGGAGTGCTGGTTTGAAGGGTTTCAGGTTATTCCAGATTTCCTAAAAAAACTACAGAAGATCCATCCCAGGGGATGAACTAGTCACCCCTGGATATCCTGAATTTGTTATTCAGTCCCATAAGTCCTGCAAACACTTTTAGCATCAAGGGCAGTTTGTTCTCTTTTCTCCCTGCCTTTCCAGCTCTCCAGAGGGATCCTTATCTGGTAACTAGGTAACTATGTAAAAGTACCCTGTAGGCTGCAGCCTTGAAAGCCAGCAGCCCTGCTTGGGCCTAGTGGGAGACAATGGAGGATGGGAGAAAACAAGCACTGGGTTTTTGGTGGGTTTGGTTTGCTGGTGGGGAAGGTTTTGGGGGAATTCTTATGTATCCTGTATCTGTATTAGGTGTTAAAGATTGATGTATGCCATATTTTTTCCTGTACATTTTAAAATACAACCCTTCTGTATTTTCTTCTCCAGTTCAGCAAGAGCATTGCTATTTCACTGTCTTTTTTTTTCTTTAAAAAGAGTAAAGTAGAATAATCTAAGTCTGTTGCCCTCTTAACCAAAACACTACAACAGTTGGCGAACGGGTGCCTCTGTAGCTCTTAGAAGAGTTGCCCTCTACTATCGCTCTTCACTTTTTCTTGCTTATTCTTGTTAAGTAGGGAACTGATTGGGATGTCTTAATTATCTCTTATGTCTTAAAACATGAGTCATCAGGTTATTTCCTCTTCAGCTTGCAGTGATAAGACTCTGTTATGCATGGACACCTTGGACTTTGAGGGAAGTTTCTTCCTCTTGCAGCTTCTTGTGTTTACCAGCTTCTGCTCCCTGTGTAGATGTCTTCTCTGATTTCTTATGATTTCATAGGAGAGCATTTGGTTGATCACAGGCTGTGGGTTACCTACAGAGTGTGAATCCAGCTGTATCTTCCTTTCTGCCTCCCTGATGCTATGCAGCATTTTCACCTTCTCCTGCAGCTCAGGCACCTTCTGCAGGAGGTGTCCCACCTTGGCACACGTTTTGCAGACAGGTTCACCTGCCTGTGAGGTAAGACTCTTCCCACAGCTTGTGGTCTGCATGGCAGCCTCTTTCTCCAACAGCTTCGCCTAGGTGGAGGCGTGAGTCACCACTGGCATGGACAGTGCAGACCACTCAGTCAGGGCTGCAGCCTTTTCTCTCCGAGGAGTTCTCACCATTCTGCCTTGGGGGTTAGCCAGGCTGTGCACCCTGGTCTTGTGTGGGTGGGGTTATGAACGCTTCCTGTGGCTTAGCAGAGAGCTGCTCCTTAAAAGCGGTGCCCTCCCTGCGCTCCCTTCCATGTGGCCTGCCTCTCCTCTCAGGTCTCTCCCTGGCTTCAGAACCCCCCCTGTCCACCTCAGTCTAGTACACAGCCACAGAATGACTGTCTCTGCTTTGCTCTGTGTGGACTAAGCATGCATCAGACCATGTTGTGTACAGTGGCCCCAAGCTCTTTTCTCCTGTATCACTCTATCTCTCCTCACTTGTCTTCCTTCTCCTCGCCTATGCGTTGCCTTTTTTAATTAGTTACCTTCCTTATTGAATTAAACAGATTTAATTACCAGATTAAAATTTTCCCCTCATCCCACAAGTGAAGATGTGTAGGGGAGAGTGGTGGAGGCAGCATCATGTAATATGTGAGTCTGTGATACCCCATGATGATGTACAGCAAACTCTGGAACTGCAGTTCAGGTAGACAGAGGAAAGTTACAATACATTTTTGTCTGACTGCACTGACTGCAACTGGTAATATGCTTTCCAAATGCCTGCATTGTGATATTTTTCCAACTGTGGTGCCATCATCTAAGTTGAGTAGTCTCACAAACTATTCAACAAAACTTGTCAAAATGTAGTGCATGAATCTTTCTCATGGAAGTCTCAAGTCAGACTGTAGCAATACTGGTAACTCACTAGAAAAGGCCTAGTGGCATCTTAGTGACAGATTTGCTTTTGAGGATATGATAAAACTATGGTTTCCTAGTGATGTGGAAACCTCAGGAGCTGGCAACCACCCTTTTTCTATCAGAGAAGAGCAATTGCTTTTTGGCTTTTGAGCAAGATCTGTTAGCAATGTGTGTCTGCCCTCAGCAGCAGAAGGTTGGGAGGAGCATGCTGTTCCACCTGCACATATGGAGGGTGATTTCTGTGTGCTGTGCTGTAAACTAAAGTGAATTTTGGACTTTCTTAAATTCAACAGTCCACATTACACGTGCAGTGGCATATGTGGCAGTCTTGTAAAAGGTATTAAGGCTTTCAAAGGGCTAAGAAAAGTACAGATTAATTTTGAGTCTCAAGTCATTTATGGTGATAATATATGTTTTAATCTAGTTTGCTGTTTTTAAAGTAGTATAGCCCATTGGCACTGGGCTATCTCCAATTACTGAAGTGGGGAGAAGGCTACCCAAGGTTAATCAGCAGCTGTTGCACAGGAGTGGGAGAGCGAGTGCTTTGATCTGGTGTGGGGGATGAACAGGCAACAGAAACATCTCATTTTCAAGGGTATTTTTTTCTGGAGGAAGCTAACCTCTCTCAGACTGACCTTATATCCCATGGAAACATCTTTGTGGCTTTGTTCTGCTTTAAAACAGTGAAGTGGTATTTTTCAAGCGGCAGAGCTAAATTTGTGGAGGGAAAGGTGTTAGTAGTTTTACTCCTGTGCTCTCTAAGGAAACTGTGATAAGTGCTATAAGTGTTTTGAAGACTAATTTCACCAGTTCATCTGGATTAAGTTTGTGCTTACATTTAAGTGTGTAGTCAGTTGATGAAGGTGACTTTTTAAGGTACCTTCCAAAGCTGTGCTTTCTTTCACTGTCTACGCAGACTTAAGGTTCATCTAATCCTGTATTCATCCCTCCCCACTCCACCATCCCTGGATGAAAACTGTCCATTTCCCACTATTGGCAGAGGGAAGGAAGGCTGGCAAAGGGAAACAACCTATTAGTGACACTGTCTTGGAGTGGTTTCTGGAGGATTCACTTCCCTTTTGTATGTTGTGTGGCAGTAGAATACACAAACTTTAGTAGAAGTTTTCAGTCACCGCTGACACGCAGCCTTTGTGGAAGTCTTTATGAGTGCAGAAAAGGTGCGCTGGGGAAGACAGGCACTGAAAAAGAGGCAGCTTGGATCAGTGCTCTGACTTAAGACTAATATATCAGACAAGTGACCATCACTACTTGTTTGTTTTCCTGGACTTAGGTATGGAAGAGTAGATCTGGTTGTCTACTTAAGAGGCTGAACACTTCATTTTTGAGTTGAAGTTGGTGAGGGATATCCAGGTTCCGGTGAACTTTGAGTTTGCCACTAAGTGGTCTGGCCAGGCATTTGCTTGGCAGGTTTATGTTTTTTGGGTATGTAAACTGAAGTGTTTTCACTGATTTTTGTAATGTCCAAGAGGAAAATTTGTGTTTTCAGCAGCAAAATCTGTGAACTAGAAGGACTAGGGACATTCATATGCGGTCTTACAGCTGCAAGATTTGCAGACCTCTTTCTGTTTTGCAGCTAAGAGAACTTTATTTGCAGTGGAAGTGATGGACCCTTCTTCTGCAAATGCTATTCCAAGTACTTGATGAAAATAAGAACCTTTGGGTTTTACTAAGTGCTCCATGGCTTTGTTTGCCCCTTTTCAGGGGGATGACACATCAGGGACCTCTGGAGTAACCTCCAGAGCTATGCTTTGCCCCCCCAAATCAAGTTCAAATTAATGTAGGGTTCTTCCACGTGCTTTGAGTGAAGTCCTTCCTCAGGCAGGTCGTGTACAGAAATTCTTGTCCATAAATTTTCTGGTGAAGATTTTGTTCTCAAAACTGTAGCTTGCACATAGCCGATGCATGGCAGAGGGACCGCAGCCCAGCTACAGAGGTAACTGGATGCAGGAGGTGGTTGTAGCATGCATATCTCATGAGGTATCTTTTGCCAAGACTTATTTTTTTCCCTCCCCTAGATGGAAAGGCCTTGAGGTGCACCGAGACCGTAGACAGAAACGGTATTGTTTAGCTACCTTGCAGGGGAACTCGTCGTATTTGCATTTCAGATGCCTCGGGCTTTGAGAACTGCATTGTTCCAGCCTCCCCTGAATAGCAGCTATTGACCCCTAAGAGTGTACATTTGTTTACATCAAAAGCTTTTGTCTTCTAAAAAGCTTATTTTAGTACTAGCCCAACCAAGTGAAGGCCCTTTTCTTCCCCCCTCTCCCTCCCCGCTCCCAGCCTCATAGCCAGGAAAAAAAAAAAAAAGGCAAATTTAATTATTTCTCCTTGTGAGAGGTTATTTTGAATGCTGAGGTTTTGCCAGTTTTTGTTGCAGCTTAATATTTATAAGCTTTTCATTGTCCTTGAAAACCTAAACTTAATGTTATTCGAACTTGGAGATTTAGGCAAATAATAAACCAGTGGAACAACAGACACTTGGTTGTGCTGAAGCTCTTGGAGAACTTCACTGCATTTTGACAAATAGCTTGGGGTTTTGTTCTGGGTTTTGGATGGGTATGTTATATGTGTGCATTTAGATGGATTAAATTCATCTAGGAGAAGGGGATGAAAGCCCAGCAGTAGACCAGTGAAAGCATTTCTCTGGGTGATGAAGTCTGGGGCCAAATACCTTTTGCTACTTTTGGGTGATTGTAGGACATGCCTCTGCAGTTGTTGTGGTAATTAATCAGGACCCTGGACCCCACCAACTTTAATAAACCCGTAAATCTAGTTTCTGTTTAGAAATTCAGGCAAGGACAACTGCTGGATGTAAAATTAATTATTTGGTGGGTTTTGTTTTTTGTTTGTTTTTTTTTTTTTTTCCCCCCCTCAGTGATCATACACTCAAAGTCACAACCTTATGGTTATCAGGGCATATTCCAGCACTTTTCTATACCATCCCCTTTTACTTTAGCATAAGATTAGTCTTCTGATGGGAAACAAAATTCTCTGTTCCCAACATACTACTAAAATACTGTCTTTCTAATATGGAGCCTTCTGTCCAGTTGTAGAGAATGGGAGTATAGTTTATGTTGGAGGCCAGATCTTGGGGTGGTGTTGCTGAATATTTTCATACCAGCTGAAGCCTTCCGTTATGCTGGGTATCATTAAGAGGATGGGTTTTGCTGCAACCAAAGCATCATCTGTGGTTTCTCCTCCCACATCCCCTTTCCCTGTGGTCAGTGCTGGGTATTGCAGTTTTCTTGATATTGGAACCACCAGCCAGGTGAAAATTAAAGTAGCTTATGCCTCCTTGTCTTACTAGACTGACTTAAGTGTCTCACTGATAGTGTTGCCTCCTCATCTCTAATAAGCTTGTTTGTTTTGCTTAAGTCCTCTGGTGTTGTGCAGCCAAGAGAGGAGGGTAGTACAAAGGGCAAAGTGATTTGGAAAAGAGATGAGAGTTGATGGGCAGGGAAGTACCGTGAGTACCTAACAGGGGTTGAAAATAAACAGGTAGGGAGGCAGACAGTTTTGAGGAGGATCTTTTAAATCATATAAATTCAAGGATCACTTTGTAATTCTGTGTATTGACATGAGGCACATGACTCAGAGTTGCCTCAAGCTGCACTTGCCAGCATTTAGAAACTTCTACTAAAGAAAAATAAAGCATTTTGGTGTAGTTCTCTTGTGTTTAGTGTTCCAGCAGAAACCAACAAATACTTGTTGAGAGATTTTTTTTTTCTTTTACTTGCTTATTTAGATTTTGCTTTAGCTTTCTCACCTTTTTATTTGATANTGATAAAAATTTCCAAAAAAAAGACTGGGGGGGCCCCCCCCCCCCATTTATGCCTTCTGTAACTCTCTTTTGTTTATTGTAGGGGTCTCGTGTGTGGCTGCGAGAGAATAATCAGCATTATCCCAGTACAGTTCATTCCTGTGCAGAAGGAGTCGTCGTATTTCGGACAGACTATGGTCAGGTATGGACACCACTTCTCTGTTTTCTCCTTTTTTAGCACTCTGTTGAAAAGAAGCTCTTCTCCTAAAGGGGAAGGCACAGGGGAAACTAAAGCTCTGGGGTCTGTGAATAAAATGCTGATTTTGTATGATCTGAATGCCATTAGGGGCAAACCTCACTATCAATATAGGCTGGAGGATGAAAGGATTGAGAGCAGTCCTGCAGAGAAGGACTTGAAAAGCTGAATGTGAATTGGTGAAATGCACTTGAAGCCCAGAAGGACAGTCATATTCTAAGCTGCATCAAAATAAGTGTGGGCAGCAGGCTGAGAGAAGTGATTCTTTTGTTCTAATTTGCTGTGGTAAGACCCCAGCTGGTGTACTGTGTCCAGCCCTGAAGTCCTCAGCTCAGAAAAGACATGAACTTGTTGGAGTGGGAGGCAGGCCACAAAAATGATCTGAGGGCTGAAAAACCTCTTCTGTGAGGACAGACTGAGAGAATTGGGATTGCTCAGCCTGGAGAAGAGAAGGCTCCAGGGAGACGTTATTTTGATTTTTAATACTTAGAGGGGGCTTATAATAAAGATGAGGATATACCTGGTTCCAGTTAAAGATGTTCCTGCCCGTAGCAGGGGAGTGGGACTAGATGACCTTTAAAGTTCCCTTTGAAACAAAAATCATTCTGTGATCCTATGATCCTTTGCACCTGTGCCAAGTTACCAGATATATTGGATTGGTGACCCAAATGCACATGGTATGAGAGAAGACATCCACAAAGCATAACTACTGCTAAGAACAAACTCCTCACAGAGACCTCCTAAGGAGGCCACTTAGGTGCTCATGTGTTTTCTGTGGGTTGAATGTTAAATTGTGAATTTAGTGTTGTTTGGACTTAAGAAGTTGCATATTTTGGCCAGCCCTACTGAAACTTGAAGTCTAGTGAAGTGGGGAATCTGAGACTTGTTTCCTCTGCTGGTTCTTTGAAGCTGAAGAAAAGAGGAATCCATCACATTAAAGCATTACTGTTACATTTGGATTGCAGAGTAAGAAGGTGGTTGTGTGTGTTAGTACACTAACATGAGAACTCACATTCACATCTAATGACAAACTGATGAAAGTGTTGTGACCTTGTCAAAGCACAGCATTGTTATTCATCCTCCATTCAGTAGCTTCTGCTAGACATGGGACTTCTTGCCTGTCCACTGAGCATTTTGTGTGACTTGTCCAGATGTGATTGATGGCGTGATGGAACTAGGAAGGTGCTTCTTGGAGTTGTTCTCAGGTTTTCTTTTATTAGTTCAGACTTCAAGTCTTTGCTACTGTCAGTTTGGAGAATAATGGAAATATTGTAGCACAGTACATTACTTAATTTCATCTTTCTGTTTTGTTCTTAGTGGTGGAAATAAATTTGTCACAAAAACCTGTGTTGGCATACAATCTTATGCTGGCAGGGCGTTTGTTGTAGGTAATCCTACCCTGTGCCAATACCCTTGAGAGAATATATCATGACCTTTCAGTATTATAACAAACTGCATATCAGATATTAAATCCCTTCTTGATGATCACGTGCAGTTATATTTGTTCCTTGAGTATTCTAATGTTGTGTGGGTATTTCAGTTAAGCACTTTGTTAGCTAATTATTGTTGTCAGGTAATTGTTAAGCTAGATGTTTTGATAGGCTGCATGGAATGTCCAATACAGGTGAGAGGTTATGGTACAGTAAAAAAGGGAGTTTCAGGTTGTAGGTTTGTTTTTTCCTGAGCAAATAGCTGTGAAGCAATGTTAACTCTTTATGAAAAAAAAGTGTGGCACTGTACAGAGGTAGATTAAAACCTCATTAAGTAAGGGAGGGGAAGAGTACATCAGGGACATTTCATCACCCCAGCCCGTGATAAAGGAGTGGGAGAGGAAAGATGTAACATTCCTCTCAGCACACATTGACGGGGCTGGGCTGCAGCTGGCTCTGGAGTGCCTCTCCTAAGTTTTCTGCAGGCAGCCTTCAAAACAAAAGGTCTACAATGACTCTAGAAGCTATGATAAGCAGACAATGAAGGCTGCAAATATTTTCCTCTTCATAAACACCTCCCAGATGTTTTTTAGAAGAGAGGATGCCGTTAGCTAGTTGTCAACTGGTTGACTGTTTGTTTTGTTTTTCATTCTGTTAGCATTTACATTGCTGGTGAAGGAGCCTGGGCTTGTTGTTTTGGAAACATCCTGTCTGTGAATATGCATATAAAGTATGTCAGTGAAGTCTACAAATCCTCACACTTGAAGTTGTAGTTCTTCCTCATATCTGTAGACACACACATATATATAGATAAGATGACATTATAGTTACTGCTTTTGTTTTCTTGTTCAAGGGTATTTTTGCTACCTGCGTTTTTAGGGTTAAAATGATTTCTTCCTTAAGGGTTTTATTTACAGTGAAGCAGACATTTCCTCATAGTCAGATTCTATAAATTTTTCATGAAGTTGTGTGAGCTCATAAACTACTCAAGTGAATGTTTAAATGAAATGCTAAAAGCCCTGTGTACATTGTTCATAATTACTTACTTGTGTCTGTTTGGTAATCAGCAGTTCTTTTATTTTGGATAAAATATAGATTATTCTTGTACATGAAAGAGGTCTTCGTTGTGGTCTTGACTTTCACAGACACGTTTCAAACTGTACTTAGTGGAAGCATAAATAGCAAATAGGAACGGTTTGCAGGACTGAAATCATAGAANAGTCTAAATCTCCCCTCTGCCAGTTTAAGCCCATTGCCCCTTGTCCTGTCATTGCAGGACCTTGTAAATAATCCTTCCCCAGCCTTCCTGTAGGCCCCCTTCAGATACTGGAAGGCTACTATCAGGTCCCCTCGAAGCCTTCTCTTCTCCAGGCTGAAGAGCCCCAACTCTCTCAGCCTGTCCTCATAGGAGAGCTGCTCCAGCCCTCTGATCATCTTTGTGGCCCTCCTCTGGACCCACTCCAACACTTCCATGTCCTTCCTGTGCTGAGGGTTCCAGAACTGCACACAGTACTCCAGGTGGGGTCTGACAAGAGCAGAGTAAAGGGGCAGAATCCCCTCCCTTGCCCTGCTGGCCACGCTTCTCTTGATGCAGCCTAGGACTCGGTTGGCTGTCTGGGCTGCATGTGCACACTGCAGACTCATGTTGAGCTTTTCATCAACCCAGACTCCAAGGTCCTTTTCCTCAGGGCTGCTCTCAGCCATTCACCACCCAACCATCTTTCAGAAGAAATATGCATGGCATTAATTTCAAGAATATCTCTTTCCTAATGAGTTCACTGTGCTTTTTGTTCCATTTATACATCCAAATATTACATAAAAATAATGCCAGTAAATGTATAGCCAGCATGTGTGTGTCCTCATTTTTTATTTTTTCAGCATAATCATTCTGCTTTGTGTAACTAGCACTGTCTTTAAGCCTTTGAGCACTAAGGACTTTGAGAACAGCACCTAAGAGCACACGTGTTTAATAATGCTCTTCCCCTTGCAATGAAAAAATTCTTTTAAGTGTAAGACACAATGTGTGTGTGTGTGTGTGTGTGTGTGTGTAGGAGCAGTCAGCTCTGAATACACTCATCCAGAGAGCAGTAGATGTTGAAGCAATTGCTGCAAACTGTCCTGAGTCCAGCTGAAGTTTCAGGATACTTGATTGCGTAGCTGCTTACTTCACTGAGAAAAACTTTTAAATCAAACACATTATAAATAAAAGTAGCTGAGTGATAACAGCCCAAAAAAAAAAAAGTTTTTTAAAAACAGATGTCATATTTCAGGAGTAAAATATTTGTCAGTTAAGCCAGCTTTCTTGAACTTCCTGTACAAAGAAGTCCTTCACAGCATCGTGTTGTGTCAGCAATTAGTGCTGCTCAGTATCACGGAGTGTTTTGGGTTGGAAGGAGCCTTTAAAGGTCATCTAGTCCAACCACCCTGCAGTCAGCAAGGACATCTTCAACTAGACCAGGTTGCTCAGAACCTGTCCAATGTGATCTAGAATGTTTCCAGGCGTGGGGCATCTGTCTCCTCGGCAATCTGTGTCAGTGTCTCACTACCCTCCGTGTAAAAGGTTTCATATCCTTAGCATCAAATCGGAGATGCGTGTTGACACCTAGT
>VWZE01000310.1:306269-325880 GCA_013396675.1 Eubucco bourcierii | reverse complement strand
AAAAAAAAAAAAAAAAAAAAAAAAAAAAAAAGTGTTTTTTCCTGTGTATTTAGCTTAATGTGGCTCTTCTGTGTATTTAGCTTAATGTGGCTCTTCTGGGCCATTTCTTTATCTGAAGAATTAGAAGGACAGAAATGTATTTTGCTAAACACCATTCAAGTATATTTTCTGTGAAGCTTTTCACCTTCCCTTCTGTCACCTTCCCCCCCCCCCTTATTTGTAGGCTGGGAGACTTTCTCATTATGACTTCATTCAGGGTAGTTTGACCTGGACTTTATTTGTTTTTTCTTCTTTGCTTGGTTTGGAGGGTTCCTTTTATTTTTTGAGTTAGCAGTAGGAATATATTATGTGATTATAGCAGGAGAGTTCATGTTTTCTGTTTTGTTGGTTTTTTTTAATTTAAAAGTAAAAAAAAAAAATAAATCCCAGACCTTCAGGCAGTGGTTAAGCACTTTTCATAAGGACTCTTTTCTTTGCCTTGTGTCCTTTCTCACCCTTGCTTGGGGCTCTCGTGCTAGCCCTTGCTACTGTGAGGAGTTGTTTTAAACAAGAGTCTTCCGTTCATATTCACAAGGCATGAATAACGCCACTGAAGTTACTTGGCTTAAGTTACTGAAGTCAGTAGGACTGTTTATCAGTAAATGCTGTGTTTGACTGCATTGGTTCAAAGGCATTGGAGAAGTGAATCCTTCTGGACAAGGATTTTCTTAGTTATAATTGAAAATCATCATAGTTGCTTCTAGCTCTTCCATGTGAAGACTCAACAATAATTCCAAACATTAGGGCTTTTACTTTTTCTTGAATTCAGTACCTGTGAAATACACCCTTGCAAGGGGACATTTTAAAGAAGTCCTTTGTGTGCTCCCTTGTATATACAGCCTCTTAAGAAAGCCCACAAGTATATACAGTGCACTTTGATCTTGGCTGCTTTTAGTGTTAAATTAATCCCTTTCTGCAAACTTTACTTTTGAAGACTTTCAGGCTTTCTAACTTAACAGTGCTTAGGAAGAGCTGTGACTACTGACTGCAGCTGTTGGTTATCTTGTGCGTGTTTCAGGCCACAGATCTCCCACCTTTAGGGCTCAGTGTCAATGCCAAATTCAGCAGTTTTACTCCAGGAAATCAAATTCCATTTGTCTAAAGACTGTAAAGTTAACTTTATTCTGCAGTTAGTTATATTTGGCTTGCTTGTTAAAAATCTTCTGATTACTTGCTGTATGCTTAAAAAAAAAAGCTTGGTGCTGTATACATTTTGACTTCTTGAAGGTGTTTTTGTGATTTGGGTCGACTTTTACTGCTGTTGGTTTTTAAGGGATGCATGTGGGAATTTGGGGTTTGGGGAATGAAGTGTGGTTAGGGAGGGCCGGAAGTCAGCTGGAGCACCTTTCAATACTTGGGGTTTATCTTCTGCAAAGAAGTGTTTACATCTTTATTTAGGATGTCAGAGTTCAGCAACTCTCACTGCAAGCATCTGGTGACAAGCCTGTAAGCAGAGCTGGTGACAGATGTGAGCCGGCTGCCAGGAGCATCCCCCGAGAGAATATCCTCCCCACCTCACATGGCCAATGCTTGTGCTGCCCCAAACACTGTCTGGCTCAAGGAGGTGGTATTTGGGACCCCCAGCCTGTGGGGCATTGCCTGAAAGGAAGAAACTGCAAGAAAGGAAGACCATGCCCTGATCACTCATACTTTCTTCACCCCATGCTCTTCAGAAAAAGATTTTCCATAAACCAAGCAAGGCCACAGAGACCATACATGTCCTGCCATGCCCCTAAACTGCATTGTCTTGTCCCTCCTGTGAAGCATTTAATGGTGCATAACTGCAATGCACAAAAGCCTCCCCATGCCTAATATGGGTTTAATGCAACCTCAGAGCCTCCTAGCATTTTCCTTAATGGAAATACGACTTCAAATCTCCAAATACTGCTTTTAAGCATACTATTTGATCACTGGTTCAAGTGGAAGTACTCGTAAGTTGAACAAGTTAGATTTATTTTTTTTCTTCCCCCTGAATTCTTTTTGGTCCTGATTTAGGAGCTAACTCAACTTGTCTTTCAATCTGCTTTATATTAAAAGTGATATTTTTTAAGACTACTATTCTCTGAATATTTGTCAAAGTATAATAGAGAAAAACCTCTTTTTGTGTGTGTCTTTCACTGAACTACTCTGTATTCATTGCATAAAAAATACAGAGCAGATTATGAAGTACTTCTTAGATATGCCACACATGTGCTGTCCCTTACTTTTTTTCCTGTTACTTGCCTTTCTGCCAAAGCCACAAGCAGTTTGATTTATTCCAGGAAGAAAGAAATGTTAATTCTGGAGTGAGATATATAAAAGAAAGGTGGAATTGTAAAAGTAAAAAGCACTCCTCACCCCCAACCTGAAAAAAAAAACAACCCAAAAAACAATCAACCAAACAAAACAATGCACAGACAACAAANTCCTGAAAATGAACTTTCTGGCTACTGGTACCTAGCTACTTTTTGTCAGTGAGCAGCTGGGAAGTTTGTAATGCACAAATGATGGGGACAGGAGGGCTAAACAATGGTCATAAATAACTCCTTTAATGTTGGGTTTTCAAGGGTTTTGTTTTGCGTTGCCTAAACATAATGGTGATGTTTGCTTTTAGCTTTACTGAAATTAATTTGTTTACCATTAGTGTGGTTGTTGTTAAGTGTTTTACTAACAGTATACATTAAATCTATATGAACAAAAGCTTTGTCTGTGAGCAGAGGGTTGCTTTATGCTTCTTACAAGGCCTGACTTGAAAGCAGCTCGTATCTGAGATGCTGACAAAGAGGTACTTGCTGTGTTCCACCACGGTTTGCTGTGGCCATGTAATGGATTGTGACTGTGTAAACAGTTGGGATATCTGTCTTCTCTCTTGCTTTCTGCAAAGACAATCCAAACCATCTGTGCTTTTTTTGGTTCTTTTTTATGCTTGTACTAAAGATAGCAAAACTGCTTTTGTTTTAAGATTAAAGCAGATGTACACAGGCAGCCATATTAATTTCTTTTGTGAGGGAACACAGTTCAGCTATTCACAAAGCATAGGAAGGAACTGAAACTACATTATGCCATTAAACAGGGCTGATGGTGACAAATCTTGTAGTATTGTTGTGAGTAGGCTTGTCATTTCAGTTGTTCTCATGTTCCTAAATTCCCTTAGATGGAGAACTGGTCTAATTGTTCAGTGTTATTGGTGTTTCTAGAAACATGTGGTTTAGGTTTAGCCTAATTACATGCTAGGATCCTTAGCTCTGCAACAGGGAACTGCGCTGTTTTGGTCTGTTTTGGTCTTTGTTCATCCACCTGATAAATGCTGGATGAACATTGGGAGTTTTGCTTGTAGAAAACTTCCATCAACTTGTGCATAAATTTATCCCCATTAAGAGCTGAGCAAAACACAAATACAGAATGCCCTAATTTCTTCATTGTTGTAGATTATTTATTTTACTATTCCTTGTGGACTCTTTAAAAGTCAAAGAAAGGACTGGGCAATTAAGGATGTAATTTTTACACAATGAGGGCTTATGAGAAAATGGTAATGTGTGTTGTGAGCAACCATTAAAAAAGGTGTTGAGAGTTGTGAGAAAAGGTTACCCTCTTTCCAGTACAGCTACCTGCCTGGGAGCTGCTGTTTGGCAGAGCCTCATCACATCCTGCTGCTCCATCAGGGACAGAGGGCAGGGCTCAGAGGCATGGGCTATCACAAATCCTCTTACATTGCTATTTGAGGTCAAGTGAGTAGTTAAAATTGTAACCATCTGACAGGTGTGAAGGTGTGCTGGTCATTCTGGCCTATGTTGGCTACAGGTACTGCAATGTGGGGTATAGGAAGGTATTGTAAGGAAGTATACAGTGTCTTTTGGCAGGTCCTCTAGGGAAGGCTGTGGTGCCTTCATGCAGTACCAGTTCTGTAGATAAAAAGTTCATTTGATCTTTCATCTGTGGTCACTCATGTAGTTCTTGAGGTACAGGTTCAGAAGAAATACAGAAATGAAGGGTGGTCCTCTACTTCTGCAGGTACCTTTCATTGTGCAAGTTAAACAGACTAAATCTGTACAGTCAGGT
Organism: Eubucco bourcierii; assembly: GCA_013396675.1. Taxonomy (NCBI): domain Eukaryota; kingdom Metazoa; phylum Chordata; class Aves; order Piciformes; family Ramphastidae; genus Eubucco; species Eubucco bourcierii. The sequence continues at coordinate 321,803 of VWZE01000310.1, read as the reverse complement.
TGGACCTTCATTACCAGATTACTTTCAAGGCTTGATGTGTGAAATGTTCTCCATTTGAAAGATGCAATACTTCTTGCAGAACATCCAAGTTCTTTTAGCAGGGAACAAAAGAACTTCCCAGTGGGTTAAAATGTGTCATTGCACCTTTGGGAGCTGCTGTAACATTTGTGTTCTTGAACATATCCAAACTTATTGTTTGACAGCGTCAAACTTAATCATGAGAACTCTATCAGAGCAAGATTTCCCCTAAAGCATTTCTGCAACATGGTGATAAACTCAGTCAATATTAGTTGCAAAAGGAACTCCAAGTGCTTTTTCATAGTGGGGCTTTTATGTTTGCTAAATGAGGAGAAGAAAATGTTACCATAGGTCATATGCCTCTTCCTCATCCAGCACACTTTGTTTTGTAGAACAAGCCACGTCCTGTTTAGCATACACATGATAGAGCTGGAAGATGTTTTGAGGAGATTTATCTATCCAAGATGATTTAACTAAGGAGAATCATAAAATGTATGTTGAAAGAACCCACTGTGTTACAAAGTTATGCCCTGGAGGGTTAGGAAATGCTCCAGGATCTCTTTTTTGCACTGTAGGAAAAGAACTGTATTGCTCCTTTGCAGTTGGGAAAGGAGAGGAACTGGTACCGGGGGAGCGGCATTAGTCTGCTCTGAGCAACATCTGAATTTTGTAAGGTTGCAGAGGTGAGTATATGTGAAGGTGGAAGTAAAAGGTGCTTGTACAAAATAATAGTCCTTCCTTTCTGTGAGTTTTGTTTTGTTTGGTTTGGTTTTTTTTTTTCCCTTATTTTTGATGTCTCTTTCCTGCCCCTTGTCATCTCTTCCTCGTATAGGCTTCTGTGCATTTCTTGATCTTGTTTGGTGTCTCTGACTTCACTTTCCATAATGTCCTTGCTCATTCAGACTTTTGGTCAGGCTTCCATTTTCATGTGCTTTTCTCTCTGATTTTAAATCACGCATTCACATGTGCTGGTGCACACCATGTCAGGGCTTGTGACTCCCTGGAGCGACCACTGGGGCTGTCTGGGTGAGTGATGGCAGGGCCTGGAAGCCTTTGTACCCCTCAGTCAGGAGCAGAGCAGCTGGGGGGCACCAGGCCAGCTGGAACCCTGGCATTTGGCACATCACTACTATATTTGCTTTGGTTGAGATGGAATTACAGCATCTTTCATAGTGCTGTGTTTTGTAGTGGTAGCTGGAAGGATGTTGGTCACACATGAGTGCCTGAACTGACCAAAAGGGTGTATACCATACCATATGATGTCAGCTCAGGTACGAAAAACTAAGGGAAAGAAGGAAGTGCAAGGACGTTTGGTGTTGGAGTTTGCCCTCAGGAGCAACTGCTATGTGTATTAAAGTACTGCTCCCTGGGAGGTTGCTGGACATTGCCTGTTAATGGGAAGTAGAGAATGTTTTTGATTGCTCTTGCTTGTGTGGGCATCCGTCCTCCAGCCAAAGCCAAACCACAACAACAAACGCAGCAAACCTAAGAAGAGCATAAAACTTCATCAGCACATGAGTAGCACAAGGGTCAAATGGTCTTCTTGTCCTCCTTTTGCATGCTTTGGTCCAGGTTTGCATAGGTAGCATCATCTTGGAGTGGCATGGGGAAGCACAGGGAGGTGTTACTCATCAACAACTAGAGCATGCCAAGGGAAGACAGGCTTTCCCAGCCTGTTTAGCTGCTAGATGTCAGAGGCTTTGCCGAACACTCATCAGTTTCTGAGCTCTTCAGTGCTTTGTACCTTTCTTGGTCAGGTGACTTGTACAGGAAAGATAAAATCTTGCCCCTTGGAAACAATTTTTTCCCTTTTTGCATTAAACTTGCCTTCTCCAAAGAATGGTCTTGGTAAAATGTTCACATATCAATTAATCAGAATTTATTATAGGCCTGAGCTAGACAAAAACACTGTTTTGCCTTCAGTGGTAAAATATGCTAATCTGATAATATATGCATTCATGTGTGTACCTGACATTGAATGCTTCAACTGTAACTCTCCAAGGGTAGCAGAAGTGTAAGCTAATGAAAACAGATTAGGGGAGCAATATTAACAGCTAGAAGTGCCACAAGCCTATAATGAAAATAATGATATGTGTTTTGCTGGCGATTGCTTCTCTTTTGAAAGTGCATTGTTTTTCACTGGCATCAGCAAGGATTTCTAATTTGAAGTAAATATCTGTTCCATTATTAATGCTACTTTCAGGCAGGCATTTAATATACATTTGAAATCTAGTGACCAGGCTTCACTGGCGTTATCTGTGAATCGTTATTGACTTAAATGCAATTACACAGAGTTTCTGTCACCACAAGATTTGCCCAGGGAATGTAAAGTTCTGTCAAGGATACTTTGAAGGTCTGCTAGGCATTTAAGATATGTTAAGGTTTTTCACATGTCCTCCGTTGGGGGTGGAGCAGAGGGAACAGTATTTCTGCATGATCAGGAAAGCAGCAGAAGTGTGACAAAGGCTTATGAAGTCCAGCATATGAACAGGTACTTCTAAGGAAAATGCACTTGCTGCACTAAGTTTGTACATGAACAAAACCCTTGTTGTGAGTGTGGGCTGTATCCAGAAAATCCTGTGGAGTAGACAAAAGGGAGGCTATGAAGCAGAATGCTGATAGGGATCCCCATTTTCTTAAGCATCACCTTCAGTTTTCTTCTGGGTTATTTCTCTGGGCATTTTTTAAAAATGCTTGCCTTGTATTCCAGTTTTATGATGTTGTTAATGGATCAGACCAGACAGTGCTGTGCACATTCAGTTGCTCCGAATTGGTTGCTGTGAATCTCAAACATGTCCACAGTGTGCATACCAAATGCTACTGCAATGCAATGAAGCAACTTAATGCTGCTAATAGTTTGATATGGCTCTCTAGAAAGTATTAAGTCATGTGTACATATACTGTGAAGAGGGGAAATATGTGCCTAGATGCTCACACAGATGATTTCATATACTGCTTCCCCAAACACTGAACTTTGAATGTGTTGACTCTGCATTACGTGGGTGTCCATTTCTGTAGAAGAAATACTGGACAGCAGTGGCTTACAAAAAATTTTCTAACTGAGGTCTTGCTTTATGATGTCATGATGGTGCTAGACTAAAACAAATCTCCATGCCTTAGCTAAAGAAAACACAGTAGGTAGAAGTATTCACCTTGTATTGGTAAGCTCTGCAGTTGCACTTGGAAAAGTCCTTGAACATTGTTACTTAAGTCAGTGCTGTTTAAACATGAAATCCTCGGATGTGACTCTCCACAAGGTGAACAAACTGTTTACTGTAGTAGATGTCAGTAGATTAGGCAGCTTGAAGTAGATTAAGATTCAGGTTTACTGGAACTGTTCTCCAGTCATGCATTTTTTGCATGACTTTTAACCTGTGTGCAACATGATGTACTTAATTTTTTTATGTGCACAGTGTGGATGCTATATAAATACTAAGCAGCTTATCAGAAATAGTTTGGGTTACAATTACAAGCAATGGTTCCTCTACTTATGTATGAAAATGTAAAGAACTGACTGATTAGAAACAGGCAACTGATTATCAAACTAGGGGCAAACATGACCAAACTGATGCTTGTAAACCCTTTGGAACCCAGTTCCAGGCTTTAATCACTTTCATGTTGCAAACTGGAGCAATTAATACCAGTGAGTCAGTGGAACCAGACTGTGTGAAAGGGAACCCAGTCAATCTCATTCCTTTAAAAAGCACAGATTTTTACACCCATTTTTAATTTGCACTTGGACTTGTGTACCACCAACCTAGATCACATAATAGAAGTAGTAATCTGAAAACAGTGTTCCCTGGAGGAGCTCAGATGTGTAAAGTGTCAGGTTCTATATGAGCACCAGGGCACAGCTGAAGCAGCTAAGTTACTGACTGAAATGTCCCTTCTCATCCTGATCTTTGCACAAAGAAGTAAGGGGCAACTGAGCACAAGTTGCATAAGGAGAAATAGCAATCTTTTTTGCTTCTAGGATTACTTACCAGCCTTTGGAAAGACTTTGTGAAGTGATGGAAAAAAATCTAGGTGCTAACCTAGTAGGATTCATCGACTCCTATAATTGAATACTTACAACTTCATCAAATCTCTGTATTGTTTGAACTTAATTTAGTATACAGTCTGGCAGGAGCTGTCATACCATACTGTGATTCTAAGGTTGGAAGGGACCTCAAGGATCACATAGTTCCATCCCCCTGCCACAGGCAGGGACACCTCTCACTGGTACAGATTACTCAAAGCCTCATCCAACCTGGCCTTGAACACCTTCAGGGAGGGAGCAGCCACAGCCTCCCTGGGCAACCTGTTCCAGTGCCTCACCACCCTCACTGGAAAGAACTTCCTCCTAACATCCAGTCTAAATCTCCCCTCTGCCAGTTTAAACCCATTGCCCCTTGTCCTGTCATTGCAAGACCTTGTAAATAATCCCTCCCCAGCCTTCCTGTAGGCCCCCTCCAGATACTGGAAGGCTACTCTAAGGTCTCCTGGAAGCCTTCTCTTCTCCAGTCTGCAGAGCTCCAACTCTCTCAGTCTGTCCTCATAGCAGAGCTGCTCCAGCCCTCTGATCATCTTTGTGACCCTCCTCTGGACCCACTCCAACACTTCCATGTCCTTCCTGTGCTGAGGGTTCCAGAACTGCACACAGTACTCCAGGTGGGGTCTGACAAGAGCAGAGTAAAGGGGCAGAATCCCCTCCCTTGCCCTGCTGGCCACGCTTCTCTTGATGCAGCCTAGGACTCCGTTGCTGTCTGGGCTGCATGCACACACTGCAGGCTCGTGTTGAGGTTTTCATCAACCAAGACCCCAAGGTCCTTTTCCTCAGGGTTGCTAAGTCCTCTTAGTCTCCATAAGTTCTTCACCTCTCTTAGTACAGTGTGTGCTGTCTGAAGACTAGCATGTTGTGTCTGTTTAGTAAAGACACCTGAAGTGATGTGGTTCTTGAAGTGCATAGCTACCAGCATACACATCCCTAGAATGAGTAATAGCTCATTGCAACATGTGTAAATATTTTTATCTATTTACCCCCCACTTGATAAGTGAGTGTTCCATTTTTGTGCAGTGCACAGTGCTTTGTATATAGTGAAACCTGCATCTTGAGGTTTATTTTGAGTTGGTGTTATATTTATTTAACATAAAGCCAAATCAGACAGCATGTGTTTTGCAAGTCCTGCTTTCATCCAGTTTCTGAGCTGGCCTAGCAGATTTATGACGAGGTGATGGACTTCTTCAAGGTCAGGCAGTGAATTGGTGGGTTTTAAACCTCTGGTCTTGCTGACTTAAGTGCTTTATGTAACAGTTTGAGTGTAGGACTTTGTTTTTGCGAATTAGCGCACCAGATAAACCAAGCTTATCCCCAGCCCCACAGCTGATTTCAATAAGCAAATTTTGTGGGGACTATTTGACTTATTTAAAATGGGATTGATTGCTCCTGCCAAGTTCACACTTGTCCTTTCAGTAGGCAGGAATGTAGAAAATTACTGTGGTGATTCTTTTTTCAGTATTTGGACAGATTTGAGTGCTTACAATGCGAATTAAGCGTGTGTATTAGCTACTGTGGCTTTACATTTACTTCAGAGCCAGCAACCTGCAAACCCCCTCCTGTTGTTACGGCATTCTACTAAGCAGCATGTAAGAGCAAATGGCAGAAGTGAGGAACCTGTAGTGCCAGCTCATTTGGTAAACTCATGGCAGCTTTGGGCCAGCATCTTCCTGTGTGGCAGTTGGGTAGAGCAAACTGTATCAGCTCAGGCAGCTGGGGCTCTTGCAGCTGGCCCTGGCATCAGCTGCTGTTGTAATGAACAAGTTCCTCCTTGGCATTTGCCTTTGAGGGAACTTACTGTACACTGCATGGCATACATATTGTCAGGAAAACTGGCTCTTGCTTCTGTGGATGTGCAGTAGAAGGATTCTTTAGCTTTAGAAGAGAGTACCAGGCTTTTTATGCTTGAGATTTGTGATGGATTGGGAGTTACCTTCCCCCTTACACTTTGTAAAATCACCCAGACTAGACTCAGCCAGACGGAAGTTAAGGACTGAAGCTCTAATTACAGCTCAGCACAATGTACAAGCAGGGATATACACTATAGACAGGAATAGTTACAGAAATAGACAAGTAAAAGGTAATACAGAAACACAACTGCCCTCCCAGAAATCAGAGACCCCAGGAGGGGCTCCCAACCACCTTTCCACCTTCTTTCCACACCTATACCTTACCCCAGCATCTGGCTTACGCACAAGGTGAGTTTGGAGGATTGGCCAAGGGAGTTAGAAGTGGTTAGTTAGGTTAGCCAGCAGCTAGAGAGCGAGACTCTCAGTGAGCGTTTTGTCTATGTTTGTGTTCTTGTTTTTATACATCTCAGCAAACCTGTGAGTGAAGTAGACATCACCATTGTTTTCTCTTCACAGCCTATAATATAATTTTCTCCATTAAAATATTCCAATTAGCCTCAAACCTGCAGAAGATTTTAACATTTTTCAACTTTTAAGTGGATGGCTGCTTCTGACTGTTACCTTCAGCCAAGGATGCTGCATGGCATGTGGTGATTGAGACATTAGTGCATGAATGCTGTCCTGTAATTTCCAGGTGTGAAAGTTAAGGAGTAATCCTCATTTCTGTTAAAGAAAAATCCCAGTAGTCTACCAAGGGAAATTGTTTAGTGTCTATGTTAGCACAGGTTTGCCAACAGCAAACCATCTGGTAATGCTATCCTGACATGTCTGCTGAGTTTGGAGTCACCTGGAGTGGTGTCACAGCCATGATCTGTCAGTACTGCTTCCAGCTTCCTTTCACATTGTCTTTTATGATGCTTTATCTAAATTCACACCTGGCTTACCTCTGTCTGAATGTGGAAGGTCTTAGGAATAAAATCTTGAAAGCTTAACAAAATTTTATTTTTGGTAATTTATTTCTTTACTTTTTTATTTATTTTCCTCAGCAAGACATATTTTGAACAGTCATGTCCTATAATTTAAATTTATAGTCAAAATGTTCTATTAATAACTTCAGGTATTAAAAATGTAGCTTGCTAAGCAATAAGTGGACCCCCCAGCACAGGAAGGACATGGAAGTGTTGGAGCGGGTCCAGAGGAGGCAACGAAGATGATCAGGGGGCTGGAGCAGCTCTGTTATGAGGACAGGCTGAGAGAGTTGGGGCTCTGCTGCCTGGAGAAGAGAAGGCTTCCAGGACACCTTAGAGTAGCCTTCCAGTATCTGAAGGGGACCTACAGGAAGGCTGGGGAGGGACTATTGACAAGGTCTTGCAATGACAAGACAAGGGGCAATGGGTTTAAACTGGCAGAGGGGAGATTTAGGCTGGATGTTAGGAAGAAGTTGTTTGCAGTGAGTTGTGAGTGTTGTGGCTGCTCCCTCCCTGAAGGTGTTCAAGACCAGGTTGGATGAGACCTTGGGTGAGGTGTCCCTGCCTATGGCAGGGGGTTAGAACTAGATGACCCTTGAGGTCCCTTCCAACCTTACCATTCTATGAATCTATAAGTGTAGTATTCCTGGGGCACTTATTTCTGATTATTTCTATTTTTCTACATATGTATGCAAATAGATATAGTAATTTAACTTCTTTTATGATAACTGAATTTTGGCTTTCATTGAATTCATCTTGTGAGTTGCCTCTGCATGCAGGACTTGCAGCATGTCAGGTAAGAAAGGTGTACTTCCGTTATCTCTTAGATGCAGGGCAAAGAAAATTCTCTAGCTTTATGCATTTAATAGTGAATTAATAGAGATCTTATCCATTGTTAGAGGTGTCTATTGCTAAGCTTAGCTGAAAACTTGATGTGTGGTAAGAATAGACATAGTGTTACCTTGATTTAAAAGAATCATAGAATGGTAAGGTTGGAAGGAACCTCAAGGATCATCCAGTTCCAACCCCCTGCCATAGGCAGGGACACCTCCCACTAGTACAGGTTACTCAAGACCTCCTCCAACCTGGCCTTGAACACCTCCAGGGAGGGAGCAGCCACAACCTTCCTGGGCAACCTGTGCCAGTGTCTCACCACCCTCACTGTGAAGAACTTCCTCCTGACATCTGGTCTAAATCTTCCCTCTGCCAGTTTAAACCCATTGCCCCTAGTCCTGGATTTAAAAGGAGCGAGCATTGTAAGATGACCGGAGAGTGAGATAAAAGAAGCAGTGAATTTTATTAGATGTAGTTTTGAAAGCTCATTACTGAACATGTTTATGAAGAGGCTCAGAGAAAAAAGCTTTGAATCTGTTACAAGTCCTTTGAATTACGTAGTAGTGGTAAGTGTCAGAGTTTTTGTCTCTGAGCTCATGGAAAACTTAGATTCTGAGCCTGGAAATTTAGTATTAAAAAACTTGTCATCCACTTCTTGCTTTGTGTTTGAAAACTGAGGTTTGGATCAACAAAAAAGCAACAAAAAAACCCCAACCCCTCAAACCAAACGATCTCCAGATTCTGCTCTTGGCTTTTACATTCTGCCTGAGACGTATTGCAGCTTTTCTTAACTGCAAATAGTCAGAACCAGGATGATAATCATGGAAGTGTAAACATTTTTCCTCACAGAAGATGCTAGCAGATACATCCCATTACACAGTAAGGAAATTTTTAGCTTCTGTTAAGTTTAGCAACCGTACCTGTGCTGTGTTTTCACTTGTATGTGGATTTAGCCAGAGACTCCTACTGCCTTCCCAGTGCATTGGATTTAGCTTGAGGTGGGTGAGGTTGATCTTCCAGATGGAGTGAAAGTAGTGTGCTCGATGTTAGCACAGCTTGTTGTGTGTGTCTGCTGGAGTGGCTAGGATTTGCACTCCTGAAAGCCTCTTCCCACTGGAAATAGACACTTGTGGTGGCTGATTGGAATGTGCTTCTCTGCCTGGTGATCCCGCAGCAGTTATGGGGAGCACTCGTTTGAACTTGTCTCAGCAATGTAATCTTTGTGATATCGAACCAGAGATTGCAGTGGCTTGCTGACACTTAAAACCCCCTTGTGTTTTGGGAACCTGTCCTGTGCCTTTCCTCTATGGCAGGTCCCTTCATATGTATCTCAATAGCTTGAACTCTGAAATCTCCGTTCCCTGTGTTTGGTATCATGTTTGAAGCATCTGTTTTAGTTAACAGTGACACAAATTACGATGTTAGTGCTCAGTCTTAACACTTCCGTTTCCCCATCCCTTTTCTTCCCAGCACTTATATCTTTCACTTTCTGGGAAGTGAAGAGTGACCAACCAACCAAAAAACCTAAAACCCAAACCCACAGAAAACCAGACTTCTGTGGACACTGATTACACTGTAATTTCAGTTGATGTAGCAGAGTGGCCTAACTGCAGTGGTGTGGCTGTGTCAGTAGAAGGACATGCTTGCAGTTAAACACTGAATTTTGTAAAGGCGAAGTCGTACTTCTTTTCCTTTGCAACAGGGTAGAAAAATCCCATCGGGTCCAAGGACCCCAGCCTCCGAATACAGTTTGAGTCTGAGATGCATATGAAAAAAAAAATGGTGTCAGTAACAGCTGAAACAACTTTGTTGGAAAGGTTTTTAAGTCTTACACTGAAGCCAGCAGTGTACCCAGGTGGCCAAGAAGACCAATGGCATCCTGGCCTACATCAGCAATAGTGTGGCCAGCAGGAGCAGGGAGGTCATTCTTCCCATGTACTCTGCACTGGTTAGGCCACACCTTGAGTTCTCTGTCCAGTTCTGGGCCCCTCAATTGAAGAAGTACGTTGAGATGCTTGAGCGTGTCCAGAGAAGGGCAACAAGGCTGGGGAGAGACCTTGAGCACAGCCCTATGANCAGCACCAGAACAAGAGGACACAGTCTCAAGCTGTGCCAGGGGAAGTTTAGGCTGGAGGTGAGAAGAAAGTTCTTGACTGAGAGAGTGATTAGCTACTGGAATGGGCTGCCCAGGGAGGTGGTGGAGTCAGCGTCCCTGGAGGTGTTCAAGGCAGGTTTGGACGTGGCACTTGGTGCCATGGTCTAGTCTTGAGGTCTGTGGTATTGGGTTGGACTTGATGATCTTTGAGGTCTCTTCTAACCCTGGTGATACTGTGGTACTGTGAATGGCTGAGGGAGATGGGGTTGTTTAGCCTGAAGAAAAGGAGGCTGAGGGGAGGCCTCCTTGCTGCCTTACAACTATCTGAAAGGAGGTTGTAGAGAGGTGGGTGCTGGTCTCTTCTCACAACTCATAGGCCAAGAAGAAAGGGGAGGTTTAAGTTAGACATAAGGAAAACATTCAGTACCAAGAGTTATCAAAGACTGGAACGGGCTGCCCAGGGAAGTGGGTTGAAGGGACATCTCTGGATGTATTCAAAAGTTGTCTAGATATGGTGCTCAATGGTATGGTGTGTTAGTGGTCTTGGTAGAGTTAGATAATGGTTGGACTTCTTGCTCTTTAAGGTCTTTTTCAGATTTCTGTGTTTCAGTCACTGGTGCTGTAGTAAAGTGATCTCCTGGAGCCCACAGCATGAAAGGAATAGGGTTTGGTTTGCTACTTTAGTGCATGCTTTAATTTGATTGAACTATGCCCCAGAGGGCCTGGAAAAAGATTTTGGCAGATGTGCTTGTGCATCCTGTCTGAGAGGACATCCTGCTAACCCTGAAACAAGTAATCCCAGTAACCTGGGGAGCATAATAAAATTTACCCCCAGAAAAGTGCTGTTAGTGTAATTGTGCTGAAGTCAGTCATCTGCTCATTTGTGTTTGGATGGAGTCAGCAAGGCCAAAGTACAGCTGGAGCTGGCAAGGGATGCAAAGAATTACAAGAAGGCCTCCTACAGTTATGCCAGACAGAAAAGGAAGGTGAAAAAAGGTGCAATCCCCTGATGGGCAAGAGTGGTAGGCTGGTAACAACAGATGGAGAAATGGCTGAGGTGATTTTTGCTTCAGTCTTCACTGGTAACCTCTCTTCCCACATCTTTTGAAAGGATGGACCACGAAATGAGAACTAAAGAAGCAAAAGGCATTCACTGGAAAAGATCATCAGGTTCATGACCACTTGGGAATCTTGGACATGCTAAGTCTATGGGACCTGACACAATGCATCCCAGAGTCCTGAGGGGTCATACTTTTTAGCAGGGCCTGCTGCAACAGGACAAAGGGTAATGATTTTAGACTAAAAGAGGGTAGAAGACATTTTTGTACAGTGAGGGTGGTGAAACACTGAAACAGGTTGCCCAAAAAAGTCATGGGTGCCTTATGCCTGGAAATACTCCTGGTCAGGTTGAATAGGATCTGAGCAACCTAATCTAGCTAAAAATGTCCCTCTCCATGACAGATGGGTTGAAGTAGATTTCTTTCAAAGTTCCCTTCCAATTCAAACTATTCTGTAATTCATACACTCAAAAAATCTGTGGTTGGAAGGAACCATAAGGATTCAAGCTTCCTTGGTCCACACAAGAGGACCCAGCACACTGTCAGATATTAGAAGTCTCCAGTGCTGGGGAAAGTCCTGGGAGGATTCCCCTGGGAGGATATTTCAGTGGTTGATTTGTTCTCACTGTGAAAAATTTCTTTTGTGTCCTTCCGACATTTCCTCAGGAAAAACTTGCCCTCATTACACCCTTGTCGTCTTCCATCTCCACATGAGGAGACATTTCTTTATGGTGAGGGTGAGGGGCCACTGGAGCAGGCTGCCTGGAGAGGTCATGGAGTCTCCTTTAGAGACTTTCAAAGTCTACTTGGATGTATTCCTGTGCAGCCTGCCCTAGGCGATCGTACTTTGTCAGGGGGGGTTGGACTTGATGATTTCTGAAGGTCCCTTCCAACCCCTAATGTTCTGTGATTCTGTAAAAAGGGAGTCTTCATCTTCTTTGCAGCAACTCTTAATACCAGTACATGGTGATAAGGTTTCTGCATAGCCTACTTCACAGTATCACAGTATCACCAAGGTTGGAAGAGACCTCAAAGATCATCAGGTCCAACCCAATACCACAGACCTCAAGACTAGACCATGGCACCAAGTGCCACATCCAAACCCGCCTTGAACACCTCCAGGGACGCTGACTCCACCACCTCCCTGGGCAGCCCATTCCATTATACTTAATGCATAACAAACTCTATTCTCCCAGTCTTTACTCATATAGAAGCCTCTGATCATCTTTGTCACCTATTCTAGTCACTCTCCAACCTTTCTATATCTTTCTTGCATAATGGGGACCAAAACTGAATACAATATTCCAGATACTCTCTGACAAGTGCTTAGTAGAGTAGGATAATCACGTATCTCTGATGCTGATGTCCTTCTTGATGAAACCCAACACTGTCCTGTCTATCTTTGATACAGCAGAATGCTGTTCACTCATATTGAGCTTCTGTGATTCATCACTGGTACTGAACAACCACAGATAGAACTGACTGTTGGAGGACTTTGTGCTCTTTGCCTGGTCACATGTACCTTGTTTGTCAGGGTGAATGTTAACAATCGTGTGAGGATACCAGATTAGATTTTGAAACTATTGTAATCCAAAATGAAATAATTAATATTTCATTTGAATAGTTGGTAGAAATGTTCTGCTGTGTAGAAAGGAAGAAATATATATGTTTCAATGGAAATACTGTGGGAAATAAGCATTCTCTTGCAGGTTAAATACTTCATATTTGTGTCATGGTGTAAACAACCTGCCTTTAGTGCTGGTGTTGATGTATTTTGAGGATGAAAGATCTTACGGTGCGAATGTAAAGGGTCGGTCACTTGGAATTTTTTTGGTAGGATTGCAACATTTTCACGTTTTAGTTGGTCACTAATTAGGAGTCACCTGGTAGTGAATCAGCTCCATACTGCATGATTAATGTCTTATGTCATGTTACTTTTTTTTAATAATCTGTTAAGATAATATTGGATGCTGCAACTCTGGAGTCACTGGGCAGCGTTGCTTTCTTGCTAATGGGAAACGTGATACACTGTTGAATGGGCTTGTTACACCCCAGTGTCACACCTTCAGGTAGTGTTTAAAGCAATAAAACAACTCCAAATAAAACCCCTATTTGAGATGCTTGTGTACAGTAATCCTGTTAATGTGATACACATTTATGTCCTTCACGTGTGGATTTACTTGCATCTTTTTGTCCTGGATGTGGCAAATGTAACCAGTTACTTGAAGGTGCAAGTCTGACCCTTAATCCTGAGCATTTGAAGTTTGAGAAGAGGTGATGGGATTTTTTAGAGCCCACCTGTGCTGTGCATGTTGATGTAGTGAGAGCCAGCCTTACACTGTGGTGTCCACAAATGCTCTTTGCTCATTTACAGCATTTTCAGCCGTCTTTCTTTGCTGGTGAGGATGGGTTTCTGTGATTGCCTTGATACTAAGTTGGGCTGTAGTTCTGTGACCACACTTGAACTTGGATATTAGGTGGTACTTCTGTACCACCAATTGCATGTGACTGCCCCCCAGTTATGATGATCCTGTGTTCTTTATTTTTTACACCACCAATAAGGGCTTTCCCTACCTACTGTATACTGTGGTGCCTTACCAGTTCCATGGCCTTAATGACTCTGGGTATGAGGAAAAGTGAAGCTGAGTACAACGCAGAACATCATTAAAGCCAGGCTTTATGATCACTGGGCAAGAGTTGTGAACCATAAATCTTGTAAGACAAATGTTACCTGCAGGAAATTTTCTACTGCTAGTTATAATTTTATCATGAGGACTAACCTGCCTGCTTCTCCAACGCAAAAGCGAGAGAAGTAACACACAAAACTCAGTGTTGAGATAAAGAGGTAAGAGTTTAATATAATATGAGATATAATCACAATGCATAATTACCTTAGCTAATAATCTAATTAATAATACAATGCATTACAATAATACAGTGAATAACAAAGGCAATACCCAATCAGATGTTAGTAAATGCAAGGCATTTTAGGGGGAAAGAGATTTGCAGTACTCCAGGGCTGAGACTTTGGTTAAATAGAAGCTGACTCTAGGCACATCTATTTTCAGTCTTACACAGCTGCTCAGATTCAAAGATCATGTTAATCTCTAACTTGGTAATCATTGCCTGTAGGATTCAGAAGTGCCATATAGTTTCTAGAAAGTTACAATTTAATCTGCCAGGGTGAAGATGTATGTAGCAAAAGGCATCACGTTCTCAGAGCAGAAAAGAGTTTGTGTGTATAACTGAGTCATTGGATTTGGTCAGTGAATCTAAGCCTAGGTCTCATTTCTGAAGCATGCACATGAGAAAGCAGAGGGGGCAGAAGACTCTTGGATTGTGTGAAGCAAATACTCTTGGTGTTTAGTAGACGTTAGCTAGGACCCTGGATAGGAAAGCAAAATGTTTATTGTGTCCTTTTCCTTCTAATACTGTTTTTTCTTTTTGAAGTTGTAGTTTGTTTGCTGTACTGCTGTAGGTTAGATAAAATATACCCATCGGCTTGTAAGTTGCATGTTATAAAATCACAAAGTTGCTTGTTGTTTTTTCTTCTACATCCCTTACAGTGACAGTTGCTTTCCTTCTTCTCACTATAAAATCATCATAGAATGGTAAGGTTGGAAGTGACCTCAAGGATCATCTAGTTCTAACCCCCTGCCATAGGCAGGGACACCTCCCGCTAGTAGAGGTGAAAAATGATGAAAAATTGAACAGAAGTCTTGGCTCACCTTGCATTCCACCAGAAGTCGTAACTAGCAACATAATGAACTTTGCAGGCTATTTACAGCGAATTTTAGCTTGAGAGGGATAGGGACTGGGATGTAAGAACACAGGCAGGCAGTCTGTGGAATTCCCAGTGTCCTGCAGTGCAGTGTCAAAACTAGACCTCCCTACTCCATGTGCTGTAATTGTCTGCAGTACCAGGAAAATCTGGTAGGTATGCTAACAGAGGTTCTGCACCTCTGAAAAGATTGTGAATGTAATAAGCTGAGTGTGTTTTAGGTGTCCTCTGACTACAAGACATATTTTTGGCTGCCTCCTTCATAATTCTGACACAACTACTGAAGTACTACTGCCCTTATGTGGAGGGATGGGAACAGAGTGCTGGTAATTGGTCTTTGCTTGTATCAGTTATAATTGGGCTTCTTCAACGTACGTGTACATGCTCTCTAGTTTGTAATACAAATATGGCTTTCAAATGTAAGCACAGGTTAGCTGTGGAAAATTAAATTGCACAGGCTACCATCTTAGGGGTTAACTTGACTCTTTTGCTTCTTGCAAGGCAGGGAGATTGATAGTTCCAAAGCAAACGAGACAGTTTGCATGCTCATTTTATGAGAGTAGCTTACACAGTAGTCTAACAAATTTTTGCAGGCCATTGCAATTTCTTCTTGTTATTGGCATATAATGCATGTTCTTACACATGTCAAAGTAATAGCCATGCCATACAATTAAGACTTCTGCTATGGCTTTGAAAGGTATTGCATCTCTTTACCACTCCATCTGACCATACCAGTTGATTTTGTGCCCTGCAATAACTGCTGAGTGCTCCAGTCTTCCAGGCAGTTTAGCAGTACCATCTATTTATCCTTTAAGAATCATAGAATGGTAAGGTTGGAAGGGACCTCAAGGATCATCTAGTTCCAACCCCCTGCCATAGGCAGGGACACCTCCC
>VWZE01000310.1:274378-306057 GCA_013396675.1 Eubucco bourcierii | reverse complement strand
CCAACACTTCCATGTCCTTCCTGTGTTGAGGGCTCCAGAACTGCACACAGTACTCCAGGTGGGGTCTGACAAGAGCAGAGTAAAGTGGCAGAATTCCCTCCCTTGCCCTGCTGGCCACACTGCTCTTGATGCAGCCCAGCACTCAGTTGCTGTCTGGGCTGCATGTGCACACTGCAGGCTCATGTTGAGCTTTTCATCACCCCAGACTCCCAGGTCCTTTTCCTCAGGGCTGCTCTCAACCATTCCCCACCCAGCCTGGATTTGTGCTTGGGATTGTGCCTACCCAAGTGCAGGACCTTACACTTGGCCTTATTGAATTTCATGAGATTGGCCTGGGTCCACCTCTGCAGCCTGTCCAGGTCCCTCTGGATGGATCCCTGCCCTCTAGCAATTCGACTGTGCCACACAGCTTGGTGTCATCTGCAGACTTGCTGAGGGTGCACTGATTCCCCTGTCCATGTCACTGACAAAGATGTTAAACAGCACTGGTACCAGCACTGACCAGAAAAAGCAGTCACTTCAGTGTACACTCCTGTACTAGAGCATATTCAAAGCATTTACCTGTTCAATTTGTTTATTGTTTTTGGTTTGTGGTATTTGTGTTTTTCTGTGGAGGTTTTATTTTGTTTTGTGGGGTTTTTTTTTCAGTTTTTGGTTGGTTGAAGATTTTTTTGTTTTGGGTTTTTTTTTGGGAAAAAACTTAGTGGTTCACATTTAATATCCACAGGCACTTCACAAGTGTAATGAAAAGATCTTCTTACCTGCACAGTAACAGAACATTAATGGTAACACGCACAGTGTTATCTTAAGGATGTAAAAAAGAGGAACTTGAGCTGGATGTAAGAAAGCCAGAAGAAAAGCTCTTTTAAGGTCTCTCTTATGACCTGCTATATTCTTTTTCCTTGCAGCAGAACTAAGCAAAAAAATATTAATATTGTTTTCCCCTGAACCAGACATATAAAAATGCAGTGCTGCTTTTGTATTTGTACTTCAGTATCTCCAAGAGAACTTTCTTTTTGCCAGACACTGTAAAATTTTACAGCAAAAAGGTAGGTTTTTGCTTAAAAACCTGTCAGTTAAAGAAAGAACTCCCTTTGGCACACCTAACTATAGTCTTTGAATAATAATCAAATTTGTACCATGCATTTGAGAAAGCCTAAGTAATTAGTGCCTGGCTGTATAATCAGTGTGACTAATGTTTATGTCCAGTGCAAAAGAGATGACTGTGATGTGCTGCTTGTGACTAAGCAGTTTCTCTTTTTCTTCCAGTCCAGACAAATACATAAAAATCTTAAATTTCTGTGAATTTACACATTTCAAGCCTACCTTACCTCTTATACCTTTTTGAAACAAGATAGTTACTTATTTATAAGATATGCCTGTCGTCTTTACTTCCACTCTAAGCCGTTCTATGATTTCTTGCTCCACTGTTTGCCTTTTTCTTCATCATGGTTGCATGATGATTGAACTGTTGTGGCATATTCAGTTGGTTTTGCTGATCTTAAATCAGAAGCAGTTCTTGGTCAGAGGAGGTTGGAGAACTTCAGTTGTGTAATGTCCACCCTCAAAAAGCAGCAAAAGAAAAAAAAAAAAAAAGAGTAGCTACAACAGGAAAATCTAAAGTACCATAAATGATCAGTGGCACTTTGGCTCCTCTAAGTTGGCAAAGGCTGGCATTATGCTTCAGGAACCCCCGAACTTCAGCTGTGTGAATGAGGGATCTCAGCTGACAGGAGCCAGCTGGACTCTTGAGGGTGTGAATCTGGGTTTCACAGTTGTGATGAAAAACTCTTAATCTGCTTGGCTGCTATCTTAAGATACATGCAACCCTGTTTTATGCTTGTCCAAACTGGTTTAATTGCACCAAGCTCTTCTACTGCTGCTAACAGTGCAAAAGGGTGGTGACAGTAGGGAGACAGTCCCAAAACTGCTGATTTAATAAGTTTCAGATT
The DNA here is from genome assembly GCA_013396675.1 of Eubucco bourcierii. Lineage (NCBI taxonomy): Eukaryota > Metazoa > Chordata > Aves > Piciformes > Ramphastidae > Eubucco > Eubucco bourcierii. The sequence goes on along the minus strand of VWZE01000310.1, from coordinate 304,105 downwards.
TCCTTGCTGATAATAGTCATGGCAGTTTAATGTCATAAAATGTTGTGGGCATGATATTGCAAGAACAAATGTGAGAGCCCAAAGTGTCCTGAAGCTTTAACATTGGCCTCATGCCACAGCTAGCAAGGTCCCTTGTTGGCTTTTTTGGAGGATTTTCAGGGTTGAGAGGAGTGAAAAATACTCTGCTGCAACAGGATAACTTATGCAGCATCACTAGCTGACCAGGAGCTGCTGCTGATTGTCTTCTGGATCCTGCTGCTGTTGTCTAACCACATGAATACTGGAGAAAAGCAAGAATCTAAGGGCAATATATACTCTAAAACCTTACAATAAGGCTATTTTGTGCTTTTTTTAATGTAATGAGGTTTATTCTGACCTTTTGTGGTGAAACCTCCTCAGAATCATAGAATCATAAAATGGTAAGGTTGGAAGGGACCTCAAGGATCATCTAGTTCCAACCCCCTGCCATAGGCAGGGACACCTCCCACTAGTACAGCTCACACAAGGCCTCCTCCAACCCGGCCTTGAACACCTCCAGAGAGGGAACAGCCACAACTTCCCTGGGCAACCTGTTCCAGTGCCTCACCACCCTCACTGTAAAGAACTTCCTCCTAACATCCAGGGGGAGTATATTATTATAAAATCCCACCACTTCTTGCTTCCAGTTTAGAAATTCAGAATTATCCCAGCTCCTTATTCCCATCCCACACTTTTCACCTGTCATCTGATGTTTCTACCATCTGAGAAATGGTAACAGCAGAAGTAGCACCATCCCTCCTGGGGCTGGTGGAGGGTAAACTGTGGTTGTCTACTGTCAGGGATGCAGTGTCCCTTGTTCCTTATGTCTGGAGGCACAGAATACTTTGTCATGCTTGTTCTACCAGGGCATGCAAGAACAGTGTCCCTTGGGAGGGATTATTGCAGAAGTATTTCAGAGGATTTGCAGACTTGGGTGGCCATCCTGTTAGTAAATCGTACACTGACAGGCTCTTCTACAGCATATGTGGAAGCTTGGATGTCTTAGTTTTTTATTTTTAGACTGAAGCTAAAAATCTGATTTACAGCCAACTCCTTACCTACTGGAAGAAACAGGAGTGTGAGACACCTCAGGATCTTTCAGGGCTTGGTGTGGAGAGCAGCATAGCCCTGTTTAACTACAAAGCCAGCACTGAGCACCGAGGTGCTGCAGTTTGGTCTCCTGTGCTCCAGGAAATCTGGCTTATTGTAGTGCAGAGCTGAAGCTCTCTGCTGCTTCTCTTCATCTCAACTGCACTGTGGCAGAGACAGTAAATCTTTCCAGAGTGCTACATGATGCTTCCTTCTGTCATGGTCTCCTTGTTTGATTCTGGGGCTGCCACAGGCTGCAGTGAACTTTACTGCTGAAGATGGGGAAGTTTATAGCAAAGCAGGATTAGAGATTGGTTCCCCTCAGATCTCGGCTGGTTCCACACACAGACTCTCCTGTGTTTCTGGACCATACATACTGTGTTCCTGGTTTACACACTTTGTTTAGAGAAAACTACTCACTCTCTGTGGTACCAGCTAAGATTTGCCTCCAACTTGGACTATGAAATATGACTAAAGAGTCTACGTGCCAATGCTTATACAAGTTTCACGTGCCATATGAATGGCACTGACTGGTTTGTAGTGTAAACAAACTACCTGTATCTAGTTTTTGATTTGTCAGTATTTCCATGTTAGCAAAAATAAAATACTTGCTGGTATTTGAGGTATATTTTTTGAGCAGAGAAACTATGTTGTTGCAAGACCGAACACTAATTTGGATAGGTTAAAAGGAAGCTTTGGAGACATGCTGAGGGCTGGTTTGTCACTGTCTACACTGTAATTACCTCTGCATGTCAGAACCAGTAGGCAAGGAGTGGTCACCTCTTTCTACTATTGTCTGAGGTCATCTTCCAGTTATCTTCACTCAGAGCTGGAAAAAAATCTTGATTGCTGTTTGACTGAATTAATGGCTATAGTGCTGGAGGGAGTGACCATGCAGTATTCTCCTCAGTTACCCTTTTCCTGGAAGGCTGATGAATTATTTCAAGATCACCATGCATGGTAAAAGTTCACTCTGAAATAGCATAGCTTTTTCAATAAGGCTACCATAGAAACCTCATTGTATGCTTATGTCTGGGAAAAATACCATCTTTTAAGTTCACCTACCTGTAGTTATGCTTTGAACATTCTCCAGTGTGTGTTGTGTGTCGTCGTGTACATATTTCTACATGATGACACAGTGTACAATGGAAGCTTTGAACTGTGAATAGACTATAAAATGTGCCCTTGACTGTCTTGATAGCAGTGTGGCTGTGTGGAAACATACTGAAGACAACCTGCAAGAAAAAAACCCCAACAAACTGGTAGTAAACATTGGCTTAATGAAAAGCCCCTCTGAAGAGCTTGCGTGAAGGAATGCTGTTCAAGGTTTGCTTGGTATTAGAAACACTTGGTACTGGTTCCCATGTTCTGGATTAAAGCAACTGTAGGTAGTGGTAAGGGTATAGGTAGGAGCGTGGAGTGCAGGTTGCCAGTCAGGTAGTATTTTTGCTTGTCTTTACAAGACAGTTAGTGATATAAATGTTATTTCATGATGCCGAAAAAACCATCAAATGTTACTTTTTGTGGAAAAAAAAAGGGACTTCGACTTTGACTTTTGTTGCCCATTAAAATGAGTAACTTATGAATCAATTCAGATTTACACTTTGTAATATAGAAGCAAAAGAAATCCTTTTTTTTTAATTTTAAACAAGCAAAGAAGATACTACTTGCCTATCTAAATTTCACCAGACTTGCATCAAACAATCCTGGATATTAGCCCCTCAAAAGTAATTTCAGAACTCTTCCTGTCATATTAATCACAGTGTCACAGTATCACCAGGGTTGGAAGAGACCTCAAAGATCATCAAGTCCAACCCATCACCACAGACCTCAAGACTAGACCATGGCACAAAGAGCCATATCCAAACCCATCTTGAACATCTCCAGGGACGGTGACTCCACCACCTCCCTGGGCAGCCCATTCCAGCAGTCAATGACTCTCTCAGTGAAGAACTTTCTCCTCACCTCCAACCTAAACTTCCCCTGGTGTAGCTTGAGACTGTGTCCTCTTGTTCTGGTGCTGCTTGCCTGAGAGAAGAAGGTAATCTCCCCCTGGCTACAACCACCCTTCAGGTAGTTGTAGACAGCAAGAAGGTCTCCCCTGAGCCTCCTCTTCTCCAGGCTAAACAATCCCAGCTCCCTCAACCTCTCTTCATAGGGCTGTGCTCAAGGCCTCTCCCCAGCCTCGTTGCCCTTCTCTGGACATGCTCAAGCACCTCAATGTCCTTCTTAAATTGAGGGGCCCAGAACTGGACACAATCTTCCACCTATTCTGCTTCTCCAGAAACCTGTCAATATGGAAAGATCTAAAAGACAATTTTTAAAGTAAGACTGGGAAATCCATCAGAGCATTGCCATTGTGGGAAAAAAAAGCATTTGGGTAAAACATGATTTCAGTACAATCAAATATTGTTGTTATGAGATGTGCACTGCGTACAATAAGAGAAACCATGCCAAGGCTTGAAGAAATGAAAATAAAATAGAAACATAATTTATAAGAGTTTTATTGTTAAATGTTGTCAGGAGATCTGACAGCTGAGATTGCATATATTTTGTAGTTTCTGCAACTGCAAGTTGTCCTGTCTTTAATTCACACATGGCTTTAAAAATGTTCAATAAAGTGAGTAAAATTTTTACCTTCAGCACCAGAGTCTCCTTTTCTTGCTTTATTTTATTGGCTTGTTGGTTTAGGGCACATAATGTTTACTTCCCTGCTTTCAGTAAGAACTCTATCTCTTTGTCTGCCAACACTGTTACCTGTAATGTTAGGTCATAGAATCATAGAATGCTAAGGTTGGACATGACCTCAAAGATCATCTAGTTCCAACCTTCTGCCATAGGTAGGGACACCTCCCACTAGTACAGGTCACTCAAGGCCTCCTCCAACCTGACCTTGAACACCTCCAGGAAGGGAGCAACCACAACCTCCCTGGGCAACCTGTGCCAGTGCCTCACCACCCTCACTGTAAGGAACTTCCTCCTAACATCCAGTCTAAATCTTCCCTCTGCCAGTTTAAACCCATTTGCCCTTGTCCTGTCATTGCAAGACCTTGTCAATAGTCCCTCCTCAGCCTTTCTGTAGACCCCCTTCAGACACTGGAAGGCTACTATCAGGTCTTCTGGAAGCCTTCTCTTCTCCAGGCTGCAGAGCCCCAACTCTTGTAGCCTGTCCTCATAGCAGAGCTGCTGCAACCCTCTGGACATCTTTGTGGCCCTCCTCTGGACCCGCTCCAACAGTTCCATGTCCTTTCTGTGCTGGGGGCTCCAGAACTGCACACAGTACTCCAGGTGGGGTCTGACGAGAGCAGAGTAAAGTGGCAGAATCCCCTCCCTTGCCCTGCTGACCACACTGCTCTTGATGCAGCCCAGGACTCTGCTGTCTGGGCTGTGCACACACACTGCAGGTTCATATTGAGGTTTTCGTCAACCCAGACCCCCAGGTCCTTTTCCTCTCCAGCCATTTACCACCCAACCTGTATTTGTGCTTGGGATTGTGCCTACCCAGGTGCAGGACCTTGCACTTGCCCCTGAGATCCTGCCTTGGATGGGGGCAGGACAAGTGGGGAACAAGGTATGTGTACATCTGCTTGTGTTTCAGGGACTGGGCAGTTTGAAACTGAATAAAGTGTAAGCATGAATTGGGAACCAATTTGTGTCTTACCAGTCTGGAATATGTCAGAGAACTGTCTGGGACAGAGTGTCTTCCAATCTCTCTGTAGAGAGTGAGTGGTAGGAAAGGGAACCAGGAGGAGAGGGAGGGAAGCTGGTTGTTGCTGGAAAGCCCTGAAGAAACGTGGTTTGTTCCCTTGCTGGTGATGTAAGAGCAACAGGAGAAGGTGGAAAAGAGCTGGGGCTGTGTGGGTCACTGCTTGAGCCTCTGTGGGTGATTATTTTCAGGACGAGTGTAGTCATAGAATCATAGAATGGTAAGGTAGTCCTGGGTTGTGAGACCTTGCAGGGCTCTCTGACTGGTGCATTGCTCTGGGAATGTGCTGGATCCTGAAGCTAATAGCCATGTGCTGCCCACACTGGCCCTTCTCTAGCCCAACTCACGTCTGTGTCAGTTGCCTCACTCTTTGTGGTGAGAGGACCTCAGCATTAAAGCTTACTGAGGTGCTTCTGTTACTCTGTCAGCAGTGACCTACATCCAGTGCTGGATGAGGGAACCATGAAGCAACTGCAGCATCCAGCTGTGGCTGGCTGGCACTGAGGGCATAGCTGCTACCCAGCAGGAGGAGTGAGGGAAACCCAAGCTTTATGTTGTCTCAGTGAACTGAAATTTCCCAGCAAGACCATCTATTTCTGTGTCAAAAATGGTTTTGTTTTCGATTTTGGGTTTTTTCTTCTGGCTCTGTTCTGGTTTTGTTTCTTTTCCAGCCTTCTGTAGCAGCCTTACTGAGGAACTTCCCTTGCCCAGCAGCTGCAGTCTCACCTCGTGGTGGCATCAGCTTGGAGACAGGGGGCTGCGAGGGCCTTTCAGTCTTCATACCTGGTGCTGTGTCAGTGTTCTTGGTTTTGGTAACAACACAATGGTGATAAATGCTGCAGACTTTGACAGCAGCTTCCCACTGAACAGCTGTGCCTGGAAGCAATTCCTTGGGCAGGCCCCTGCTCCCCTGTGTGTGCCTCCACATAGCATTTGGGCACCACCTGCACCCACAGGCTGCAGTGCTTGTCCTGGCAGTCTGAGAAAGGTCAGTTGATATAAAGTGTTAGGCCGATAGGAATGTAGAGGGCTGAGACCAAAAGGCTCATGTTGGTGGTGTTCAAGGCTTTTTTTGGTATCCTGGAGGCCCTTGATGGAGCACTGCCTCCTTCAGTGAGCCTTCATGTGGTACAAGGCTCCAGCTCCCACATAGCTTCTGATTTCATTACTGTGGCACTGCACACAGGCTGCTCCTCTGTTTTAGGTTTGGAAGCAGTCCAGTCAGGTATTCACAAGGTGGGAGTTTGTTTTGTTTTGTTGTTTTTTTGTGTGTTTGGTTTGGTTTGTTTACTTTTGGGGTTTTTGTATGTGCTTGTTGTTTGTTTGTTTGTTTGCTTGGTTCGTTATTGTCATTTTGATTTTAGGTTTTGTGATTTTTTTTTTTTTGGTTGGTTTTCTTTGTTTGGCTTTTTTGAAGACCTGTTGAGACTAATCGCTTTGTTCTTCAAAAATGCTGGTATAATTTGTAGTCTGATTACTGAACAGAATCGTTCCAGTCATTAGTAGTGGGACATTTTACTCAAGTTCAGTCTTTTTCAGTCAATTGAAAATAGTCATGGTTTATCTCAGATGAATAATTGAATAAATATGAGTTTGAAATTGAGAGTTTCACTTGAACTCATCTTCACAGCTGAGCTAATGCTTTCAGTGCCTGACATTGTCCATAGATGCACATCCCATAGTGTGAAAAACTGGATAAAGGGTGAGAGTGCTTTGATGTGGTTTCTAGTGTTTCGATCTTCTTTCTGAGAAGAGGAAATCATCACTTTAAAGCCCTTGTTCTTGGAGCTAGTTAAGGTGATAAGCACTGAAAGCAAAAGGAGCATTACCGTTACATATTTTTACTGAGTGCTGCTTATGTTAAGACTGGTTTGGGGGTGCCTTTGCCGGAGTATACCAAGCCAGATGTGGGATTGAACCTTTTGGAACCATGGACTCAGACCTTGCTCCGTTCCTTTGCTACATGCCAGGATTTACTCTCCGTTTCGCAGTGCCCCACAGTTTGGCAACCTCTTCCCTGGTTTGTTGCATGGTCAAAGCTGGCTTCCAGTTGAGGCTTTGCTGTTGACCAGCTGCCTGGCAAGGAGCCAAAGGCCTGTCTTGTGATGTATCTCCTGTGTCCTGCTCTTGGACAACTTTATTTGGTGTTGTGGGAAAGCCTGGGCAGCTGCAATCTCACCAATTCTCATCTCACAGATAGAAAGGGGCACATTCCTGTGCTGAAGCAAGCACTAGTGACGTACTAGGAATATTTCACATTTTTTACAGTACCACAGTTATGGTATTTGTAGGTGGGTTGCCTTTTAAAAAACTGAGTTTTGTGATGTCTTCAGGGACTCAAAAAATGTGTAGGCATGGCACTTTGCACATGGCTTAATGGTGTCATGGTGTGGTAGGTCTGTGCTTGGGGTCAGTGATCTTAGAAGTCTTTTCCAACCTGAATAATTCCTTGATTTTGTAAGTATAGAGTATACAATGTCACTCACAAAGAAAATTACATTAAAAATGCACCTTTTCTTTTTTTTTTCTTGTCAGGATTAACATGGACTGCCTAGGGGCTTACTGAAGTATAAGCTGGGTAAAATGATGTGTTAATTTGAATTACATTTCTTTGTTATATGTGTGGGCAAGCCCAGTTGAAGGGTCATAAGCACTGAACCTGTAATTGGATGCTTATGCATACTTGATGATGAGCTTGTCTGCAAATGGAAGCAAGTTGGTGTGTGGCATAAACTGACCTGACATACCTCTTGTGGAATAGGTGTTAGGTGGGAAGTCTTGATTGCTATTGAATTGATTTGAAGCTTATTGACACATAAGGAATAAACAAAGAGGTGCAATTCAGTCAGTTTACTGGGTTTTGGTGCAGGGATGATGAGGGTTACCATCCTGACAGTGTGCTTCTCCGTGATGCAGAGCTCCAGAGCAGAGAGGAATATTTTTCATGTTTGTGACAACTTGAGTATCGTAGTAGGAAAGATGTTCTGGCAAGATGCTGCAAGCCACTGCTGGTGCAGTTACCACTGGAGGTTGGGGAAGGGGAGTGGGAAGGCATCAGTACAGGCTCCTGGAACTTGAACTTATGAGCAGCTGCTAGCCCAGATGTCCCAGGTCCCAGCACGTCTGAGAGCTGTTATGAAAGAGGGATTGAGGGAAGGGGTTTGAAAGAGCTTGGTTTGTTAGGTGGAGGAATGAAGACTGAAAATAGTTGGAACTGAAGTAAGCAGGGGACAAAACAGAGGATTATACAAAAATTAAACGTTTTGTATGTTACTCATCTGTTACTCAACTGATTTGGTAGGCACAGGAATATGCCAAGCAGATATTAGAGAGGAAGATGAAGTGGGAAGGGAAGCTGGGTACTGCAGTGATTCCCAGGGTAAATGGGGGAGAGTATTTCCCAGCCAGTGGGAAATAAACTGATGTGCAGTTGGTGTGTGTATGCGATACTGACTTGAAGAAAAAGCTGGTGTCAGTTACAGTAGTGGCGATACCAGCTTAGCTGGTAACAGTTTGTTTCTTGGCATCAATAAATGCCATACATAAAACTACATTTTTTTTTTTTCCTCCATAGCACTTCGTTGTGTGGGGTTTGATGTTGGTTGGAACAGGATTAAGTTATATTGCATCAAAACAAGCCCTGGACCTTACTGCACCATGTTGCCTGAAAGATTGTCTTGGGACAATGGAACAAATGCCCAGGGTTAGTTATTATAGAGAAATAGTACATTAGCAGACAGAACCATTGCTGTGGTCATGCTTTTTTCATGATTAACTGTAGAATTTAAAATGTTGGTAGTTAATTGCTTTACTTTTGTTCTTGAATTAATTTTTATTTTTAAGAGAGCCTTCCTGACTTGTATTTTGAGTAGCTACATAGATGATAGAACTCTCCAGAAAAAAAAGAGCAAACTACCAAAGTTTCATTTTAGTTTTTAGTCGCTGGGTCCTTGGACTTGTCGTGATTTATTTTTCTCCTTGGAACACTGCATTCCACAGCTTGTAATGTGAGCCCAAGGCATCTTTCTGCTTAGACTCGTGTATAAAGACACTTTGTAAGATTTATTGCATTCTTTTAACTTCTAAACACAAGGGAAATACAAATGATGATCCTCAGTTCAGACCAACAGCAGTGAATGAAGAAAAAAAATTATACTTTTAAGTGGATGCTTCCCTGTACAGTCTTGTGTATTTTGCTGGGCTGTGCTTATCTCTGCTGTGAGGTCAGTGACCATAAGCAAAAAGATGCCTTAGAAAACTGAGAGCAGTGACATCTTGAATGGAACAAGCCAAGTCCTCTTGGAACTGCTGTTGAATTGTGTGGATTTTCATAGGTATCACTGTAGCAGCTGGGATTAACCTTGTGAAAAACTCACTTAGAGCAGTCCCTGGGCAATGGCAGGAAGGCTGCAGGCTTCACCTTTTGGGTCACAGTTAGCTGGGATTTCTGGTGGGCTGTTGGCTGACCAGAAAGCCTACACAGTTGGTTCACTAATATCATAGGCATTAAAGAAAAAGTTTAGTTGATTGGTTGGTTTTTTTTTTTCCAGTTTGTAAATCTGTCTCTCGGATAATCTCTCTGCTTTGGCTTTCCCCGTCTTACTGAATTAAACTATGACATTTTACATTGTCCCTCTAATTATATGGATTTGAACAACTTAATTTAAATAAAGTATGTGATGAGAGTTTGATCTATCTGTTTTCCATTTGTGAGTATTAGCATTACCTTGTGTAAGTTGGTGAAGTACACCCAGCTTTAATAAAAGCTTTTCTTGCGTAGAAAAAGGCAGCAGAGGGAGGTTTGTTCCTCCTTTTCTGTTACCCTTACCAAAACCTCCCTTTTGATATGTTGCAAAAACATCATTAACAGGCACATGCTAAGCTGCATTACTGTTCTCAAGCACCACAGCATGCAGTACTTGGCATTGGTCAGATGCCACCACATCTGGCATGCGTTATGGACAGTGAAAGCTGATAGTGTGTGACTGGCTGAAACAACTGCTGCCCACGTGGTGAGTGATGAATGTGAAGGATGGCCTGGATCAAGGCCGGGGGCAGGCATCTTGTCCCCGTCTAAAGTCAGTCCTGTTGCCACTCTTTCCTCTGATACAAATCTCAGTCTGTGAATTAAAGAAATTGAACTGAACCTGCGCTGACTGGGAGGGGCAAACCTTTAGGTCACTGTATGGAAAAGTGACCTTAGTGATTCAGGGGAGACCTTATTGCTGTCTGCAACTACCTGAAGGGTGGTTGTAGCCAGGAGGAGGTTACTTTCTTCTCTCAGGCAACCAGCACCAGAACAAGAGGACACAGTCTCAAACTGCACCAGGGGAGGTTTAGGCTGGAGGTGAGGACAAAGTTCTTCACTGAGAGTCATTGGCTACTGGAATGGGCTGCCCACGGAGGTGGTGAAGTCAGCGTCCTTGGAGGTGTTCAAGGCAGGTTTGGACGTGGCACTTGGTGCCATGGTCTAGTCTTGAGGTCTGTGGTGATGGGTTGGACTTGATGATCTTTGAGGTCTCTTCCAACCTTAGTGATACTGTGAAAAGGCTATGCTTAATGCTTTCAGTATATGAACTGTCCAGTAGACAATCTTGCACATTTTCAGAGAGCAGATGCAGTAACAGTTTCACTTATATTTGCACTTCCAAGATGCAGACAAGCCTATTTGTGCTTTTAAATAAAAATCTCTTTGAAATCTCACTGTGATGATGAAGGTTGTCGTAATGCAAATATTGAATCATTGATAAGGAAACTTTTGGAGCGCTTTCTTCTTTCCTCCCAACCAGTACAGTTTGTCAGCAACTGACCCCAAACCCATCTCTTAGTGAGAAACAACCTGAAAGACTCAGTGTTGCTCTGCCCAGATTTGGAGGCCCAAGTGTGACTTGTACCTTTCACAAGAAGTGTAAATTTTCTGGGTTTCTTCTTATTGTTGTTGTACTTTACCTAAGCATTTAACTTAGCATTCTCCTAAACTCATTTGACTGAGCTGTTATGAAATCTCTTGTTACCATTTAATGACTTCCTTCAAGCAGGGTTTTTTTATCATTTGGCATCATGTCACAGAATGATAACAGTAAAAGAAAAGGCCATGTGTGTGCCTGTCATTTAGGGCCCACTCTGACATCCTTTCCTGGTGTTAATAAATTGTTTTATGAATTAAACAGTTTGTTAAAATATAATTTCCATTGGATCTTGGGCTAAGGGGTAACTTGTCAGTGCAGAAAATTAACTTGACGTTGCTTTGTGATATTCTCCTTCAGTGGAATGCTTGAAAGATCTTTTTTCTTTTCTAATTGCAAAGGATAATAGAAGTGTGCAGCAGGTGGGCATCTGGATTGTGTTGCAGAGGGTGACATGGGAGTATGCCCCTTGTATGCCATGCAGTCATAGAATCATAGAATGGTAAGGTTGGAAGGGACCTCAAGGATCATCTAATTCCAACCCCCTGCCATAGGCAGGGACACCTCCCACTAGTACAGGTTACTCAAGGCCTCATCCAACCTGGCCTTGAACACCTCCAGGAAGGGAGCATACACAACCTCCCTGGGCAACCTGTTCCAGTGTCTCACCACCCTCACTGGAAAGAACTTCCTCCTAACATCCAGTCTAAATCTCCCCTCTGCCAGTTCAAACCCATTACCCCTTGTCCTGTCGTTTCAGGACCTTGTCAATAATCCCTCCCCAGCCTTCCTGTAGGCCCCCTTCAGATACTGGAAGGCTACTATCAGGTCCCCTCAAAGCCTTCTCTTCTCCAGGCTGTAGAGCCTCAACTCTCTCAGCCTGTCCTCATAGGAGAGCTGCTCCAGCCTTCTGAGCATCCTCATGGCCTCCTCTGGACCCGCTCCAACACTTCCATGTCCTTTCTGTGCTGGGGGCTCCAGAACTGCACACAGTACTCCAGGTGGGGTCTGACAAGAGCAGAGTAAAGGGGCAGAATCCCCTCCCTTGCCCTGCTGGCCACACTGCTCTTGATGCAGCCTAGGACTTGGTTGCTGTCTGGGCTGCATGTGCACACTGCAGGCTCATGTTGAGCTTTTCATCACCCCAAACTCCCAGGTCCTTTTCCTCAGGGCTGCTCTCCAGCCATTCACCACCCAGCCTGTATTTGTGCTTGGGATTGTGCCTACCCAGGTGCAGGACCTTAACTTGGCCTTGTCATGCCCATGTGCTGGTGTGCTGTCAAGGATTTCACTCTATAGTTTCTTTTGCTTGATCCCATGTCCCAGGCTTATGTTGTGAGACAATGAATTAATTTTCTGTACTTGTCTTTCTTTCTCATTTGAGTATAGCTCTCACACTCAGTGTCCAGGACTTGACATTGTGTCCTAAAGCAAATCTGGCAAGTGCTGTGAGTAGCATAGTTGTTGAGCACATGGACCTTGACACTGCTCTGTATATGTCCTCATCACAGTAAGACTGATGAATTTTACAGCGTTCTGGAAAGAATAACATTGAGTTATTAATCCTGTTGATTTTTGAACAGGTGTGAATCAGGACATGTTTGTATCGTCCAAGCTTTGAATCAGACTGTCAAAACCACACCAGTATTTATTTTTTTTACAGTTTCTGCATGTCACTCTGTTTTTAATGTTCATTCAAATATTCATGTCTTTACTTGCCTGTCTTTCCTTTTTGGATGGAAAAAGAAATCTGACTCAGTAGCATGTGATTACTTTCTTTTAGTCATACTTGCTTACTTCTTCAAAGCTGACATTGAAGAGTGCTCTTCCAGCCCTCTGGCATGACTTTTCCGTTTCAGTAAGCTGTTAACATCTGGGCATCTAATAGTTCCCTGCCACATTTTGTTGTTGGTTTGTTTGTTTGTTTTTTTTTTACCCCAGAGTTCCTGCTGCATCTTTTCCCCTGTGTTAACCTGGGGAAGTTGGTAGTAGTGGGTCTCTGGCTTTTCAGGTTGCTTCCTCAATTGTCTTTGTTTTTTGGTGTGCTCATTGTGGCACTAGTAATCTGTGGTAGGGATGGTAGAGTAGTTTTGAAGTGTTGTTCTCTGTTCTCAGTGAAATGCTTTTATCTGTTGTTTAGTGAAGCTCTCTGTTTTGTGGTGTTCCCTCTCTTCATTGCTCCTTCCTATCTCAACCTCTAATTTTCACTTCCATTATAACTTGGAGTGTTCTTATTTTGCATGTTGTCTCTTTAAGGCTTCCTTTATAGTTTCCACGTATTCAGCATGTTTGTTATCTTGGGTCATTTGTATCTTGAGAGGAAAGACGGTTTTTGCTGAACTCTCATTTAGGCTGCTCTTAAATCTTGTTTCAAATTTCCTGCATGTTTTACTTGACCTTCCAGAAATGCCATCAAGATCTTTGAGGACGGTGCTCCTGCGCTCTGCCAATAGGCTCCTCTTGAATTTCAGGAGTCAACTTGTTCATCTTCCTCTTCTGTGTGCTGACCCTGCAGAAAAGCTCCTGGTTCCTATTTCCTGAGGAATTCAACTGCTGTAATATTTCATAACATGATTTTCTAATTAATAATGGTAAAGTTCAAGGTAGCTCTTGCATGCCCTTGTTCTACTAAAGGCAAGAGTCAAGATGAAATAAAACAAAGCAGACTTTTCAGGGCTTGAGCAACACAACTGCAAAAAACCTGTTTTGGGGAAATGAGGGCCGCACATGTGATCCTACTGCCCTGTCTGGTGACTTTGATCTTGTTAGATGATTCTGACCAGGTTTTACAGTGTGTTTAGGAAATCTGAGGGGTGCATGGTTGTGGTAAAGGTAAAGGAAAAGTAATTCCCATGCATCGGGGAAGAGGTCCTTTTACTTTCTGATCTGGGTGGCAGCCGTTTTCACTGGTTGTTCTGTGTGCTTTGTAGCTGGCACAGGCCTACCTCTAAGTCAGCTCACAGAGGCATTTCCTCACCCAAACAACGTGGCAGTGTGTGGGAGAGCTGGAAGTATGAGACCAAGCAGCCTGAGGAAGAGTGAATTTGAGTGGGAAGGGTGAATCAATAAAGACCATCTTTGATAGTCCTGACATGTACAAGTCAGTCATCACACTGTTTTTTTAGTGCATTTTTATGAATCCTTATATTAATAAACATACTTAATGATGTACAGGGTGCTCTGCCTACTTCGCTAAGCTGTGCACCATATATCAAAGAACAGAAACCACAAATTTGAAGATTCTGCTCCTAGAAGTGGTTTTGCTTCCTTTCCATGGTCAAGTGTGATGCACACACAGGACATGTGCCATCCCTTTTTGGTTTCCTAATTCTCTTACCTGTTTTTCTGTTTTAATTCCAAGTTGATACATGGCCTCTCTTAAGTTTCTTGCTTTTCTAGGATTTGCTCTCCTTAAATTCCATTTATTTCCAAATCTTCTGTCTTATAATATTTTTATTCACACTATGACCTTTAGGTTTTTCATCTGACTAGGAACCTGCAGTTTGTTACTCTTGAGATGTAATTACCTCTAGTTCCATTTGCATTTTGTGCAGTTAGTCTTGAGACTACTAACTTGCATCATTTCCACCCTGACCAATGTCTCTCTGCCCTGTCCTGTCATCTTGATGGTTGTTTACAACAAAATAAGGCTTAGATCTTTCAAATTTTTAATTTTTTTTTTTAAATTCCCCTTAGTTAGGAATTGTACTTGGGTTACTTTGAATCTCTAGAAACTTTCTGGTGGTTTTCTCATCCTGTTTCCATCTGTGCTGTCTTCCAACCCATGTTAGAAATTTGTTTCCAGGATCTCTTTCTCCCTCAGCCTGCTATCATTATGCTTCATGCTGATGCAAGTGCCAGTTATTGTGCTTCTTCTGTCTGCTTTATAAACACAGTTTCACAGGATTTTGGAAGTTCTTCTCCAGGATCTTCAACCTGGAGAAGAGAAGGCTTCGAGGGGACCTGATAGTAGCCTTCCAGTATCTGAAGGGGGCCTACAGGAAGGCTGGGGAGGAACTATTGACAAGGTCTTGCAATGACAGGACAAGGGGCAATAGGTTTGAACTGGCAGAGGGGAGATTTAGACTGGATGTTAGGAGGAAGTTGTTTGCAGTGAGGGTGGTGAGGCACTGGCACAGGTTGCCCAGGGAGGTTTTGGCTACTCGCTCTCTGGAGGTGTTCAAGGCCAGATTGGACGAGGCCTTGAGTGAGCTGTACTAGTGGGAGGTGTCCCTGCCTATGGCAGGAGATTGGAACTAGATGATCCTTGGGGTCCATTCCAACCTTACTATTCTATGATTCTAAGTTTGGGTTTTGTTTTGTGGTTGGTTTGTTTGTTTAATGATGTGGAACATTTGGGGATAAAGTATTTACATTAACCCCATGCTTGACTTTCTTACTCTGGAATGGTGCTGTTCGTGGTCACTAGTATCGCCTGAGTAGCATTGGCTATGAGATGCAGGTATATGTCTCTAAGGATGAGATGCCAAGATGTAAATTCAAAAGAAAAAAGAAACCTAATTGCAAAGCAATCTGTTTGCAGTCTTTAGTGATGGCATTAGCATTCATAAAAATGTAACCGGATTGAGGATGTGTACATCTTCTGACCATATCTGTGATAGTTTTATAGGAGGTATGTGGAAGTGTTTTCTGTTTACTTATGACTTTTTTTGAGCTTTTACCATCTCTTTGGAACAGACCTCAGAAATTTGTCTCAGAAGTCCTTTAGGCAGAAATCATTTTGCATTTTGCCTCTTCATTTCCAAACACCTGCAACACCCTGAACATTGCATGTATTTATATTAGGAATAATGACCTGTTCCATTAGCTGTCTTGTCTGTAGAATTGAATGGAAATACTTAAGTGGATTTAAAATCAAACATTTAAACACTTGCAGCCTGTTAGATCAATAATTGTACTTTGGTGCTTTCCTCCCAGAGTAATTTGAGTATAAGCAGAGTTTATTGTGAGGAGTGAGGTTTTTTGATTGATTTTTGATTTTTTTTTTTTTTTGTAGGAATAGTTATGCTTGGTTTATTTTTCTGTCAACCCAAGAGTAATGTAGAGTGAAACAAGATTACATTTACCCTTATAAAAGAGAAGTAATGTTTGCTCTGATTATTATATTTTCCTTATTTCTCCTCATTCAGGTATTCACTTACAAACAGAGCACCATCACACACCAAAAAGTAACACCTATGCATCAAACAAGCACAGAGAGTGTGGAAGACATGGCAGCACTTGTAGATCTCCATGAAGGCTCCATTATGCACAACCTATTCCAGCGATATCAGCAAGATAAAATATATGTAAGTTTCTTCTAAAATTAAGAAAAATATGCAGAGGGAATGTTTTTGAGTGTGTAAGTGCTGTGTGTCTTTTGCTGTTCTGCAGTATTTCCTCTCCTGATGTTCTCCAGTTCTCCATGTATCCACACAGAGCTGAGGTGTGCATTATGTAGTGACTTCTCACAAACAATAATGGGAGGAGAATGTAGCTCAGGGCTGGCCAAGGAATCTCTTGGAAAAATGGCATGCTACATATGCTTTTAAACTTCCAGTGACAAGGTTGTTTAAAGGCCTTTCATTTTTCACATCTTTAGATTCACTGTCCCAACAACACATACTGTGTGTGTCACCAGGGAGGACGTGGTGGGATTTAGTCTGTGAATGCCATTTGAGATCACATCCGGCCAAAATCTGATTTTGATCAGCTTCCCTTTTTGTATAGTAGTAGAAAGGGGATGATATTATGATTGGGAAGATGAGGACCTTTGCTTTTAAATACAAGTAGTAGGAGTCTGGCATGTATGAGAACAGTCAGTTATGACCTTCCAAAACTACAAACTGATCAACACATCTTTTTTTGTCAACTCTGTAATGAAGGTATTTGTGATTAGATTTACCTGCTCTTTAAATATTGTCATTAATCTTGAAGTGACTAGATACAAATATTTCCTTATTCTGAAGCTACACTAGTGTGAGAATGATACAAGGAGTATTAGGGTCTGTTACAGACTCTGAAACTTCGCTTTTCAGTAGTTCAGTGGTTGGTGTTTCTGTTTGGTTTTTTCTTAATTAATAATTACAGAAAATAACTAACTTTTACATCACCTGTCTGGGCCTTTAATCTGTCCATTTATATGGCTTATTCCAGGCTTCATTTTGGCTTTTGGCTTCTTTATTTTTAAACACAGAATCATAGAATGGTAAGGTTGGAAGGGACCTCAATGATCATCTAGTTCCAACCCCCTGCCTTAGGCAGGGGCACCTCCCACTAGTACAGGTCACTCAAGGCCTCGTCCAGCCTGGCCTTGAACACCTCCAGGGAGGGAGCATCCACAACTTCCCTGAGCAACCTGTTCCAGTGCCTCACCACCCTCACTGTAAAGAACTTCCACCTAACATCCAGTCTAAATCTCTTCTCTGCCAGTTTAAACCCATTGCCCCTTGTCCTACCATTACAAGACCTGAACATTTCCTACCATAAAAATATTTCCTAACATAAAAACAACTTTTTTCATGTATGTAGAAATTTATTTATGATAAAAAGCGAAAAACAGGTGCAAGAAAATTGTGTTCCTTTGCACATTACCTTTCAAGTGGTTGGTACAGAGAATCTTAAATGTTGAGATAATTTTATTTACAAAAGTCTTTGTGTGTTGGTTTGTGTGTTTTTGGGGTTTTTTCCTCAAAACAAATAATGAGTAGCATGTATCACACATGTGCATGGGAAAATAGGTACTTACTAAGAGTTTAGCTTTCCAACAGTGTTACTAGTTTATAATACATTACTCTGTTAAAATGAAAAACAAAATGTTCAGAGCCATTCTGTGTACTCAGATGGAAGACACTTCTCCTTTTTACAAAGCATGTGTGTGAAAGGAGGTGGTTTTTGTGAAGAGGCAAAGAATAGCCTTGTTCTGAAGCAACATGTCCTAGCTTATTTCTTAGCTTGTTGAGGCAAGTGTAGGGTATTCTAGTACTTGGTGCTCAGTGCCATGTACCTTTCTAGAGAAACAGGTTTGTGTACTGTTAGCGATGACAGATCTTCAGTTGCTGCTGCATACTCATTGTCCCTTCAGTTTTTGTAATTTTACTGCATGATCTTTGGAGACTACCTTGCCTGAAAAATGATTGACGAGGTGGTTGCAAAAAACATGGATGCGTTTTGAAATGAAAACGAAAGCTTTGTTGTTCTCCTCATTAGCA
This sequence comes from Eubucco bourcierii, assembly GCA_013396675.1. Taxonomy (NCBI): domain Eukaryota; kingdom Metazoa; phylum Chordata; class Aves; order Piciformes; family Ramphastidae; genus Eubucco; species Eubucco bourcierii. The sequence continues at coordinate 286,175 of VWZE01000310.1, read as the reverse complement.
CCCTACTCATACTGTGCCAGTGATAGTATTTTATCAGGACAGGGCTCCAGGAACAGAAACCTCAAGAAAAGATTGTTAAACAGCTTGATTAATTGTATGAAACTTCATACAGATATGAGCACACGTAGGAGGAGGTGCAGTCATTGCAAAATGAACCATGCCAACCCAAAACCTCTTTAACTGTATTGAACAGTTCAGCAGTAGAATCATAGAATACTAGGGGCTGGAAGGCACCTCTAGAGGTCATTGAGTCCAACACCCCTGCAAAGCAGGACCACTTAGGGCAGATCAGAAAGGAACACACCCAGGTGTGTTCTGAAGATCTCCAGAGAAGGAGGTTCCACAACCTCTGTACAGCCTGTTCCAGTGCTCTGTCATCTTTACTGTAAAAAAGTTTATTTTCTCATGTTGACATGGAATTTCCTGTGATTGAGTTTACATCCGTTGCCCCTCCTCTTATCACTGACTATCACTGAAAAGAGACTGGCTCCATCCTTCTGACAACCACCCCTCAGACATTTGTAGATATTGATATATCTCAGTCTTGTATTCTCCAGACTAGGTCTCTCAGTCTTTCTTCATAAGAAAGATACTCCCAGTCCCCTAATTTTCCTCGCAGCCCTCTGTTGAACTCTCTCCAGTGGTTCCCTGTCCCTCATGAACTGGACACTGTATTCCAGATGTGGTCCAACTGAGGCTGAGTAGAGGAGGAGAACAATCTCCCTCAATTTGCTGAACACATTCTTGTTAATGCACCAAGTATACTGTTGGCCTTCTTGGCTACCAGTGCACACTGGTGTCCAGTGGGTAACTCACTATCAACCAGGACTCCAAGGCCTTTCTCTACAGAGATACTTGCTACCAGGTCAACCCCGAATCTGTACTGGTGCCTGGTGTTGGGCTCTACACTTAGCCTTGTTGAACTTCATTGGGTTTGTCTTTGCCTAGCTGTCCAGTCTGTCAAAGCCTTGCTGAATGGCAGCACAGCCTTCTGGTGTGTCAGACACTCCTTCCAGTTTTATATCATTGGCAAATTTGTTGAGGGTACACTCCATCATTGATGAATATGTTGAATGAGACCAGACCCAGTAGTGACCCCTGGGGAACACCACTAGCTTCAGGTCTCCAGATGGAGTCTTTGTAGTTGATCACAACCTTCTGGGCTCTGTTGTTTAGCCAGTTTCAATGCATCTCACTGTCCACTTGTCTAAGCCACAGTTCCTGAGCTTTATCTCAAGGGTGTTACAAGAGACAGTGTCAGAAGGCTTACTTAAGTCAAGGAAGAAATCATCCACTGCTCTGCCTGCACCCACTGATTTAGTCACACCACTGTAACAGGCTATCAGATTAGTTAAGTGTGACCTCCTCTTGGTACATCCGTGTTGGCTGCTCCTGATAACCTTATTTTCTTCCTTGTACTTAGAGATAGGGCTGCCCTATCACCTTTCCAGGGATGGAAGTCAGGCTGTCTGGTGTCTTATAGACCAACCCATGGTCAAAGAAATTAAAGTTCTGCTGGTGACACCAGGCTGGAAGCCAAGAATTCATCTGATAGCTCTTATTGTCAAAACTGTCATCACACCCTGCAAGTGGTGGGATAGAGGAGAACACAACTTGTGCTCCTGATCCCTTACCCACTTGTCCCAGGGCCCTGAGGTCTGTCTTCATTGACCATGAATTTCTTGATTCAAATTCATTACTATCCACTTGAAAAATTACTAAGAGGTAGTAATCCAATGGCTGAACCAGGGTGAGAAGTTTTGTTTTAACATCCTTGACCCTTGCCCTAGGGAGGCAGCAGAATTCCTTAAGAAGTGGCTCCAGTCTGCAAATAGGACCATCCACCCCCTTCAAAAGATGTCCTATGACAAGGACATGTCTTCTTTTCTTTACTGGGGCAGTTTTGATATAAGGCTTAGTCTGATTTAGAATTGGCAGCTCCACTAAGGCAGGTGAATCTTCACCCTCATCGGTATTTGATTCTCCCTGCAGAGCACTCTATCTATTTCACAAGGGCACCTCTGGAGGTGGGATAGGTACTGAGGTGACATACCTGCTGCACCTGTCAGGAACTTGTCACCACTGTTCCCTATCCTCTTAAGTCAACCCATGCAGCAAGCTGGAGAGCCCTCTGCATCCTTACCTCTCTCCACCAGTTGGAACTGTTTCAAGAAAGGTAGAGTCTGATTTTCACCAGTCTGTCTTCCTCTCGCACTCCCTTATAGGGAGCTTTGGTTTCTTCTTTCAGCTCTACCACCAGGCTGATCATTTACCTGCTCACAGTGGGCACAGGTGGTGTCTGCAGTCTGCCATTGCAAATGGAAGGCTTTGACACTCTCTGCTGCCAGGGTCTTGGACACCTGCTTGTTTACATGGAACCACTCTCTGGGTTGCCACATTTCTTTTGAACAGCTTTTGTTCGGGTTGCAACCATAGCTCTTCCTACCCTTGTGACTAACCCTGCAGACTACCACAACATGCCCAGATGACTCACCACACCTCCTCATGTTTGGCCTTGTTTGATATTCAGGGATCTCTGATTCCTGTGCTCCTGAGGCATTTAAATAGCCTGTTGAGGTTACAGCTCTGCCCATGCCTCACCAGACTCTCTCTCCAGAGTGGTTGATTTGCTGAGGGGGGTTACTCTACTTCCCACATGTAACCTGGCTTTGGGAAAAATAAACACCCTGTTTGCTGAGTTCTTCTGAACGACTGTGGGCAGGGCTTGGCTCCAGAGACTGATCTTGACTCGTCTTGGAAGCTGATCCTGTGAATCTGACATAATGTGTGAGGTTAAACAAACAAACAAACAAACAACAAAACAAAACCCCCCAAACAAACAAACAAAATCAAAAGGTGTACCTTTGCTGAAGGCCTACTTGCAGCTGAATAAATTAGGTTCCTGGTCCTGTTTTGGGACTGGACTAGTTCTTGTATAGAATAGTAGAAGCCAATGAAGTCAGTGCCAAAAGCAATCAGAACTTTCCAGGTTGGTTATTTTTGCCTTCTCTGTTCCCTCCAAAAAGTCGTTTCATTTGGCCAGGAATTTTTTTGTTGCTGTAGCACACATTCTGTCTCTGTATTGGTATCTTGGCTGTATCTGTCCCTTGTCCGTTAAAGGTAAATCAGGAAGGCTTGTGCATCTCTTCAGTCTGATCATAGGAATCTGATCATCCCATCAGAAGACTTTTTGCCATTCCCGAATATAAACCGGTATGTAATTTCCATGTCCTGGCTTCTAGCTTACAGGACCCTGTTTACTTCAGCTCTGTGCACCATGTTGTCCACATCCTGAGCTGAAGGGGAATAATATGCAAAGGTGTACACTGGTGTTCTTTTGAGTTACATGCTTGTAGTACTAGTGTTAGTAGTAGTGTGGTGCTTGACTCTAGGAGCTTTTTGTTTCTTTTCTCAGTAGCAGTGAGAATGCACTTAATTAGAATAAGTTTGGGAACCTGCTGCTTCACACATGCACAAAGTGCAGTATACAGAGTTGTAGTGTGAAGTGTCTCTACTTTTAAAATTTCCTTTTAATTGTTTCTTCTGTATTTTTCAAAATTTACTTTCTGAGGAAGATAATGATTTATGCAGATCTTCCACTCTTAACTAATGTGTGTCTGTATCCTAGAAGCTGTTTCTGTAGCAATGAGCATTTAAATTTAAGTAAGTATCTTCAGACGTTTCAGTTCGGTTTAATTTTCTTTTACTTGATAACATTTTTGTGTCATGCAACTCTTCACCACTTCCTAATTAATACTATAAAGATATTTGCTATGGATACTATGGCTGTGACTTTCTTGACTGCTGCAAATAACTGCAGCTACAAAGGTTCAGCAGAGGATTTTCTGTATTTCTTGCTGTTTCCTGGCGAGGAAGGACAATTTATTTGGTATGCAGATTATGTTCATGGTCTGAATGATGCCTGGCTCTGCATTTTATAAGGAAGGTGAATGACAGAATCCTTGTCTATGTGCAACCATCTTTTTGTATCACTGTCAAGTCTGTTGATGTTGTCATCTGATGATTTTTACCTGGATTTTCATGCGGGAGCCTTCTCATACCTAAATGAGGCCTTATGCTAAGCTGGAGAGGGGCTTTGTACAAGGCCATGTAGTGATAGGAGAAGGCTTAATGGCTTTAAACTGAGAGAGGGTGCATTTAGAGTAGATGTAAGGAAAACATTTTTCACTATGAGAGAAAACACTGAAACAAGTTGCCCAGAGAAGTTGTGGATGCCCTGTCCCTGGAAGTGTTCAAGGCCAGGTTGGATGAGGCTTTGTGGTAGCTGATGTAGTGAAAGATGTGCAAGCCCATGGCAAGTAAATTGAAACCCAAGTGATCTTTAATGTCCTGTCCAACCCAAATCGTTCTCTGATTCAATGAAGAGAGTACTTGGTTTCCCTTTGTGGCCTGTGAGATGCATGGAATGCACAAACCCTTTCTTAAAGCTGGCTTCTGCCTTAAGTCTTTTCAGATTTCTTGATTAACATTGCTTTTAGCTAGAAGTTTGCTTTTGGACTGTCTCCATTTTTGTTGTCCAGAACACAAGGAGAATTAGGATGGCAGTGATCATGTAGTGCAGGGGTTTTCATTGTTATTTCCTTCCCCATTTTGCTCCATCAGGAAAAACTTGATATGGGAGGCCCAGCTTCTGAACGTCACCATACAAAGTTTAGTGCTTGTCTTTTGGATCCCTAGGCTACCTTGTGCTCTAGGCTGGTATGTGACAAAATATGGAAAGATAAATACTAGTGCTAAAAGTGGAAGGTACCCATGTCCAAAAAGGGAACCTTTTTGGCTTGGTGAAGATGAATGAGGGATTTTGTTGCTTCTGAAGGAGGGCCAGGATGGCAGCATGTGATACGGAGAAGCGAAATGCTGTGGCAGCTGTTCTTGTCACTGTTCAAAGGCGAATTGTTCCCAAAACTGTTGATTCTGGTTTGCTTTTAGTTAAGTACACGTTGCAGAGGAGACTGACTTAGCCTTGGAGAGGACACCATAAACCACACCACTTGGACTGTGCTGCAAGACACACAAATTACAGTGTTTGAACTGGCTCTGGGATGAGCTGTGGTTGTCTTGTCTCTTTGGCCAGCGGTTAGCTACTGATGCAAGGGAGAAAATTTCAGAACAGCAGACCAAAGGATTAGAGAGCAGCTTTTGCTGAGGTGAGGAGCAGGTTGGAAATAACTGCAGTACACATTGTGCAGGTCATTATGGAGTATTTCACTGTCAGATCCACCCTTGTATGCTTGAGTTCGAGCAATAAACATATTTGAAAACACATCTGATTATGGTTTTCCTTTTGAATTGAGCTCTGAATTCCAACTAGGCACACTGCCGATTGAAGTGGTGCTGATTTGACACTTTGCCTGTCCTTGTTTAAGTGGAGAATGTGTACCCAGAGAGGCACACTGTGTGGGGTGAGATGTGGCATGGTGGTTCCTTGGTCACCCTCTTGTCATGGGGAGGGTAGCCTCCAGGTAGTCCATGAGTTGGGTGTGGTGACGAGGAGGGGTGAAAGAGGACATAACCTATTTTCACTCACTTTCAGATTAGGCCTGCAGCTTGCCTGACAATAATTATAACCATCTGTTGGGTTTGTATATAAAAACTTCTGTAGCAGCCACATAGACATACAGTGCTGTACCAGCCACATCCACAACAGAGCTTGGAGGATGATGGTAATTATGAGCTCAGTTTTCACAACTGGCTTCCTTTCTTTCTTCAGCTGAAGCAACAAACATCAAACAGCTTGGATTAGGAAGCAACATTTATCTGATTTTTCTTTTTTTCTTTTTTCTTTTTTTTTTTTTCTGAAGTGTTAAACTGGAAAAGTTGTTTCACCCCTGGAAAAGTTGCATGCAGAGCTCCTAACCACCTCGTTACACTGAATGCTCAGTTAAATGTTCTCAAAAGACATGTTCAGTTATTCATGCATTTAATTTGAAATCTGTTTGTCTTTATCAGCATGTTCAGTTTCAGTTTGTTAAACTTGGAGTAATTAATTAATTTATCTTTTGGAGTCATGAGGGTTTCCTGAGGCAAGTAGTTGATGTTTGTGCGGTATTAATCAATAATGGCTGTCGGGATGTGTGTTGGGGGTGTTCAAATTCTGTTTACAGACATAGACACTTTAGTATCTGGGTCAGTTGCTTTCTGTGCTTTTTGCTCTATGTCTAGGTTTTTGCATACTGTTTTCTTTTGTGAATACAGTGAAACTCATTTCAGATCCAGTGCAGTTGCCATGTTGTGATGGTCAGTGCACAGCAAGTGTTGCTCCATGTTATACTGAGAAAGCAGCAAGACACACTAAAGACATGGTCCATTAGAATACAGACAGACATAATTGATACACTTTGAAAGTACTCCTGTTCAGATGCACTCTGCCATTGACACAAATTGTAACTGAAGGCAGACAAATGAAGATCGACAGAAGACAATAGCCTCAACGTGTTTACTTATGAAAACAAACCCTAAAATGACTGATTTCTTAAAAGGAATAATTTCTGGACTCCCTGCAGAAACTGAACCTAAAAAGAATATGTATTATGGACCCATGCACCATCCTTAACAACTCAGCACCCTTGATCTTTGTTCTTTTGTACTCCATGGTCTAAATAAGCATGGGCCATTGACTAAGAAAACCAAACAATGGTACACACAAATTGTATCATTAATTAGTACCATAAAACATGTATAAATATTGTGCATGTACATTTAGATCAAATCCTTATTTACTATACTACCTCCTACATCTATATTTATTCTGATCGTGTCTGCAACTCACCTCTGGTTGTGCAGTTCCTCTCCACAAGCATCCAGTGCTCTAGAGCAAGTGACTGGTTGGCAGGATCTGCTCTGTGGTCACTGAGGAAACTGCTGTGTATTTAATTGCTCTGCTTTTACAGTAAAGAAAATTTTAAAGTGTGCTGGTGAATCACAGGTTTATTTTCATGCCTTCCCATAATACTGAGGAGATGGGGAAAATTCTCTCCACCAGCTCCTTCAGTGCAGGTGCTGAGAGCAGACAAGGTGATTAATAAGAATGCATGACAAATACCTACACATAGCTACTAACCTCCCTAATTAACATGTTATGTTTACACACATAAGATAATGTTTTCAAAACGTAGTTCAAAATGAGTTCCTGTCTCTAAGCATTAATTACAGCTTCTGTTTCACATCTGTTACTAGAGAGCAGCAGACAAAGATCTATATAAACAACAGGCTTTTAACTGGAAATCTAGTGGAATTTATTTCTGGTGATTGCTATTTCTAATGGATGGTCAGCTGTATATATATCAACAATTATCTGTCAAATGCAAATTCTCATTCATTTTTATTTGTTTTTATAATAAGAGTTGCAGGAAGAACATAGCTGTAATGGTAAGGGAAGTAAACAAATGCAATTGATTGGTTAACCAACTTTACTTACGAATTTTCCACAGAGGAATTGTGGTGGAACTTGTGGCACTGCTGATAATAATAACAATAACAAGAATAAAGAACATTTGCCTGAACTGTTTTCTGCACAGATAAAAATACTGGGGATTTTAAAGGTCCATATTCTCAGATGTGAGCAGATACTCTGGACTGAGATATTTTGATGAAGATGATGCCATTAAGAAGGGAACTGCTCAGAAAGGTCTGTGTAATTGAGTACACTACCTTGTACACAATGGCTGCACAAACACATTACGGTTAGCAGCGCATTAGGTACATGTTGGAAACCTGCTGTGTGTATATGCTGCATTAGGGAGCTTGCCCAGTATCATCAGTGGACTGTTTCAGTGAAACAGATGGGATGACAAAGGAGGTCAAGTTTTACTAAGACATTTTTACAAATCTCTTTCTTTCTGCTCTGTACCAGTAATTTTCTTCACATTCTGTTGCTTGGTAGAAGAATAAATAATACATAGATGGTCAAACAGAATCAGTTCATGTTGACTTCCGTGAGTTTTGAAAACTGCAAAGTAGAAATATATCATCTTGTCCAAGTTTTGCCATTGGTTCTGGTACTTATTGCTGGTGTCTTAGATATGAATGTTTGGTTTTGTGATTTTTTTATTTTTTTTTTCTCTGACTCTTTGTTGAATGTCGCTGCTGAGTCTGTGAGCTGAGAACAGAAAGTAGAACAACGTGCAAAATGAGAAGGAAAATTTGTTAGTAGTGTTACAGTTTTCAGGCTATGCTTAATTGTAGATAAGAATTGGATCTTTCCAGAGAACTCAGTTAAGGGGGTGGATGAATTTTACTAAGAGGCTAAGCAAAAGTAGCAGAGATAAATTTACTTCATTTCATTGGTTCTGCAAATATCTATATAGCTTAGGAACACAGAGTGTTCTGTCCCTTTTTTCTGCTGCTTGTGGCTTGCTGCTTGTCTCTCTGTGGCTTGCTGCTTGTCTCTGACCTTGTTTGCTGAGTTGTTTTGACTGGTGAAAGGTACAAGGGGGCAAGAGCAGGCTGGCTGTGCACAGCCTCTAGACCTCTTTGTGTCCAGATGGGTGAAGAAAGAGTTGAAATATTGTATAAGGGGGCATTGTGTTACTGAACTGTACATATATATACATTTGCCTTGTATAGGTTTATTGCCTTTTATACTTGTGTATTTAGTCCACTTCTTGTAAACATAATTTCATTTAACTTCTGAAATTCTGAGTAGTGTGGTAAATTTGCTCTGGGGATAAATTACCATTTGCTGGAGTGCAAATCCAACCCACAACAAGTAGTTTGTGTTACATACTGACAGACCGTGAGGGCTGTTGAATCAGACCTTTTGCATGGCACTAAACACTTCTTTGCGTGGCTTTGCCTGACTTGCAGGTAAGATTTGACTCCTTTCTGTAAGTTCTGTTGCTCCCAGTCCTGAAAGGCATTTAAAGGGGGGCAGAAATTTGGACTCTGAAACTTAAGCTGCTTGGCTGTCACCATCAAATATTTTCATTCCATGAGTTAGGCTTTGACTGCAAAGGAAGCTGCACAAAGCATACTGCTTGTGCTACACTGTCCAACTGCCCTCTTCACATACTTCAGAAGTTTAATACTAGAAAGGCCACAGAAAACCTATTTAAGATGAGAATGAATGAAATTACCTTTATAGCTGTTGTCTGACTTTGTGAGCAGACAATTGATTCACAGCCAGGCTCTTACTTTTATTTTAAAAGATATCATCCATTTCACTCTAGCAGTTTCAGCTATCTCTATTTGATGTCTGTTAATACTTGCTTTTAAAAGCAAATGAAATCTAAAAGATTAGATTTTTGGCTGCTAATGCTGTTTGCTACCTCAGCCCTGATTTCTAGACCTCTGACTGTCTGGCAGCAGTTTGATGCCATCCAGAAAACTACCTGACAGAAACATAGATTTCTGCTGTGCTGGCTTTCAGATTCTGTTTTCATGCTCTGTTAAAGTGTAATTCCTACTCTCCTATGGGGGGGGGAAGAAAAAAAAAAAAGTCCTTTTTATAGAAAAGACCTTAATATTTTAAGTGATCATTGAAGTTATGAAAATCTGGATATTGGTATGTAAAGTACTTGCAGGAAAATTGAAACAGATCCCAGGCTTTATAATAAAAACATTTCTCTAGTGTTGTAGAGACTTTTTTTTTGGTATGTCATCCACCAGCTTTTTCATTTGTGTGATTTGTGTGAAAAACCCCTTCATCTTCCCAAGATGAATCTATAGGAAGGAAGAGCACTATTTTTTATATAATTTTCCTTGCTGGAGGGTCAACTCGACCTTCAGACAGCTTTGAAAGACTCGTTTGAGCATTGTGCAATAACAAAGCAGAAGGACGAGCTAGTGTGTAGCCACAGGCCATGTGAAGTGATGAGTTGAGCCATGGAGTCCCTGCTCTTTGTGGGGGCTTTTGTGATGTGAGCTAGAGATAGCTTGGTTAGAATTAAGCTGTGCAGTTGTGTGCATAGATCGCTACGGTCTGATGTGCAAAGTTATATTTACATGCTGTATCACAGCACTGAAAATGACAACAATCAATGTCTCATTCAAGATGATCAGAGGGCTGCAGCAGCTCTCCTATGAGGACAGGCTGAGAGAGTTGGGGCTCTTCAGCCTGGAGAAGAGAAGGCTTCGAGGGGACCTGATAGCAGCCTTCTAGTATGTGAAGGGGGCCTACAGGAAGGCTGGGGAGGGACTACTGACAAGGTCTTGCAACGACAGGACAAGGGGCAATGGGTTTAAACTGACAGAGGGAAGATTTAGTCTGGATGTTAGGAGGAAGTTCTTTCCAGTGAGGATGGTGAGGCACTGGCACAGGTTGCCCAGGGAGGTTGTGGCTGCTCCATCCCTGGAGGTGTTCAAGGCCATGTTGGATGAGGCCTTGAGCAACCTGTACTAGAGGGAGGTGTCCCTTCCTATGGCAGGGGGTTGGAACTAGATGATCATTGAGGTCCCTTCCAACCTTACCATTGTATGATTCTGATAAATCAGGAGGTTTTTGTTCAGGTCACTTGCTCTCTCCACTTGGCATTGGTGAAGAGAGATACTCTTCTATAACTGTTTGTATAAAACAGACCATGCACAAACGATCCTTATTCTGATGTCCAGTAGATAGGAGTGCTACATAGGAGAGATTTTATTGTATATGTCAAAAAGCAATGAAAACAAGGAACCTATACCCTTTTTATACAGGAGAAAACCTGTCAGAAACCTCTGAAATTGTTAAAGTTGTCTATCTGACATCAAAATTATTGTCTGGTATTCTGATTTTTACCTTTGGCTGTAACAATCCTCTTTTATCAGCTTGTCTTTGTATTGTTTTTCTATTTCCCATATGGGATTTTTTTTGTGCAGGACCTTTTAGAATTTCCATCTAGATGAAGCAGTCAGATCAGTAGGAGAAAATTGATAAGAAAAGATGATGAGATTAATGTAGAAGTGTATTTCTTAACCTATTAAGCGTTTTGTGTGTCTCTTTCACCATCTCTGAGCTTTCTGTGGAGTTAAGCCGAAAGATACGACTGTCTGTGTGCATTCTTGGCAGCTGAGGTACCCAATACTCAGTTTTTAACCTTTAAGAAATAGATCTAGCAGCTTTGTTTAGCTACCTAGAACAAGGGTATTATAAATGTACAAGGTTGAAGCTGCAGAGAGTAAAAGGATTCATTTAATTTAGAAATCAAGGCAGCTAAGTTGCACAATGCCGCTCCTTTCACAAGGAGGTAGCATAAACTTTGTCTTTGGAGAGCCTTGGGAACTGTTGCTTAATATTCTCATACCAAGGTGTCCCAGGTTGGGAACTATAAGGTTAAAAAGAGTCCTCTGGGGACTGGAAGATTGTTATTCAATCCCATAATGCTGCTATCTCTTCATAAGCTCATGGCAAGGCCAGCTTGTGCTCCTTTCCTCCCCCTCCAGCCTTGCACCAGGCAGGAGCTGCGTTATCAGGATAAACATGTAAGGATAGGCATTGTTTGGGGCTTCCAGAGGCTGTGCGTAGGCCTCTGGAGGATGGCAGTGGCAGGGCAGGGAAGGACTGGAGCACTGGGGATTATAGATTTAGCTTTGGGTTGGGGGAAAATTCAGGGGGTTCACTAATGGCTTATGTATCTGCTTTGTAATTTCTGTCTGTAACTCTCTCTCCAAATACAATTCTGTTTTTTCTCCAATTCGTTTGAGAGCTTCACTCTGTCGGTTCTTTAAACCCACCTCACAAGGGAAGCTTAAGGACACATTAGTTGGGTTTGAGGGTCAACATAACAGACAAGGGTGCATCTAATAGGGTATGCTGTTGCCCAGCAGTTACCTTGGACCACCTGAATTCACATATATTTAA
>VWZE01000310.1:189096-274336 GCA_013396675.1 Eubucco bourcierii | reverse complement strand
AAAAAAAAAAAAAATCCATAATTATTGCAAAATTCTCTTGTGAGCTGTGCCCATGAACACAAACATGAAGTCTGGCTTTGTAAATACCTTGGCCTGTTATACCTTGGATTTGATCTCTGCTCAGCACAGGAAGGGAAAAGACTTCTACTTGGTAGAAGAGACTGCTGTGACTTAAATCGTGAGCTGAAGCACATGGGAAAGCGCAGCTAAGCACTACGAAATTGTCTGAGATGACACTTAGCAGGTGAACATTTAGCAGGTGGGTCTTGGATGTAGGTAGGTGCCGGGTGGCTGTCTTCCAAGTGGAGCTTCCTTGCCTCCTCTCCCAAGGCAGGAGGAAAAATAACCAAAAAAACCCCCAAAACAAAACCCAACCCCCCCCAAACCAACAACACTGAGTGGAGATAAGAAGTTTAATGAGATGACAGGCTGTCCAATTATCTCAGCCTGTTTTCACAGAAAAGCAGAAGCAGAATCCAGGAATAAAGTGATTCCCCTCTCTCCAAGCAGACAGCAGCCAGCCCAGCAGAAGAAGCAGCATCCAGAAACCAGAAGCAGCAACCAGAAACAGGAAACCCCTCAACCTGAATTTCAAACCCTCTGATACTTTACTTCAGCCAGCACTTCAGTTTTGAAGCTGGCATGATGGCAGCACAGTGTTTAATACTCATCAGCAGATTCAATTGGCTAAACCCTTCCTTCCACCCCTCCAGGAAGTAGGACAGAAAATCTACTCTAGCTGATGTCCTCCCCATGGTCACATAAGTAGAACCACAGGGTGCACCATAGTGTGTACCTCCCAGATTCTCTCTCTTGGACAGGGAAGTGCCTACTCCTAATATTTGAAATATGGGACTGTATGGGTGGGGAGAAGGACATGTTCTCTTGGATTCTCTTGACCTCCTTGGACAGTTGCTTCACAGCTCATAGACCTTTACAGAGGAAAGGAGACCTTCCTCATATTGCTGGAGCCTACTAGTCATTTCATCCACCATTTGCACTTGGCTGTCTTTCAAGGCCAGAGATAAAGACCAAGTGACCACCTCTGGCTCTTCCTTTTGTTCCCATGATGACCCAGATTCATCCTCATCCTTTGACAGATGAACTGCTTTCCTTGTATATTTCTTCTTCTGTACAGGGGCAACTGATACTGGCATAGGCTGGTTCTCTGGTGCAGCTACCATGCCTGCCATTGGGACTTGAGTAGCCACAGTGACTGCTGTAGGACCAGAGACCTCCTCTTGCACTTGAGCACCCTGAACAGTAATGAGAAGGCCTCGAGGGGAATGGGCCAGACCCCAACACATTGTGGTGACTTCTGCCTGTCAGGAACCTCTGTGCTGACAACATACATTTTTTTTTCCCCACGTATTTTACCAATTTGTCAGGATTTTACACTTGTTTGGGAGTGAAATTCCGAGTAATCAGAGATGACAATCAGCCTTGCCCATACTCTCCCATGCACTCTGCAACTCATAATTAGCCAGCCTCGAAGCAGATCTCTAGATGGCATTCTTGGGAAAGACCTGCACCACTATAGCCAAGACCTGCCCCAGCAATTGGGTGGATTAAGTCTACACCAAGTGGCTAATGGACTAACCACCTTATAATATGCCAGTAAGCAGCACAACCACATTGTATTATTAATCAATTGAAATGAGGTGCTAACCACTACCAGTAACAGCACATCAAACACAGATGCATAACATCTTTTGCCAAGCCTCAGCCCATCAGCCTTAGCTGCCCCCAGAAAGCAAATACATCAACACAGTGAACATACTACAGGAAGAATACCAAACAGCAGCTGTATACAAAATTCTTTTGACAAACCTTAATAGAATCCTCTTGTAATCTAGCTGCTCCTTATCTCAAGCCTCACCAAAATCGACTGTCTTGGTTAAGACAGCCTAATTTTCATGCTGTGCCTTGGAGAACCAGAAATAGATTGTCCTGCTTTAACAGTCTGCCTTCCAAGTTGAGCCCACTCCACCTCCAAGAAGAGAGGGAAAGTACTTAACACACATTAAAAAAAAAAAAAACAAACCAAAAACCAAAAACCAGCTGTGGGTGGAGATAAGGAGTTTAACAAGATAATGCACCATACAAGTATCATAGCCTAGTTTTGCAGAAAAGCAGAAGCAGCAGCTGAAGGCAGCAATGAAACAGTTTCCCCCCCCCTACCCCAAGCACGCAGCAACCACCCCACCAGAAAAAAAAACCTCACCCCAGAAGCAGAAACTGGAAACAGCAACTGAAGAGGAAGCCTCTCATGTTAAAATTGAACTTAGATTCATAGAATGATAAGGTTGCAAGGGACCTCAAGGATCATCTAGTTCCAACTCCCTGCTATAGGCAGGGACACCTCCCACTAGTACAGGTTGCTCAAGGCCTCATTCAACCTGGCCTTGAACACCTCCAGGGAGGGAGCAGCCACAACCTCCCTGGGCAACCTGTTCCAGTGTCTTACCACCCTCGCTGCAAAGAACTTCCTCCTAACATCCAGTCTAAATCTCCCCTCTGCCAGTTTCAACCCATTGCCCCTTGTCCTGTCATTGCAAGACCTTGTCAGTAGTCCCTCCCCAGCCTTCCTTTAGGCCCCCTTCAAATACTGGAAGGCTACTCTAAGGTCTCCTCGAAGCCTTCTTTTCTCCAGGCTGCAGAGCCCCAACTCTTGTAGCATGTCTGCAGCACTCTGATCATCTTCATGGCCTCCTCTGGACCCACTCCAACACTTCCATGTCCTTCCTGTGCTGAGGGCTCCAGAACTGCACACAGTACTCCAAGTGGGGTCTGATGAGAGCAGAGTAAAGGGGCAGAATCCCCTCCCTTGCCCTGCTGGCCACACTGCTCTTGATGCAGCCCAGGACTCAGTTGCTGTCTGGGCTGCATGTGCACACTGCAGGCTCATGTTGAGCTTTTCATCAACTCAGACCCCCAGGTCCTTTTCCTCAGGCCTGCTCTCCAGCCATTCACCACCAAGCCTGGAGTTGTTCTTGGGATTGTGCCTACCCAGGTGCAGGACTTTGCACTTGGCCTTGTTGAATTTCATGAGGTTGGCCTGGGCCCACCTCTGCAGCCTGTCCAGGTCCCTCTGGATGGATCCCTGCCCTCTGGCAAGTCGACTGTGCCACACAACTTGGCGCCATCTGCAAACTTGCTGAGGGTGCACTGATTCCTGTGTCTGTGTCACTGACAAAGATGTTAAACAGCACTGGTGGCAGCACTGAGGGACAGGACTTGTCACCGGTCTCTAGGTGGAGGTTGTGCCGTTGATCACCACTCTCTGGGTTCGACCATCCAACCAATTCCTTATCCAGCAGTGCTCCACTAATCAAGTCCATGTTTTTCCATTTTGGTGACCAGGATGTCATGTGGGACAGAGTCAAATGCCTTACTCAGGTCCAGGTAGATGATATCAGTTGACTTTCCCTGGGCAACTTTAAGCCTCCTGATACTTTTCTCCAGCCACAGCACCGTCACGCTTTCATTTTGAAGCTGGCATGATGGCAGCATGGTGTTGATTATTCATCAGTAGATTCAACTGGCTAAACCTATGACATGGCAGTGGCTCTTCATAGTGACATTCTCTGTTCTATGCTAGATCCCTTCTCAATGTCCTCCCCTATGGATTGCATTTGTGTTGTGGCCTGTCTGTTTACAAACAGATCAATTTGCAATCAATTCTACAATTGCTCTTGAGAAGAAGAGAAGATAATTTAGGGGTCATAATGTTGTGCACATTGACAGGGAACTTGGAGATTTGAAAAAAAAAAGCACAGCAGATGTAAATTTGGCTGTTTGGCAACATCCCATGAGTCATCAAACATGATGAGGGCTTGCAGAAGTCCAAGTGTGTAAGGATGATTACAGAGTATGACCTTTCCATCTTAGAAATGGCTTGAAAACATCTAAGCTTGTAGTTTAGTACTTCACTCTGATTATGGTTTTTAAGAAGGGAGCTTGGCTTCAGGGATTTTAGCTTGTAATTTAAAGAGACAGCTCAATTCTGTCCCACTGAAATTAGCATGGGACTAACTGGAAGATGGGGTATGCTTACCGCAGGGAGGAGAAATCAAGGTCCTATCAAGAACAAGGATATTAATTATGATCCTGTTTATGGCATACCCTTGCTCCTTCTGTTGCCTCCTCTAAAAAGCACAACAAACTATGGCCCAGACAACTTTCTCTTTTCTTCTTGTGGTTAGTGTCATAGTTATCTTGGCTTCAGAATAAACTCAGTCATGATTACTGTCAATCTCTTTACCTGAGGTAAGTGGACACGATGGAGGCTGCGTCTGCAGTATGGGGAGAATTCTTGTGTTCCCAGGTTTTGAATCCTGACACCTTGAAATTTAGTGTTGAAAGCATAATGAAGTTTGACAGCTGTTTTGTGGTCTTCCAAACGTTCTCTACCTTTCTGCAGTGTGTGAAAGCACTGGTGGCGTAATGTTACTGTAGCTGTGATAGTTCAAAGGTGTAAGAGGATGTGCAAGTTGTGTGGAACAGTGCTCAAAATGTTTGATTGAAAAGTGACTTATAAGTAGTTTTCTAGTCAGACAGTTTCCCATGTGTTAAGGGTAAGCCTAGAAAATAACACTTGTTTCTACCTTTTCTTTTTTTTTTTTTTTTTTTTTTTTGTTTTTTAAAAATTCCTTAAGTGACTCCAGGGAAGTCAGGAGTTGTACAGAAACACATCAGAAACGTAGCTTTTTGAGGCATCTGTAAACATGCTTTTGTTACTGTAATGAAAGAGATTTTTCTTGTCTCAAAGCAGAAGGTCTTGAAAGAGTTGGACAAAATGCTGTTTCTTACTGTAAATACCTGTAACACACGTCTTAATACTCTGTTCTGTTGTAACATTTCTAGTAACAGGTTGTGAAGGATATGTTGATTTTTTGGTGCTACTGAAGAAACACAATGATAGTAATTGAGGAATGAATTCTCCTTGTGCCTGTTTTTATAGTGTAAGGGGTTTTAGTTTCTGTTGTGATTGTTGATCAAAGACTTGTTTCAGGAAGAAGACATAATGTCAGTTAACAGTGCCCTCCAGACGACTCTTGCCTTCATTACCCACCCTCCCTGTAGCATGAGATATGCAAAGCCTGAAAGTAGGTATTTTTGCCACCCTCCCCCTCGCCACCACCTTGTTGTCCCCTATGTATTTATGTGTGTATGTATGTAAGAAGGGAGGAGGAATGGGGTGTCTCAGATGCTTGAAGTCTGGGAAGTACAGTGGGGTACTTTAATGTAGAGGGTGAAAGGAGGTCATGAGAAAAAGAGTGTGGGATAGAACTGGTGACATTACATGAGAAGAACAAGCTTGGGTAAAACACATAAGTTAGTAAAGGACCTTCAGAAACAGAAGAGTTATTGTGGAGATATAGAAGTTTGCCATAAATGGGAAGTGGAAGGATGCTGGATATGGAGCAAACTTGAAAAGATAGACTAAAACCATCTTCAAAAGGGAAAAGAGTGAGAGCAGGGTGGTCCTGCTAATGTAGTATGTTTGGTTTTTAGGGTTAGTGACAGGATCTTGCGTTAGGACAGTCTCTTTTTTCACTGATTTTTTTCCATGCAGAGAACCTGAAAATAATTTTGTAGGGGAAATGTCTTACTCTGTTTTTTCCTCTTGTAGTCCAAAAGTCTTTTCTGCGTAGGAACAGACATTTCAGACTGTATTTAGGTCATCTATTGCAAACTTGTAATTTTAAGCTCACTTGAAAAAGTGTTTTAACTAATACGATTTTTTATGTATTTTTTTAATTTGCATTTGTTTGGCATCTAACAAAAGTACTGTCTTCCCTAATAAAAAACAAACAAACAAAAAAAGTAAATTTGAAACCCTTCTCTTGTTAGACAGGGCTATTCTGATGTGAGTTTTCCATGGGATTCAGAAATCTTTGTGAGCTCTTGCACTTTGTTAAAGAACTAACTGCTTTTGAGTATCTGAAGAAATCTAGGGTGATTTCAAGATGCAGGTTCAAAGATATAACAATATGATATGAGAAAACAACAAGCAAAACAAAAAAACACTCCTACAACTGATGAAAAATCGCTTCCTTTTCCAAGTATATCTTTCATTTTAACTCTTGCAATGCCATCACCTTACTTGCAATGACAGGGCTTGAACTAATAATTTTGAAAGTCGTCTTAGAGGATCATCAAGCAATCTTATTTCTTCTTTTTGTGCTAAAATGAGGAGCACAAGTGTGTGGTTTGTGACTGACTGTATTTTAGAAGGTGCATTATCAATATAAAATTTCAGTAAAAAATTGAAATTGGGAAAGGAGCCTGACCTTTTAATATCACAGTATCACAAAGGTTGGAAGAGACCTCAAAGATCATCAGGTTCAAACCCAATACCACAGACCTCAAGACCAGACCATGGCACCAAGTGCCACGTCCAAACCTGCCTTGAACACCTCCAGGGACGGTGACTCCACCTCCTCCCTGGGCAGCCCATTCCAGTAGCCAATGACTCTCTCACTCAAGAACTTTCTTCCTCACCTCCAACCTAAACTTCCCCTGGTGCAGCTGGAGACTGTGTCCTCTTGTTCTGGTGCTGGTTGCCTGAGAGAAGAAAGCAACCTCCTCCTGGCTACAACCACCCTTCAGGTAGTTGTAGACAGCAAGAAGGTCTCCCCTGAGCCGCCTCTTCTCCAGGCTAAACAATCCCAGCTCCCTCAGCCTCTCTCCATAGGGCTGTGCTCGAGGCCTCTCCCCAGCCTCATTGCGCTTCTCTGGACAAGTTCAAGCACCTCAATGTCCTTCTTAAATTGAGGGGCCCAGAACTGGACACAATACTCAAGGTGTAGCCTAACCAGTGCAGAGTGCAGGGGGAGAATGACCTCCCTGCTCCTGCTGGCCACACTATTCCTGATGCAGGCCGGGATGCCATTGGCCTTCTTGGCCACCTGGGCACACTGCTGGCTCATGTTTAGGCAGGTGTCAATATGGCAGTCAAAGGGCTGCACTAGGATTCAGACTGAATAACTAAACTTTCACTTATTCTTGAAGTTAAATAAATACATAACAAACCATTGCAGGTTTAGCCTGTAACAAAGTAATCCAAGAGTTTGTGTTTCTGTCTGAAGTTGTTGGGTTGGTCGTGTGACAGAGTAAACTGTTCAGGGGTACAGATTTAAGAAGTCAGACTTGTGACAGGAGCTTTACACAGTATCTCTGTGAAATACTCCTCAAACTACTTAAATGGGAAATCTTCAGAAAATCCAGTCAGCTTGCGAGTACTCTGACAGGTGTATGAACATTTGTCCTACTCATAACTGCTCTGCAGTGCTTTCATTAAAAGAAAAGTAATTATTGACTCCGTTAATCAGATTAGAAACTGCAAAGAATAAAGACAAAATGTAATTGACTCTCCTTCAGGCAAAGTGGAAGTGACATTCTTAATATGAAAATACCTTTTCTGAAATTTCATCCAAGTGTCTGACTTGCAATATTAGCATGATAAAGTAATTTAGAAATCCTCCTTCTGAGTATTAACTGATTTAATTTGCCATATGGTGATGCCTGGTGCAGAAGTAGTGATCAGAAGTCAGGAGAAAATCCACTGAACAGCTCTGCATTTTTTCTGTGTCTTTATACCAGTTTAACTTGCTGTTAAGGTACTTGCAAAACCAGAAAGTCTGCCCTCTGAGAAAGGGGTTGCACTGAGTGACTGTTCCCAGTTCCCAAGGGGAGAGAAAGCAGAGCCCTTTCAACAAGGTTTTGATGCTCTTCTTCCTGTGGGTGCAGGTCATGCTGCACCTGAAGTCTCTGACTTTGTGTTTTTTTCAGAGGTGCCAAGGCAGAGGCTAGCAGGAGAAGGATCTGTTGTTTATAAAATACTGCTACTACTAAGAACCTGTGATAGTTATTGTATAGGGAAAGTATTAAGCCTGACAGTGGTGCAGTTATTCTTGCAGCAGGTCTTAGAAGGATGGAATGGTTTGGGTTGGAGGGACGTTGAAGATCTAGTTCCTGTTCCCCTGCTGTGGGCAGGTGCATCTTCCATTTGACCAGATTGCTCAAGGCCCTGGCCAACCTGGCTTTGAACACCTCCAGTGAGTGGGCCTCTACAACCTCTCTGGGCAACCTGTTCAGTGTCTCACTACCCTTACTGTAAAGAATTTCTTCCTAATATCCAGTCTAAATCTACCCTCTTCCAGCTTAAAGCCTTCCCCCCTTGTCCTATCACTACAAGCTCTTGTAATACGTCCCTCCCCAGCTTTCCTGTGGGCCCCGTTCAGGTACTGGAAGGCCACTGTAAGATGTCCCTGGAACCTTCTTTTCTCCAGATTGGTTGGTTACCATCAGTCACCTCTTCTTAATTTTCCACATGCCTTAGCAAAGCCTCCAGATGTGCACCATGGTCTTGCCAGTTGCAGAGATGAGACAGACTGGCCTATAGTTTCCAGAGTCTTCCTTTTTGAAGATGAGGGGGTTATGTTTCTTCTTCTCCAGTCATCAGGAGCTTCACCAGACTGCCATGGCCTTTCAAATACAGTGGACAGTGGTTTGGCAACTTCATCTGGTAGTTCCCTTGGGACCTGTGGGCAGATCTCATTGGGCTGTTGTTTGGTATCTATGTGGAAATTTACAGAAGCTTTGGGAAGTTTCTTATTTTTTAAATGGGAACCTTTTTAATTATGTAAATAGTTTTTAATAACAGTGCTCCTTAAACTTACCAATACTTTACTGAACTACATTGGATTAAAGTGGACTTTCACTTGGGCCAGCAAAGTCCTAGTTGGCTTGTGCAGATTCCCAGTTATGGCTGCTTCTGGTTTGGATTATGACTGCTGGTAGGTGATGAATATGATCCACTATGCCTGTGAAGGTAGCTGTTTTATGGTCTTGCCTTGGGATAAGGAGCTTGTTTTGGGAGGGCCTGAGTTTGTTCTGTCTTGTATCGTTATAATTTGGTGGCAATTTGTGCTCCCATTTAACTTGTTCTGCAAATAAATAATATGTACTCTAAGCACCAGAAGACCTGAACCACAAAATGTTGAGCTATTTCAGTAGAGGGTGTGGTTCTTCATGTTCTTGCTGAAAGAAAAGGAGAGACAGTAGTTTTTAAAATAGTAACACGTCCTAAGTGTTACCACATGAGGTGATTTAAGAACTGTTTTTGCCAGTAGTGTTTCTGGTTTTCACCAGCTTTCTTTCACTGCCATAGCACATTACCTTTTTCTCTATTGTTGTGGTTGGTATTAATTACGACATGAATTATGACTATTAATATGATTATTAATTATTTATTAATATGTATTTTTAAAATAAACTTATTTACAGGGTCTTTGATGCTTGGTTGTGCAGCTAGATTACAGAATGTGTACAGTGCATAGAGCAGTACCAATCAATTATAATGATACAAGCAGTACCAATTTCAAACAATTTAGCCGAACTAGCAAAGTACAAACAGTAAGCTTTTGGAAAGAGATTCTTGTGGTGCAATATACCACTTACCCTATAGGAGGACTCCGGAGGCTCCTTTCTGCTAAGGCAGAGTAAGCAGAGAACTTAGTACAAAGAAGCTTTCCCGAGTATTTAGTCACAAATTAGTATCTCCAGATTTCCAGGGCTGCATTATAGTCCAGATAGTACCCAAAACACTTGGAGGGTTGCTGTTGTTGGTATGGTAACCATTGGAAGAGTTTCCCCAGGACTCTGGCAGGGTGCTGGGGCTTACACAGTCTCTGACCTGATCTCAATCCCTCTCAGACAGACAATGATCCTCTCAAGACTCAGCACAGAAGTTTGCAGGTGTGCAGGCAAGCACAATGTCCTGCAGCTTGGCAGTAACCTGCCTTCTCTAATCATGCAGGCTGGGATCAGGTCCCTGTGTAAGCAGGTGCTGAGGCTGGGAGCGGCTTACTCACTTTCATTAGCTGTAGCTGCTAGCAACAGTAATGCAGCTTGTTCAGGGGCGCTTGGCTCTCCCAGTCTTACCCCTCCTGCACAGTCTAGGCTGTTGTTACATGCCAGCAGGATTGTTCTAAGACAGCTTTTGGCAAAGACATTGCCTGTGGTATGAAGGGCATTTATGCTTCTCCCTGGTAAACTGAAACATGGCAAAGTTTCCAGGTAGACAAGCTTGAAGTATCAAAGCTTGGTATAGCAGCAAGGCCGCCTGGTCCCCAAGGCAACAAGGCAAGGCTTGGACAGGCAAAGCAAGGCGAGGCAAGGCATGGCATGGCATGGCAAGTTGTTTACAACTTTTGCCGTATTTATCAGTTACCTAAGTCTTGATTGCTCCATTGGACAATGGAGGTTAACCAATCAGAGCGGCATTTTGCCAAAACTAACCATATTAGGTGAAGCCAGGTGCTTGCTTTACCCAAATTTGGGAAAACATAGGCATATGCATGAGACAAGTACAAGCTGAGCATAGGTACCTTGTTTACCACAGGATGTAAACAGGAGCATAACAAGTCTGGGCAAGCCAGGGTCCTTAAGACTCAGTGGCTCCAGGTTCTTTGTCCTTTTTTTGCGCATCTCTTCCTACTCCAGAACAGGAGGGGCAGCAAATTTCATGCCTGGACAAGCCAGGACACATGTTAGACCTGTTTTTGTCCTTCCACGACATCTATGATACTTTACCTGAATTATGAGGCAACGAAGACAGATGAGTTTATTTAATAATAATATTTTCTTATTTGTAGTAGTGGCTGCTATTCTGAAAGTATTCATAGAATTTCTAAAATATCATGCTTAAACCATGTGAAAGAGTGTCTCATGTTAAATGAGTCTGTGCAGAAGTGGGCTGCTGTCATCTCCTAGGGTATTTGCTGTTTGAAATAGGAGAAACAAGAGAAGTTGTGCTGAAGCTGGTAGTGGTGCAGTTGCCAGTGCTTTATTAGAGGAAGATCAGGGAATGTGATGATGTCCTGTCAGGTGTTTTATCAAACAGAAACTATAAAGTGGAGGCCTGCAGTTACAAATTTAGATGCTATAATGTTTCATGGGGATCTTTTATTTGCTACTTTGCCATGGCATCTGTTGTGATGATGTGCCTTGAGTTCTGTGTTTTAGTATACTTTAATCAGACTGTAATAAGGTAAAGGGGAAGATCTGTAGCAGTCTGTTTTATTTCTCAGGCTTGCACTTTCTCAGTGTAATTAAAGAGAAAAAGACATCTTAAAATATTGAGTGTGTAATCTGTGTTGAAATATGTATGAAACCAAAAAAGTTTGTTCTCAGAGACTACCTCATTAGTTAGTTAGTTATAAGCCAAGAATGGATGATCTCAAGAAACTAGGCTGTTGTCTCAGTGTTGTAGTTGCCCTGCAAGACAATCTTCTGTTGAAATGGTATATTTCTTCTAGATGAAACCTTTTGAGCTACTGCACAGCATGGGGATTCTCATGGAACATATAGATTGAAAGTCCACAACTCTGTAGAGGGTATTTGAATTACAGCGAGGAGGAATATTCTTCTCACACCTAATAAAAATGTCATATTTCAAGGACACTGCTGTGGTTCCCTTTAGCAAAAGCTCAAAGCTGATACTTATGCTGGGCTTGATGGAGGACAAACAGCTGAATAATGGAGAATGTAACTGCAGGGTAACAATGAGAAAGGAGAGCTGATACACGGCAATTAATTGTACTTCAGTTAAGGAGAACAGGGAGAGGCAGGTAGATATGGAATGCAAACACTGTGGTTGACAGAAAGGAAAGAAAACTGTGGGGGAGCTGATGGTCCTTAGGTCTCGTTAAGTGTCCCTGCAGTGCCTTGCTGAAGAGGGTGATTGTAGGAGGAGCACACAGGGCTGTGTGTCTGTGGTCTGAGAGGTGCTGCTTACCTTATCCGGACCTTCCTGGGTAGAGTGTGGTGGAGGTTAAGGAAGCCCCAGTCATGCTGTCCACCTCACAGCTGGTTCCTGTTGACCATGAGAGGATTGACTGCAGGTGAAACATCTGTCTGTACACAAGGACCATGTTACAGGACTCAGTGCTTTGCAGCCTGGCTCTTTACAAATCTGTAGCAGGGTTGTTGAAACCAGATGCCAACTTCTTGCCTGTAACCACAGACACAGTGATAACAAAACTAAATTAGTATCACAGCAGTAATATCACACACATGATGTATCAGCTAATTTCACGTGCCCCAGAAACGTACTGGAAACATTAAGCCCCTTCCTCACTTAATTTGATTTTGTTTAAAAAATATATTAAAGAGAGTGACTGAGAAAATGAACAGTACTGTGAATAGACTATTGCAAATGATCACGTTACTACAGCCTAATGAATTAAGGCAATGGTCTTGGGCTGCTACCTGGGCGGTTTTAACTGATGTGCTTTCCAGTTGCAGTTGGGCAGAAGGAATGCCTTATCAGCTGGCATTGTGCATCACACTAGTAATACATTAAACTGCAGAAACTCAGTGTTTTGGGAGCTCTTGGCAGTTTGTGTGCTTTTCTTAAAGTATATGCCATATAATAGTGCTAGTGTCTACCATGTCTTGATACTTCTGTTTTTAAAAAGAGCAACAGAAAAAAATTGGATATGCTACATGGGAATATGGACTTCTGGACCAATACTTGGGACACAGTCATGGTTTTAGTAAGTTTAGTGTGTCCCTAAGGAACATGTTAGAACTGTCTGTAGAGCAGCACAATACTGCTGCTCTACGTGGAATTAACAGGTGAGCTCTGTGCTCTTGGTGGGGTAGGCATAACAGCAGCACAGAAGTGGAAATAATTGTCACCCTTCTGTGGCTTTTATTGCAAGGAAGAAACCAGGGGAAAATACCAGTTCTTTATTCAAAGGATTGCCAGGCTTTTGCAAACACGTCTTTGTTGTCTTTGTATTTGGGAAGAATGTTAATCTGTTTCACCCTGTGTGTAATAACAGCTCTGGGGGGCCTGTGTGTTTGCAGACCTACATTGGTTCGATAGTTGCCTCTGTGAACCCTTACAAGAACATCCCGGGACTGTACGACGGCAGCGCCATGGAGCAGTACAGCAAGCACCACATGGGAGAGATTTCGCCTCATATCTTTGCTGTGGCAAATGAGTGCTACCGCTGCCTCTGGAAGCGCCATGACAACCAGTGTATCCTCATCAGGTAAATGTCAACGGCTGCTGCTGCTGCTGCTTTCATCATCCCTGCCAGAGAGCATTCCATGGTGATTTAAGAGCGTAGCTTTGGGCCACGTGGAGAACTCCAAAGGAAAGCAGGTTTTTAAACTGTCAGAATTTCAGGAGGGAGTTCTGAACTCGCTGTGTGGTGTTCAGTGGATTTCTAACAAAATATGGTTTGTTTTTTTTTGTCTTGAGCATCTTATGGTTTTATTTAGTGAAAAAAAACCCTGTATTTTTGTGCATTTTTTGCTACTCATCCACCTAGCATTACCCTAAGTCCTTTTCCCTACAGTTTAAACATACCTGCACAACTCAGTGCTTTGTCACTGCTAGACTCTGAACACTGTATTGACAGGTAAATAGGACCCACCTGTCTTGAGAAATACATTAAAGAGGAATAGCAGAGAAAACCCTCCACATTTCAGCCACTTAATTCTGCCTGATTAATATTCCTTGTATTAATCTCTCTGTGCTTTAATTTAATGGTGATTTAATAGCTTCCTGTTTGATCTACTGTGTCACTGGTAGTCAGTGAGATCACTGCTGCTGAATGTATGTTGAGAGCAGTTGGCATTTGTCATGGGGTTAGCCAATGAATCTATTGATGAATATTCAATACTACCCTGACATCATGCCAGCTTTAAAATGAAAGTGCTGAACAGACCAAAGTATCCTGGGCCTTGAAGTTCAGATTACCATGAGAGGCTTCCTGTCTCCAGTTGCTGATTCCAGTTTCTGTTTTTTGAGGTGTTGGTCTTTTCTACTGGGCCGCCTGTGAGCTTGAGGGGAGGGAGGTTGTTTTATCAGTGGCTTCTGCTGCTGCTTCAGCTTTTGCTGGAGTGGACGAAATGAGTAGCAGGCTCCAGCAACATGAGGAAGGTCTCTTTTTCTCTGTGCAAACCTGTGCTTCAGTTGTCAAGGAACTGTCCTGGGAGATCTGTCAGCTCAAAGGGAACATGTCCCATTCCCCACCTGTATGGTCCTGTATTTCAGCTATTCATAGCATCAGGGAAGTGCATCTTTCAAATATCAGGAGCAGGCACTTCCCTGTCCAAGAGAGAGAATCTAGGAAGTGCACACTGTGGCATACCCTGTGGCCATGGGGAGGACATGCGGAAGTGGGGTGGAAAAACCACTTCAGTGCTAGCTATGTGAGACTGTGAACTACCAGGAAATTCTCCCCAGAAGGCTACCCCAGTTTCCAGTGGAAAATCTTCCAAAACCAACAGACAAATCAGTACTGCTTCTGATCCTCTTGAAGGGACTTCTGAAACATCTTCACAAGATGTAGTGTGATTCCAGTCAGAGTAAGAGGGGCCCTGCCTCCAGCCAGGTGGAGGAGAGAAACAACTGGTGTTTATTGGACTTGGCAAGTTGAACACACAAAGAGTGTAAAGCTCTGGTAGATGCATGTGCACAGGGTAATTTGATGCTATCAAATATGAGGGTGGAACCTATCCACATATCTGCTGTGACAGGGGGCTTCCAACAGCTGAAGCTGTTGAAAGCTGAGCACTTGATAGCAATCCACAGTTTGTTTTCGCTGGAATCAACTGCCCCAGGTGGTGGAAACATATCTTCACCATTTGGACTAATCATGAACTGATCTAGGCAGTACTGGAACAGGGTGGAGCTTCAGAACATCTGCAGCAAGAAGTCTATCACAAGGCACTTTCGTTTTAAGTGAGAATGGACAGTGAATGATGTGTGTTGTATGGTGTTAATTGCTGCTGGGCACGATGAAGATGATCTAGAGTAAATGGTGATCACAAGTTTAGCCAGTTGAATCTACTGAGGAGTATTCAGTGCCATAATGACGTCATGCCACCTTTAAAATGAAAGTGTTGGCTGAACCAAAGTATCATGGGGCTTAAAGTTCAGATTGTAACATGAGAGGCTTCCTGTTTCCAGTTGCTGCTTCCAGTTTCCACTTTTTGGGGTGTTGGTCTTTTCTGCTGGGTCAGCTGCAGGGTTGTGGAATGAGTGGGTTGTTTTATCACTGGCTTCTGCTGCTGCTTCTGGAATATCGTGCCCAATTGGGCAACTCAGTTCAAGAAGGACAGGGAACTGCTTGAAAAAGTCCAGTGCAGAGGCACAAAATTTAAGAGAGTGGAACATCTTCCTTAGGGGAGACACTGAGGGAGCTGAGGCTCTTTAGTTTGGAGAGGAGGTGTCTGAGGGGTGACCTCACTAGTGTTTATAAATATGTAAATGGTGATTACCAAGAGGATGGAACCAGGCTCTTCTCAGTGATGTCCAATGACAGGACAAGGGGCAATTGGTGGAAGTTGAAGCATAGGAAGTTCCATGTAAACCTGAGGAGGAATTTTTTCCTGTGCACTGGAACAGGCTGCCCAAGGACGTTGTGGAGTCTCCCCCTGGAGGTATTCAAAAGCTGAATGTGTTTCTGTGTAATCTGGGACTGGTGATCCTGCTCTGGCAGGGGGGTTGGACCAGATGATCTTTAGAGGTCCCTTCCAGCCCCTGACATTCTGCAATTCTGCTTTTGCTGTGCTTTTCTGTGAAATAGACTAAGGTAATTGTACATCATATTATTTTCATTGAACTCTCTTTATCTAAATCCAGGGCTTTTTGTACTACTTTCCCTCCTGATCTATTTGTGGAGAGCTTACTTGTGAGAGTAAATTGAAAAGCATTTTAATAGCTTCTTGCTGCTTTCATCTTTTCCTCCCTTCTTGCCCCAGAAGAGCTGAAAACACAGATATCTCTTCTCACTTTCCCCTGCCTGCCTTCTCAAATGCCTGGGCTCACGCACAGACGAGGAAATTAAAGCTTTGTCCACCATACTGGGAGGAGTAGCTCAATGGTGATGGCAGCACGGCTCAAGGCAGGGAGTAATATTCAAGGGGAGTGAGGAAGCTTCTATTTCCCATCCTTCTCTTGCCTTCACAATGTTTTTGTGATTAAACCTATTTGCTCTCGCCTTCCTCCAGCAAAAGTTGAGAGACATAAGGTGACACCATTTCAGTTGTCTTCTGGCTCCCACGGAAGCCCTTGTTGACAGCCTCGATACCATGGCATGGGGCAGAGAGAGGATAATGCAGAGTAAGAGCAACATTTATTGCAGTGGGCAGTTTCTACTGGCTTTTAAGATTGCAGCCCAGTTTGCAAGGCTTCCTGGGTAAGAGGAAGATTTGCTTCTGGGCAGGTTCTTCCTTGCGGTAGCACAACGGTGATGTGGGCTAAGTGTGTTTTTCAGCTTTCTTCAGTTGTATTTCTCCTGTTTATTTTTTAATACATAGTGCTGCTCATAAAAACTGAGACCTACTGACGTGCACAGAGATCTTTGTCATGCAAAAAGATTTCTACTCTGCAGTCACAATTTCCCATTCCAGTGCCAAGTGGTCACTTGCAAACAGCCCATCTACTCAAATTTGGGGGACCAAAATAATTTCTGGTGCCTATCCTATGGCTGTTAGTGTTTTTCTTAATGCCGTTCTGTACTGGCCTGAGTATTTTACCTTTCTTTCCAGTTCCCCACAAGATGCCAAGAGAAAAGTAGGCTGTGTCCTAAAAAGGACATAAGCAGAAGTCTCATGCTCCACAGGAGTCTCCAACAGTCCTCACTCTATAAACCATGTGGTTTAGTAGTGATGAGCCATTATATGGAGAAGTTTTGCATTAGTGGTCCCTTTTAAAATTATTTACTGTGGTTATAGATTATAACAATTTGCAGGTTCAGTGTTTCAGACAAGTGCCACAGTAGTACCTTATAAGGGTATCTTGTTTCTACAAGATTGAGAGACCTTGCAATTAACATTTAAAAAAAAAAAAGTAAAATCTACTTTCCTAAAACGGTATTATCTGCTGTAGTTGTGAAAGACTTGGAGGACCTTATCAAATTATAACATTTCAGTGGCCCTCCTAAGGTTTGGGAAAGTTCTTGTCACCATATACTTAGTTTGGGGAATTAGAAGTAGACATACAACAATGTGCTTATCAAATTTGGCATGTTTCTTGGTCAGCTCTGCAGTGTCTGAATTCAGGCAAATATGCTGGCCTTGTGTTTAATATGAAAAATGTTACGTCAGAAAAGCACAATAAACTGTGTCATCCTATTCAATTAAGGGAATCGTTCTTGTAACTTCACATTCTGATATACGGTTTCACCTGCACCTAATTTGGGGATGAAAAATCTCAGTATCAATTTGAAATAGCCCCATGAGAGAAGGTACTGCATGGTTTCTCTGGACTTGAAGTGCCACCTGCTGGCATCCAGCATTATCTCTGCTTTCTGTGGGAATCGTTTTCTGAAGGCATCAGATCCGAAAACCTGTGAGAAAGCTTCTACTGTTTTGAAACGCTTGGGATATTTGTCTGGGTGGGATAAGATGAGAGTGTTAAGACAAGAATCTGCATTAAAAACTGTCATCATTAGTGGCTCAAAATGTAATACAAGTGTGAGACCATTTTTCCAGTTACAACCACAGAGACCAGAGGTGAAAACAAAGGAAATAGAGAAGAGATAATGGAGTCATCTGAAGAAGCTTGTTTATGGGTCAGTGGTACACAGGTTTATTTTAATTCTTGAAAATACTGCATAAGAATGTCTTGGCAACCTAAAACGTTAACAAAAGGGTACATTAAAGAAGCTGTGCACAGCCTGTGCATTAGAATGTTTGCACAACTGTGAAATGATATTGCTGATCTCCCAGACTAAAAATTGTTTCTCTAGCTATTGAACTTCAGATTTAATATGGACAGAAATATCTACAGCAACAAAGACTCAGTTTCATGTTATTCTGAACTTTACTGCAGAGTCTATTTTCATTTTAAAAAAAGAAAGCTCACCACAGTTAAATATGATGCTACAACAAATACACTAAAAAAAAAATAAGTAGTAAAGTCTGATTTTTCAGTTGAGTGCCTTAGCAGGCACATGAAGGAAATCCATCTTCCTCCAGTAACAGCCAAATAGCTTATCCTGATGTAGGGAAGGGACTGAGTTCCCCTATAAGTATCTGATGTTCACAAGTTGGAACCAATGTCAAACCTCCACCTCTTTATTGTAAGAACAGGAAACTATCTTTCAGGGGATTTTTTTGGTTACTTCTCTGTTTAAGATGGTCTAGTCCATGGACAAGAAAACATGCTATTTTTTTCTGATTTCTTAGCAATCGATCCACTTTAAAGCACTCAGAAGTGTAAAGCAATCAAAGGAGCAGCAGCAGTCACCTTGAGTGACACTTAAGGCTGTGCCATGAATAAGAAATCACAGTCTGATACCAGTTTGCTCTCTCTGTTAGCTGATGGCCTGATATTGTTCTTGTTGCCTAACTTGAAAATGTGTGAACTAAAGTATTCTTTGGAGAACTCAGACTCGTGATGGGAAGGTGTTCTTGTAAGACTGACACACCAAATTCACATGAGAATTTGATGAACTGTATTTGCTGAAGAGACCTCTTTTGTCTGAATGTATCTGTCTTTGAGATTTTAAAACCAGAGACAGACAGAACTGAGAAGTGATACAGAGTAGTGCTGGTACTGCCCCACTCACATTATGTCCTTCAGAATGAGGACTGGCTCTTGGTGACAGTTTCATCCACTGCAACAGTCCAGAGTCCAGGCTACTGTGACCCTAGCAAGATGCCCTGAATAGAACAAGTCATGAAGAAAGTTAAAAAACCTCCTAAGTGGAGGCCTTGTTCATTGCTGTCACACAATATATTCACAATACCGGATGTAGTGATGTGGAATGATCTGGGCACTTCAACTCCTGGGGTGGAAAGGTTGGCTGTGCACTAAAAAAATCATCCTTTTACTGACCTTGGCAACTTCTTGTAGACAGGTTTTCTAAAAAGTCCCACTTAACCTACTGTTAGTGTATTTACTGTGGGGTTCAATAAACCCCTTTTTAAAATTTAGCTTACTAATTCTTGATTTCATCTTCTTAAAGTTTTTATAGAGCATTTTGTAACAGAAAAATGCTGAGCCAACTTGATGCACATAACATTATGGGTCTTCAGCTGAGCAACACCGTGGAGAGGTGTCATGCCAGAGGGCTCCAGGAATCCATCCACTTTGTGCTCAACAATAATTGTAAAACAGAATAGAATAGAATAGGTTATTAGTAAATGGAGAACATTGGGTAAATCCATCCTGTGCTCCTCTTTTGAATATTTTGTGGTTTTCCCCCTTGCTTGACATCCAGGAGGACTTTGTGGAGCTGGAGGTGGTTCAGAGGAGAGCAAAATGGAGGATTCAAATGTATAGTGTGACTCCTTATGTGGGAGTGACTGATGGAGATGGGCAACTTGAACTGAGGTGAATGTCCATGAAATGCACAGTGGAGAGAGGAAGTTGTTGGTTTCCAAGTCATTGTTGAGAACTGGGAGGCATCAGAGCTAATAGGAGGCAGACACTAAGCAAAATGATTTGTTT
Source organism: Eubucco bourcierii (assembly GCA_013396675.1). NCBI lineage: Eukaryota > Metazoa > Chordata > Aves > Piciformes > Ramphastidae > Eubucco > Eubucco bourcierii. Next base: position 254,847 of record VWZE01000310.1, on the reverse strand, counting down.
GTGTGTTTTTTTTTAAGGAACTAGGGCTAGAAACTCGTAAAAGAGAAATCCACTGAGGGTTACAAGACACAAATAATGCATGTATAGATCAGGAACCCTCCATGTAGCAAGTAACTAGAAACTGGAAGAACACAAAAGGAAAATGTTGCATGTGGTCCCTGGGCCATCTCCATTTAACAAGTGTCAAGAGGCAGGACACTGGGCAGCCTCACTCAGTTCTGAACCTCTCTTGTTCTAAGAAATAAATCAAGAGCATACAGCTATGCATGATACTAACTGTACAAGAGATAGGAAACATTTTTCCATCAGCCTTGAATATCTCACTTGTAAAATTGCTCTTGATTGTGGTGGGATAACCTTCAGCTACCAGAGAAATACACAAATTCCAGAGCATAGGACTGAGGGTGGGGACAGAGGAATGATGGGGGCAGGAGAGAGCTGATGTTCTCTGTGGCACCAATATCACTGATGTGAGCTATACACTACTCAGAAGGTAAGAATTTAGTCAAGAAGAGACATGCATTGTTTCATAGTTTTTTTGCACTAGATAAAGAAAGCTTGTGAAACTCTTTCAAAATAATTAGTAGAAATATTTTGTACAAGGAGTAAATATTAAATATGGGAAACATTAAATATTTGCTTTTATAAGTGAAGAAGCAGGAGTGAGTGAGGACCTACAAAGAGAAACCAATCCCAATGAGATAAAGGGTAAAAATAAACCAAAACCACTGCAGAATTTGTTTGAGATAATGTATGCATGATGGATGAATCATAGTTGCTGGAACATGCCAGTGGGTAACATATCTTGTATGAAGGCTTATGAAACATTTTAAAGACTTTCTGATTCTTCTTGGAAAATGCTTAAATGTCAGCTACCAAACTCTGTGTCTCATTATGTTCTTTGCATGCCTCTTTAAAAAAAAAATGCAGAGAGCCAACAGAGTGCTGGGCTGCATCAAGAGAAGTGCTGCCAGCAGGGCAAGGGAGGGGATTCTGCCCCTTTACTCTGCTCTCGTCAGACCCCACCTGGAGTACTGTGTGCAGTTCTGGAGCCCTCAGCACAGGAAGGACATGGAAGTGTTGGAGCAGGTCCAGAGGAGGTCACGATGATGATCAGAGGGCTGGAGCAGCTCTCCTATGAGGACAGACTGAGAGAGTTGGGGTTCTGCAGCCTGGAGAAGAGAAGGCTTCGAGGAGACCTGATAGTAGCCTTCCAGTATCTGAAGGGGGCCTACAGGAAGGCTGGGGAGGGACTATTGACAAGGTCTTGTAATGACAAGACAAGGGGCAATGGGCTTAAACTGGCAGAGGGGAGATTTAGACTGGATGTTAGGAGGAAGTTGTTTGCAGTGAGGGTGGTGAGGCACTGGCACAGGTTGTCCAGGGAGGTTGTGGCTGCTCCCTCCCTGGAGGTGTTGAAGGCCAGGTTGGATGAGGCCTTGAGTGACCTGTACTAGTGGGAGGTGTCCCTGCCTATGGCAGGGGCTTGGAACTAGATGATCCTTGAGGTCCCTTCCAACCTTACCATTCTATGATTCTATTATTGTTGGCATTGATGTGCAGAATGCTTTCTTGGCCTGTACCTTTCTGCTTTGCTTTTTACTAGAAAGTATCGTTATACTATGCTCTAACCTAAAATCACCAGGGTCCCTATTCCTCAATGGCACAACTAAAGACTGTCATGTAAAATAAGCTTGCTAGGAAAAGACCAAAGTGTACCTCCTTTCCTTGGGACAAAAGTGGAATTAGGCACGTCTCAATTAAGAATTAGGAAAACCAGACATTAGGCTGCAGTTTAGGACATAATGCTATGACTTCAGATGGAAAGTAAGCAAACTAGACAAACTTTAACTGCAAGTTGTGGTTCTTCTGTGTTTTTAGTTACAAGGCTACATAATTGAAGGGAAATTATATTGGGAAAATGAGCCAAATTTATACCTTCCCTTTTAAGGGTGTTGTTTTTGAAGAGAAATGGAGTATTTTGCATTCTATTTGTATCAGCAAGATTGCTTATTAACAGTTTGGTTTCAAAATGTCAATTTAGCATTATCAAATAGTTATGCCGTGGAAGAAGATAAGAGGTTTAGCACTTCTAATAATGATGAGAGGTGAAAATTGTGTGTTTTGAACTGGTGTGAATCTGGTTTATTTGCATGGACATTTTAAAAATGTTTGTTTAAAGGATATGTAGCTTGCTAAGTTTATGAACATTAATTGTATGGGTGGCCTTTGTGTGTTACAGTGTGCATTGATGTGTCTCAATTCATCCTCCTCACAGCAGGGCTCCCTTCCTAGCTAAATTTCTGCAACGTGATCTTAAACTTTCCCATCTTAATTCATATTCTGAACTTTCCTTTTTGACCATTGTTATGCCTATGTTTTAACTTCATTTATGCATGTTGGTGAACAGTTGTTTGTATTCAGAGAGCTTTTCACTGCCTCACAGGTTTTGTATACATCCTTATGCAGTCAGTGCCTTGAAATGGAGTCTAAACAGCTGTATGAAGTCTGTAGATAGCTCGCATATTGTGTTGAATGTCATATTTATGAATCTTAAAGAGACATTCTGTTGCTTTTTTCTAATCAGTGCAATCCAAGGCTGGCCAGGCAAAGGGGTTTTCTTTTGGCAGTTGGAATTGTGCAGACACTTTTCCTCCTCTTCTTTCAGTGGCGAAAGTGGTGCTGGTAAGACAGAAAGCACTAAACTGATTCTCAAGTTCTTGTCTGCAATGAGCCAACATTCACTGGAGCTATCCTGCAGAGAGAAGACCTCCTGCGTGGAGCAAGCTATTCTTGAGAGCAGGTACTGTTTTTCAGTATAACACAGGTATTTTTCAGAAGACATAATCCCAGTAAGTAAGAGCTTGCAATGTAAGTAAAGATGTGGGTGGATCTACTCAACATAAAATGAATATTGGAAAGGGTGAGATTTTCCATTAAACAAAGATCCAGAGTTTTGAAAAGAACAGTGCTTTAGTGGTGGCTTTCATTTGTATTTGGGACTCAATTCAGATAATCATAATGAGGGAAATGGGTGATAGAAGAGAGAAACCATTGGTTCGTATAGCCTGAGGGTAAGGTAGAACAAGATAACAGCATGGTGAGGATAAAGTGTGGGAATGGTAGAGGTGTGCTTAGAAAAGAGAGGATAAGAGAGAACTGGTCAAACAGGTAAGTAAATGCATCAGGAAAATTGGGCACACTCTACACAATAAATATCTCTCCGTGTTCAAATGAAATACTGCCTCATTATAAACCATTTAAAAACCAGGACAGTTTGAGATGCTACTGCTTTTGTTCAGTATAGTTCATCTTTGTTTTGCCTGCTGTATCTTGACTCGGGACAAGGACTATTTTTGCTACATCACTCTAGCAATTTGCATGTGCTGAGACTCCTTATTTCAGTAATTTGAGTACTGCAGTGACAACTCTATGCATCTTTTGAGCAGTTATGGAGGAAGCTGCTGAGTAGTTTAGTGTGATTGCTCATTCTGTGGCTTGAACACCAGCACCTTTTGATAGAAAATTGAGATGACCATTGTTGATTAGTTGAGGATCATACTGAAGATGTAGGTTGTGGCTGAGGAGAGTGTCAGAAGTGAGCTTTTCAGAGTGGTGTTTGTTTTGCCACTTCCACATAAAACTGTTGGCATACTGGTCACACTCTAACGCTCTTGTCCTTTTTTTGTATTTTCACAGCCCAATTATGGAAGCTTTTGGCAATGCAAAGACTGTTTACAACAACAACTCCAGTCGCTTTGGGAAGTTTATTCAACTCAACATCTGTCAGAAAGGAAACATTCAGGGAGGAAGAATTCTAGATTGTATCCTCATTTGGTGGTTTTACCCATCTTTGTGGGCAACCCCCACGTACCTCTTCTGTGGAGGGCTGCGAGAGAAGTGGCTCGCCCTTGTCTGTCCTTTCACTCCATCCTGAAAGACACACAATTAAATTGAGCTAATGTAGGTGGGAAGGGGAAACAGTAACACAAAATAATGCATGCTTGCCCACGTGTGCCCATCCATTTGTGTCCTGGTAGGGTTTATGTGCTCTTGAAGGACCAGGATTTTGTATTGCTACTGCTGGCATGGCTTGTGTGCACGTTCCTATGTAGTGAGCTGAAAGAGTTTCTGGGTATAAACTTCAGCTGTCAGCTATTTCCCTAGTTCATTATATCCAAAAATAAGCTTCTTTACTTATTTTAAAAAGTAAGAACAGAGCCTAAGTGTACCAGATCGTCCAATTTGTCCTGCATTTGGCAAAACTGGACTATGAGCAAACTCAACCAGAACACCAGAGGTGCTGGGGTGAGGAATATACTGAGGGGATCCTATCTAGTGTTGTGAATCATAGAATGGTAAGGTTGGAAGGGACCTCAAGGATCATCTAGTTCCAACCCCCTGCCATAGGCAGGGACACCTCCCACTAGTACAGGTCACTCAAGGCCTCGTCCAACCTGGCCTTGAACACCTCCAGGGAGGGAGCAGCCACAACCTCCCTGGACAACCTGTGCCAGTCCTCACCACCCTCACTGGAAAGAACTTCCTCCTAAAATGTAAACTGCCATTGCAGCAGGACAGATGTTACCCTTAAAGCTGTTTCCAGGCTTTAGGGGAAAGAGGAAGTAAAGAAGATAGATGTTGTTTAAAATCCTAAATGTGACAAGTCCAGTGTTAATATGTTGAAGGAGAAGGTGGTGTGAGAACACATGGTTCTTGGAACTGCTCTGATATTATTGTTGTTACTTTATTCGTCTTGTTGCAGTAGTAGGTCCCTGGAGTACTTTGTGCAGTTCTGGAGCTCTCAGCACAGGAAGGACATGGAAGTGTTGGAGCAGGTCCAGAAGAGGCCACGAAGATGATCAGAGGGCTGCAGCAGCTCTCCTGTGAGGACAGACTGAGAGAGTTGGGGCTCTGCAGCCTGGAGAAGAGAAGGCTTCTAGGAGACCTGTTAGTAGCCTTCCAGTATCTGAAGGGGGTCTACAGGAAGGCTGGGGAGGGATTATTGACAAGGTCTTGCAATGCCAGGACAAGGGGCAATGGGTTTGAACTGGCAGAGGGAAGATTTAGACTGGATGTTAGGAGGAAGTTCTTTCCAGTGAGGGTGGTGAGGCACTGGAAGAGGTTGCCCAGGGAGGTTGTGGCTGCTCCCTCCCTTGGAGGTGTTCAAGACCAGGTTGGACAAGGCCTTGAGTAACTTGTAGTAGTGGGAGGTGTCCCTGCCTATGGCAGGGGCTTGGAACTGGATGATCTTTGAGGTCCCTTCCAACCTTACCATTCTATGATTCTGTGTTGCAAGAAAAGATCACAATGCTCGTCCTTTTGTCTCAAATGAAAGAAGAAAAATTATAAATAGCTTCTGCATTAATTACTTTTTACTTTATTCCTTGACTGAAATTTTTCTTCCTGGTTATAGATTTATTGGAAAAGGTAAGTCAATGTTTGCTTTTGCTCAGTTAATATTGTTTGTTTTAATATTTTCTTTGAAATTGTGGGTAGAAAAAAAATCTTTAAAGTGATTGCTTAGTGGAAACTGTTTTTTGCTTTGACAGAATCGTGTAGTAAGACAAAACCCAGGGGAAAGAAATTATCATATATTCTATGCTCTGCTGGCAGGGATAGAAGAGAGAGAGAAAGGTGAGTGGCAAAGCGTAAGTCACACAACTGTAGTGGCTTTCTGGTAGCAGTCAGCAGCTATGGTAACAGCAATGAAAAATTGCACTGCAGATATCCAGTGTCATAGGTATTTATTCATCTGGAATTCAGTGAGGGTGGATTTGAGCTCAACTTGTTAAAGGAACCTGCTTAGCTGAAGAATGTCACCGAGCTGCCAGTAACTTCTGTCCCAGCTTCTGCTGTGGCCCTGAAAAAATTACTTGGGGACAAGCATGCCTCATTCTGTTTCAAACCAAGTATTATTGTTGGTGCTAAGTAATTCCAAAGGAATGAAGAGAAATAATTCTGGTTCCTGTAATCCTCTCTCACAAAGAACAAATCCACTGAACAAAAGAAATTACAGTTTTATACATGCAGAATTGCCTGAAGCTGTCTCAGCATCTCCCTTTGGGCCTGCTGCCTTTGAGTGCTAAAAAGTGTAGTTAACTTTGTTGTGCAGCTAAATAAAGCAAAACCTGGCAAAATAAACCCCCATAGCTGGTTTTATTATAAAACTGTTTCGTACATCATCATGATTTCTGAGCAAATAAATACTATTTAACTCTGACATAGTAATTTGTGGAGTGCTTTTGGGTTGGTTGGTTTGTTTTTCTTTCACTTGTCCTTTTTTCTGTCCTTGTTAGATGCTTTTTACTTATCTGTGCCGGAGAACTACCACTACCTGAATCAGTCTGGATGTATAGCGGATAAGACAATCAGTGATAAAGATTCTTTCAAGGAAGTCATTGTGAGTTGTTTCCCTTGTGTTTTGTGCTTTTAAAATGCTGGAGGTTCACGTGCCTGGGGTCCATTCACAGAGCAGGAGACAAAGCCTTCTTGTGCTGACCAGCAAATACAACTCTTTCATTGAGGCACTAATCTTACAGGGACTGTCATTTTGGGCATGTTTTTGATGTTCTCTCCAATATTTGATTTTTACTGTATCATTTCAGAGCATACTATGATTTTGTGAAATTACTGCATTTGGAATGAAAAGAGTATCAGTTGGGAAGATATTAAGCCATTTATCTATCCATGCTCTTACCTGCTTTATATTACTGCTATGTCTGCTTTGAATGTTTTTTCCATCCTGAATCTTTCTCAATTTGTGTAGCATCTTCTGGATAGAGTCTGTAAGTGCAGCACATGTGGAATGAAGTACCTGGGCTTCTGTGACTTTAAGTTGTAAGTGGGAAATCCAGTTGTATGAAGTAGTTTTGTCCCAGGTTGGGAAGTATAAGGTTAAAAAGAGTCCTCTGGGGACTGGAAAATTGTTACTCAATCCCATAATTCTGCTATCTTTTCATAAGCTCACAGCAAGGCCAACTTAGAATCATAGAATCATAGAATGGTAAGGTTGGAAGGGACCTCAAGGATCATCTAGTTCCAACCCCCTGCCATAGGCAGGGACACCTCCCACTAGTACAGGTTACTCAAGGCCTCATCCAATCTGGCCTTGAACACATCCAGGGAGGGAGCATCCACAACCTCCCTGGGCAACCTGTTCCAGTGCCTCACCACCCTTACTGTAAAGAACTTCCTCCTAACATCTAGTCTAAATCTCCCCTCTGCCAGTTTAAGCCCATTGCCCCTTGTCCTGTCATTGCAGGACCTTGTAAATAATCCTTCCCCAGCCTTCCTGTAGGCCCCCTTCAGATACTGGAAGGCTACTATCAGGTCCCCTCGAAGCCTTCTCTTCTCCAGGCTGAAGAGCCCCAACTCCCTCAGCCTGTCCTCATAGGAGAGCTGCTCCAGCCCTCTGATCATCTTTGTGGCCCTCCTCTGGACCCGCTCCAACACTTCCATGTCCTTCCTGTGCTGAGGGTTCCAGAACTGCACACAGTACTCCAGGTGGGGTCTGACGAGAGCAGAGTAAAGGGGCAGAATCACCTCCCTTGCCCTGCTGGCCACGCTTCTCTTGATGCAGCCTAGGACTCGGTTGGCTGTCTGGGCTGCATGTGCACACTGCAGGCTCATGTTGAGCTTTTCATCAACCCAGACTCCAAGGTCCTTTTCCTCAGGGCTGCTCTCCAGCCATTCACCACCCAGCCTGTATTTGTGCTTGGGATTGTGCCTACCCAGGTGCAGGACCTTACACTTGGCCTTATTGAATTTCATCAGGTTGGCCTGGGCCCAACTCTCCAGCCTGTCCAGGTCCCTCTGGATGGCATCCCTGCCCTCTAGCAAGTCGACTGTGCCACACAGCTTGGTGTCATCTGCAAACTTGCTGAGGGTGCACTCCATTCCTCTGTCCATGTCACTGACAAAGATGTTAAACAGCACTGGTCCCAGCACTGACCCCTGAGGGACACCACTTGTCACTGGTCTCCAGGTGGACATTGTGCCGTTGATCGCCACTCTCTGGGTTCGACCATCCAGCCAATTCCTTATCCAGCGAGTGGTCCATCCATCAAGTCCATGCTTTTCCAGTGTGGTGACCAGGATGTCATGTGGGACAGAGTCAAATGCTTTACTCAGGTCCAGGTAGATGACATCAGCTGCCTTTCCCTTGTCCACTGTCGCTGTGACTTCATCATAGAAAGCCACTAAAACTTGTTCTCCTTTCCTTCCCCTCCAGCCTTGTGTCGGGCAGGAGCTGCGTTATCAGGACAAACATGTAAGGATAGGCCTGGTTTGGGGCCTCCAGAGGCTGTGCTTAGGCCTCTTGGATGGCAGAGGCGTGGCAGGGGGGGAGGATTGGAACACTGGAGATGATAGATTTAGTTTTGGGTTGGGGGAAAATTCAGGGGGTTTGTTTATGGGTTCTGTATCTGCTTTGTAATCTCTATCTGTAACTCTCCAAATATAATTCTGGGGTTTTTTCTCCCATTCATTTGAGAGCTTTACTCTGTCAGCTCTATAAGCTGTTGCTATAAGCTCTAAACTTATAGCAAGTTTACACAATAGGGTTTAAGAAAATGTAAACATATGTTAAAACACACATCCTGGCTGAGTCTTCCTCTGAATTGCTTTATATCTTACCAATCCTATTAGCTGTAGCTTATAGTGTGGGCAGTCTTGCAGCAGGGGCTGAGGCTGCCAGGCTGCACTCCAAGAGCAGGAGGTTGGCAGAAACTCCGCAGTTTGCCCTTGCCTGTCTTTTCCTATTACAGTCATCTCCTTTGCCCACTTTTATTACAATTTAAGTCACAGAAATGTTACTTAAGTGAAACTTCCTTGTAGCAGACAGAGGAACATGTAAATAAACTTCTAGTGCTGATGCCTTTCTTACAGCTCTGTTTTGAAAGGTCTTCTGTACAAAATTAACCTTTGACCATTATTTCTCTCTGCTTCTAGTTGTGGATTCATTGCCATCTTAGTTATTCATAAATTCAACATGTTTTATATAGATCTGTTTTTCTTGCATGGTTCTGCTATGAAACCACAGTAGTAAGATGTGTATTTGGGCTTCATGGCCTGCCCAAAGCCTTCTGGAGAAGACCCACTTGGAATTCTCCATTGCTGAGACAACAGATGAGCAAATCTTACATGTTGCTGTGTTTACTCTTCCATGATTTGTTAGCTACAGTTCTAATTGGCAGAATTTGGTAAAAGCAGAGGTTATCTGTTACTAATGCAAATTAGTGAAATTCAGTAGAGTGTTTCAGTATTTGTACAATTTGAGTGAAGGATTTCAAAGCAAGTAACAGCCTCCTTAGAGCATCAAAAGGAGATCTCTTAAAACCAGAGTCATAGTTACACGTACCAAGATGTCCAACATGTGTCTTGCAGCGTATTTGATTTGGGATGAAACCAAAGGAATTAACCCCTGCCAGCCCTTTGTTAGTCCTCACTTGCTTTTCTAAGGCTTGCCAACACCATTTGTCCTTATCTCTGTTTTTTGAGTCCATGTGCATGTTATTGAGGAAGCTCACCTGTCGTTCCAGGCTGCGATGGAAGTGATGCAGTTCAGCAAGGAGGAGGTGCGAGAAATTTTGAGGCTGTTGGCTGGAATTTTACATCTAGGAAATGTAGAGTTCATCACTGCTGGTGGAGCTCAGGTGTCCTTTAAAACAGGTGAGAAGGCTGTGCAACCAAATATAAAAGTTTCCTGATATTGTGAAAACTGTTTTCTTTGCTGGTATCTTTGAACATAGAAAGGACAGACAGTGGAAGGGTCATACTGATTTTTAACATCTGTAACATCTGATTAAAATGTTGAGTTTTGGTTTTTTGACAGATAAGGCAAATTATTCTGCTGCTGAATGCTAGGTCTTAGTTAGGGAAGATCTTGGGTACATACTTATTCCTTTAATAGCTGTGAAATTCTATTTTAATCTAATTCCTTCTCTGAAATATTCTCAAGTTGATAAAACTTAAGTGCTCAAATACATTCCTTAACTGAGATCTCTCCAAAAGTATCTTTTGTTAGAGCTTTCACTACTTGAATTATGAATCTGAAACTATGTGCTTTAATGATTGGACTGGCAAGTATTTTAAGTGTTTGTTCAAATGCAGCAATAAAAAATAGTATTTTGTACTGCTTTTTATACCACAGTATAGTCAAAGTGCAAATTAAAAGTGTGCATGTGAGAAAAAAAACCATTCATTTTCTTTGTCCTCATCATCCTCATCAGAGTAGCTGAAATGCATTCATGTGAACAAAGACTGAATTGCTGTTATATGTGTCTGGAAAAAATTGTTAGTAAATCAATAGGTGGTTTGAATAGATTGTTTGAATCCTCAACATGTAACATTAAGTGGAAAATAAGTATTTGTGATATACTTGTGATGAATGTCTATTGTTAAATGCCTTCAGTTGTGCATATTTATGATACTGTGGCTTTTTATAAGCAGCAAAAACCTATCCCAGTGTTTCTAGTTGTATTTTTGTCTCTAATGCCCATCATTTTAGAAGCATCTAACAGTAATAGAAATTAGTTTCATAACTTTATATGTATTTAAGGGTGTATTTGTATTTGTCTCTTTTTACTGCCAGCTCTGGGTAGATCTGCTGAACTGCTGGGGTTGGACTGCACTCAGCTAACTGAAGCATTGACACAGAGATCAATGATACTCAGGGGAGAAGAAATCCTAACACCACTTAGTATACAACAGGTAATGCATCTCCATTTTGCCATGTTGTTCAGGGTCTGTTAAATATGTGGCTTGGTCTTTGGGACCAGGAAAATCATTAGTCTCTCAGGAACACAGGCTTAGCTCATGCATCAGAGTTGGCTGTCAAAAATACTACATAGTTTTTTGGGGGGAGGATATAACTGGAATTTTAGGAATTTCTATAGATCCCATCCCATCATTTTAACCCAGTCTTGTAGCTTGGCTCTTGTGATTAAGCCTGATTGCTTTTTTTTTTTTTTTTTTTTTCTTCTTTCCCTCCCCCTAACCCTCCCTCCCCATCAATTCTAATCACTTAGGCTGGCATTTGTCATTATGGACATTTGTGTCAGATGTGTGTTTTTTAAAACTTCAGCAGACATGGGTTTTTTTTGAGAAGGAGATTAGAAATAGATGTGCATAACATTACACTTAGCACTAGAAAAGGGTAAATGAAGATGTTATTTCCTCAACTTCTTTTATCTTCCTCCATACCTTAAGTTTTTTATTTCTTATTTGAATATTCTGTCCTTGAAATATCATAACCTGAAAGGAGGTTGTAGTGAGGTCAGTGTCAGCAAGTAATAGGATGAGAGGAAATCGCTTCAAGTTACACCAGGAAAGGTTTGACTTGGATATTACAAGAAACTTCTTCATTGAAAGTGTTCCAAAACACTGGAACAGGCTCTTCAGGGAGGTGGATGATTCCTCATTTCTGGAGGTGTTTAAAATACCTATAGTGTGGTGCTTAAGGTCTAGTTTAGCACCAGATGTGGTACATAATGTTTGGACATGATCTTAAAGGCTTTTTACAATCAAAATGATTTTATCATAATGATTTTAAATCCATGTAGGTGTACATCTGTTGTATGCTCTGTAAGTGTTAATACAATTACTGTCAAGGTACATAGAAATCCAGACCTGCTTGGATTCACATTCATAGAATGGTTTGGATTGGAAGAGACCTTAAAGGTCATCTACTTCCAATCCCCCTGCCATGGGCAGGGGCATCTTCTACTAGACCAGGTTACTCAAGGCCCTGTCCAGCCTAACCTTGAACACCTCCAGTGAGTGGGCTTCCACAACCTCCCTGGGCAAACTGTTCCAGTGTCTCACTACCCTTACTGTAAAGAATTTCTTCTTAAATCTACCCTCTTCCAGCTCAAAGCCATTCCCTCTCGTCCTGTCACTACAAGCTTTTGTAAAAAGTCCCTCCCCATCTTTCCTGTAGGCTCCCTTCAGGTACTGGAAGACTTCTCTTCTCCAGGCTGAACAGTGCCAATGATTGCCTGTCACCACAGGGAGGGGCTCCAACCCTCTTATCGTCTTTGTGTCCCTCCTCTGGACCTCAGAACAGCAGTTCTGTGTCCTTCTTATGCTGGGGGCATCGAAGCTGGGCACAGTAGTACTCGTGGGGTCTCACGAGAGCAGAGTTCTGGGGGAGAGTCACCTCATTTGTCCTGCTGGTCACATAGGTTGGCCTTCTGTGCTGCAAGCACAGATTGTTGGCTCGTTTTGAGTTTTTCATCAGCCTCACCTCTGTACCTGGCAAGATCATGGAGCAGATCCTACTGAAGGCTCTGCTAAGGTAAATGAAAAACAAAGCAGAGGTGATTGGTAGTAACTATCATGGCTTCACCAAGGGCAAATCTTGCCTGGCTAATTTAGTGGCTTTTTATGATGAAGTCACAGCAACAGTGGATAAGGGAAGGGCAACTGACATCATCTACCTCGACCTGAGTAAGGCATTTGACTGTCCCACATGACATCCTGGTCACCAAACTGGAAAAATATGGACTTGATGGGTGGAGCACTGCTGGGTAAGGAGTTGGCTGGATGGTCGAACCCAGAGAGTGGTGATCAAGGGCACAATGTCCACCTGGAGACCAGTGACAAGTGGTGTCCCTCAGTGCTGGCACCAGTGCTGTTTAACATCTTTGTCAGTGACATGGACAGAGGAATGGAGTGCACCCTCAGCAAGTTTGCAGATGACACCAAGCTGTGTGGCACAGTCGACTTGCTAGAGGGCAGGGATGCCATCCAGAGGGACCTGGACAGGCTGGAGAGGTGGGCCCAGGCCAACCTGATGAAATTCAATAAGGCCAAGTGTAAGGTCCTGCACCTGGGTAGGCACAATCCCAAGCACAAATACAGGCTGGGTCATGAATGGCTGAGAGCAGCCCTGAGGATAAGGACCTTGGAGTCTGGGTTGATGAAAAGCTCAACATGAGCCTGCAGTGTGAGTGCAGCCCAGACAGCAACCAAGTGCTGGGCTGCATCAAGAGCAGCGTGGCCAGCAGGGCAAGGGAGGGGATTCTACCTCTTTACTCTGCTCTTGTGAGACATCTGGAGTGCTCTGTATAGTTCTGGAACCTCCAACACAGTAAGGAAATTGAACTGTTGGAGTGAGTCCAGCGGAGGACCACGAAGATGATCAGAGGGCTGCAGCACCTCTACTGTGGCCTTCCAGTATATGAAGGGGCCCTACGGAAAGGCTGGGGAGGGACTATTGACAAGGTCTTGCAAGGACAGGACAAGGGGCAATGGGTTTAAACTGGCAGAGGGAAGATTTAGACTGGATGTTAGGAGGAAGTTCTTTACAGTGAGAGTGGTGAGACACAGGTTGCCCAGGGAGGTTGTGGCTGCTCCCTCCCTGGAGCTGTTCAAGGCCAGGTTGGACAAGACCTTGAGTGACCTGTACTAGTGGGAGTTGTCCCTGACTACGGCAGGAGGTTGAAACTGGATGATGGTGAGGCACTGGAACAGGTTGCCCAGGGGGGTCGTGGATGCTCCCTCCCTGGAGGTGTTGAAGGCCAGATTGGATGAGGCCTTGAGTAACCTGTACTAGTGGGAGGTGTCCCTGCCTATGGCAGGGGGTTGGAACTAGATGATCCTTGAGGTCCCTTCCGACCTTACCATTCTATGATTCTATGATCTTTGAGGTCCCTTCCAACCTAAACCATTCTATGATACACCCAAGTCCTTCTCCTCAAGGGTGCTCTCTAACTGTTTGTCACCCAACCTATAGTTGTGCTTGAGATTGTCCAGACTCAGGTTCAGGACCTTGCACTTGGCCTTTCTGAACTTCATTATGCATTGCTTAATGCTGTGCTAAGGACTCTGAGCAGCAAAGTGTTCAGTTCCCAGTTACAATGGTGATTAATGTGTTGTGCATTCCTTCTTTAATGCAGGCAATAGACAGCAGAGATTCTATGGCTATGGCACTTTATTCTCAATGTTTTGCTTGGGTCATAAAGAAAATCAACAGCAGAATCAGGAGCAAGGAGGACTTCAAGTCCATTGGAATTTTGGACATATTTGGATTTGAAAACTTTGATGTAAGTTTCAAAAGTTTTATTCAGGTAGATTGTATTATATTTATGCTTCCTTGTATGTACCTTTTTCATCTTCACTGAAATGTGATTATTAAACGTGTTATGACTTAAACTAGTTCCCTGTTTGCAAAGCAAAATACTTGGATTATACACATCTTTGAAAACTTCTTGTCTCTAGGTAAATCGTTTTGAGCAGTTCAATATTAACTATGCAAATGAAAAGCTGCAGGAGTATTTCAACAAGCACATCTTTTCCTTGGAGCAACTGGAGTACAGCAGGTAAGAGATAAAATGACATTTGAAAGAATTTTGAAAATATCAGTATTCACTTGATATCTGCCTTCAAAAATCTGTCAGAAACTCTGTATTTTCCTGTGATTTCACAGAATCACAGAATGTCAGGGGCTGGAAAGGACCTCAAAAGCTCATCCAGTCCAACCCCCCTGCCAGAGCAGGGTCACCTATACCAGATCACAGAGGAACACATCCAGGCGGGTTTTGAATATCTCCGGAGAGGGAGACTCCACAACAGCCCTGGGCAGCCTGTTCCAGTGTTCTGTCACTCTCACAGGGAAAAAAATCCTCCTCATGTTTACATGGAACTTCCTATGCCTCTGCTTCCACCAATTGCCCCTTGTCCTGTCATTGGGCATCACCCGGCAGAGCCTGGCTCCATCCTTCTGGCACTCACCCTTTACATATTTATAAACATTGATGAGATCACCTCTCTGTCTCCTCTTCTCCAAGCTAAAGAGCCTCAACTTCCTCAGGCTCTCCACATAAGAGAGATGTTCCATTCCCTTAGTCGTCTTTGTGGCCCTGTGCTGGACTCACTCAAGCAGTTCTATGTCCCTCTTGAACTGGGGGGCCCAGAACTGGACACAGTACTCCAGATGTGGCCTCCCTAGGGCAGAGTAGAGGGGCAAGGGAATCTCTCTCGACCTACTAGCCACACCTCTTTTAATACACCCCAGAAAGGCGTTGGCCCTCCTGGCCACAAGAGCACGTTGCTGACTCATGATCAACCTTCCATCCACTAGGACCCCCTGGTCCTTTTCCACTTCACTACCTTCCAACAGATCAATCCCAAACCTATACTGATCCCTAGGGTTGTTCTTTCCCAGGTGTAAGACTCTACACTTGCAAGATAAATATACCAGCTTCTCCTCTTTCTATGCTTAAAATAATTTTGTTGGAGTTGCCAATAAAAAGGCCTTCCTTATTTCCTTAGGGAAGGACTAATTTGGGAAGATATTGACTGGAAAGACAATGGAGAGTGCTTGGATCTTATTGAAAAGGTAATAAAGAATGTAATATTGGTACCTATTTCTGCTTTTTTATTCTGAGATATGTCTGTAATTGCCATCAGAAAGAACAAGTGAGGAGATAGGTGGATCTCAGGTGTTTAAATAGTGAACTTTTAATCAGATTATTTCCATGCCTGGATTATAGACTATAAAATCAATATTATGTATCTTTTGTTGTAGCAACTTCTAACAATGTGTGATTATAAATAAAAACCATACCTGGAGATGATTCAGAAGATTAGAAAGGGGGCAGAAAGAATAAAAATGCCTTGCTCCCATAATGACTTTTCATGGGATGCAGGTAATCTTCATTTGTTACCTGCCAGATTTGGCTTAATCTGTAATTTTCTTTATATTCCCATTAGTTCTGAAGGAACATGTAAAAGATATGATGCTTCTGCACTTATTAGTACATTAGCAGTGAGGGGTGAAGTAGTTCAGTGCAGAGACATTGTCACTCCAGCTGGATGAGAAAGAAAAGTTGTTTGTAATTTCATCCACGTTTGCTTCTGCCAGCAGTACAAGTGTGCTGTGTGAATTTATCTCTGTAGTGGGGTGTGTAGCTGCATGACTTTAAATGACCACAGAGAATGATGGGAGCAGGCAGGGGATCTCGCTGCCATGACATGACTGCTGTGGTGGCGTTTGCCAGGAACTGCTTTGGGCTGATGGGAAGTGATTTACTACATTGTGCACTTGGAAAACCACAGTTTTCTGAGAGACACTATCAATCTGTTAACTGCAGGGTAGCTTGCTTTGTTTTTACCATATTCTTACTGCTGTAACAAGTACAGAACATCAAAGGAAATTACACAAAGCATGTATCACAGTATCACCAAGGTTGGAAGAGACCTCAAAGATCATCAAGTCCAGCCCAATACCACAGACCTCAAGACTAGACCATGGCATCAAGTGCCACGTCCAAACCTGCCTTGAACACCTCCAGGGACAGTGACTCCACCACCTCCCTGGGCAGCCCATTCCAGTAGCCAATGACTCTCAGTGAAGAACTTTCTTCCTCACCTCCAGCCTAAACTTCCCCTGGTGCAGCTGGAGACTGTGTCCTCTTGTTCTGGTGCTGGTTGCCTGAGAGAAGAAAGCAACCTCCTCCTGGCTACAACCACCCTTCAGGTAGTTGTAGAGAACAAGAAGTTCCCCTGAGCCTCCTCTTCTCCAGGCTAACCAATCCCAGCTCCCTCAGCCTCTCTCCATAGGGCTGTGCTCCAGACCTCTCCCCAGCCTCGCTGCCCTTCTCTGGACATGCTCAAGCACCTCAATGTCCTTCTTAAATTAAGGTGCCCAGAACTGGACACAGGACTCAAGATGTGACCTAACCAGTGCAGAGTCCAGGGGGAGAATGACCTCCCTGCTCCTGCTGGCCACACTATCCCTGATGCAGGCCGGGATGCCATTGACCTTCTTGGCCACCTGGGCACACTGCTGGCTCACGTTTAGGCGGGTGTCAATCAGCACCCCCAGATCCCTTTCTGTTTGGCTGCTCTCCATGTAAAGCAAAGGGCAGCTGCATTCATACAGTGCATGGTTAAACTGTTTTGCTGTGCCCCTAGGAACTGTGACTGCTAAAGTTTTACATAGGTTCATCAACTATGTAGGTAATTCTATGTGTGAAAAAAACTTTAAAGGGTATTTCTACAAACTCCTCCAATAATCAGGAGTCACTTAAACTGAGATCTTGGAAGCATTTGAGGTAATGTCATTTTATGTGCCTGAAAACTTGATTCTTCCAGTATTTCATATAGATATTCCATATCTATTCTATGATAAGGTTCTATTATCATAGAATCTTATCTGTGATAAGATTCTATTTTCTTTCTTTATTTTGGCCATGTATTGTATGCTGTATGTTTCAAAAGGAGTGTTGTCAGAAAAACAGGACTGCATTTCTCTATGAAGCTGAGATTTTAGCTGTGTATTTGTGGTTTCATGCTTCTTGACACACAACAACATAAAGAACTTTGCGGTTTTCCTGAACTGGGGACATCTCCATCCATCTGTGCTCAAATTAATTTTCTACCTCTTCTTGCTGTTCTAGAAACTGGGTCTGCTGGCACTCATCAATGAAGAGAGCCATTTTCCTCAGGCTACGGACTCCACTTTGCTGGAGAAGTTGAATGCCCAGCACACTGTATGTGATGTTCTGCTCACGTTTTCTGTGCAAATTATGGAAGGTCTCTTTGCTTCTGTAGAAATTCATGGCTCATATATATGGGTGCATCTGTAGAGACTGTTTTGGACATAATCCTGCTTCCATAGCAATCCATGTCATTTGCAGTCAAGACTGAGTCAGTTACCTGGAAGAACATACCCTTCTCACTGTCCAGTTAAATGTTTCCATACTGGTGTATAAACCAAATGTTGCTGTAAAGCTCTGACAGCTTGTGGTAACTCCATTTAGAGCTTCAATTTTCCTTAATTTAATGAAGTATTCACCTGGAGTTTACTTACTGAAAGGTAGCAGGTTTCCTGTCCTGATTAGTGATTGTTATGAATCATCATTAATAATCATTTTTTTTCTATCCAAATGAAGATTGTTAATAACTCTGAAAACTGTTTATTAACATTAAATCTCTCCAGAAAACCTATTTACAGGGTTCCAAATACATGGTTTGGATACTTATACACACAGGGAACAGGCAAAACTGGAACACTTTAAGAAATAACTAGCAAATGCAAACATTATACTGGAAAGGGGTTCTTAGTTTCAATTATACCCCTTGCCCACCATGGGATTTGAGAGGCTCCTTTCTGCTACTAAGGCAGAAAGGCACAATAGAATCCAGTTACAGAATTTCTTAGAGAAAGGCTTTGAATATTTACTAAAAAAATTAGCCCCCAACTCACAGGGCTAGCTACAGTTTCAGACAGGACCCAAACACTTCCAGGGAGTTCTGTCAGTGTCTTGTCAGCTGCTGAGGCTTCTGATTCTTCCCAGGCTTCGCAGGAAAATGAGGCAGACAATCTCTGACCTTGTCCTGGGCCCTCTGGACAATCTGTGGCCCCCTTCTAGAGCTTCTCGTTTCGGCAGGTGTAGGCAGGATGCAATAAGGCAGTGAGGCATAACACTGCCAGAAGCAGAGAGCAATGGCAGCAGGCAGCAGCAGCAAGCAAACATGGATACAATGGCAGAGCATGTTGTATTACCTACTCACCTCTTTTGATCAATACAGCCCGAGACTAATGGGCCTTTGGACACAGATTAGCCAATCAGGATGGCAGTTAGCCAATCCTGACCATATTAGATGAAGCTATAGGCTTGCTTTACCCAAAATTGGGAAAAACATAGGCCTTGCACAAGGCAGGCACAAGTCAATTGTATGTACCTTGTTCACCACAGGATGTATACAGGAGTAAAACAAGTCTGAGCAAGCCAGGGTCCTTAGACACAGTGACTCCAGGTTCTTTGTCCTCTTTCCTGCAGTTGCTTCTCCCCATAGAAGAAGGAGGGAGAGCAGAAAAACATGTCTGGGCAAGCCAGGACATGTATAAGCCTATTTTGGCCTGGTTAGGCCTACCCACAACAGTGATAACTTTATTTGTGACCCTAGAATTATTTTTGAGAATTTATGGGATACAAGCATATCCACCAATCTTATTAACTAACTTAAACTACTACTAGTTTAAGACAGAACCTTCTTTTTCAAAGTGCCTTTAACAGATAGTTCTACCAGATGGGGCTCAGGTTTAGTATAATGCCTTTTTATAATAAATCTGTTATTACTGTATCTGAAGCAGCCTAGACTAACAAATCCTATTACCATTGGTAGTTGGTTGTTTGCTTTTGGAGCGCTAAGCCTCTGGGGAGGTCACTGGAAGACAAGGGTTTGTTTAGATCTGGGTTGAGAGGATAATATGACCCTTTGTATCATTCAACTCCCAGGCTGTTATCATCCATCCATTGCCCCTACCCCCTCCCTCATCTTTTTATCTTTTCTTTCTCCTCCAATTAGAACAATCCTTTTTATGTAAAACCAAGAGTTGCTGTTCACAACTTCGGAGTGAAGCACTACGCTGGGGAGGTAATTTTCTTTCATTTATTTGCTGAAATCACTCCAAATGGAGTTTTCATTATCTTAATTTTACCCTGAGGCTGCACAAAATTAGCTAAAGCACTCTGTTCCCTCAGCACTTCTCACAGTAATGCTCTCATGAGAGCTACCTGACTATTTGGCTTGGTGTTTGAATCAGTTTTCTTTCTTGCTAGGTCCAGTATGATGTCAGGGGGATTTTGGAGAAGAACAGAGATACTTTCAGAGATGATCTCCTCAATTTGTTACGTGAAAGCAGGTACATTGCTATGATTTGTGTTCAGGGTATGCTGGTAAGGGGCATTGTATCACCTAATTCTACCAGGGATTGAGTATGTTAGGTTTTTTTGTAGCATCAAGCCTTGACAGAGTTGAAATGAGCATATAGGAAATATAGAATCATGGAATCATAGAATGGTAAGGTTGGAAGGGACCTCAAAGATCATCCAGTTCCAACCCCCTGCCATAGGCAGGGACACCTCACACTATTACAGGTCACTCAAGGCCTCGTCCAACCTGGCCTTCAACACCTCCAGGCAGGGAGCAACCACAACCTCCCTGGACAACCTGTGCCAGTGCCTCACCACCCTCACTGCAAACAACTTCCTCCTAACATCCAGTCTAAATCTCCCCTCTGCCAGTTTAAACCCATTGCCCCTTGTCCTGTCGTTGCAAGACCTTGTCAATAGTCCCTTCCCAGCCTTCCTGTAGGCTCCCTTCAGATACAGGAAGGCTACTATCAGGTGTCCTTGAAGCCTTCTCTTCTCCAGGCTGCAGAGCCCTAACTCTTGTAGCCTGTCCTCATAGCAGAGCTTTTCCAGCCCTCTGATCATCTTTGTGGCCCTCCTCTGGACCCACTCCAACACTTCCATGTCTTTCCTGTGCTGAGGGCTCCAGAACTGCACACAGTACTCCAGGTGGGGTCTGACGAGAGCAGAGTAAAGGGGCAGAATCCCCTTCCTTGCCCTGCTGGCCATGCTGTTCTTGATGCAGCCCAGGACTCAGTTGCTGTCTGGGCTGCATGTGCATAATGCAGGCTCATGTTGAGCTTTTCATCAACCCAGACCCCAAGGTGCTTTTCCTCAGGGTTACTCTCCAGCCACTCACCACCCAGCCTGGATTTGTGCTGTAAGCAAGTCTGACTGTAATCACTTCTCACAAAGTTGACTTTTCCCACATTGTAGAGTACCTCATCCCTGTACAGTCTGGAGTTTTGCTAGAGCACTTAGTTGCTCCTCAGTGGTGACTCTGGCTGATGAATGGTAGCAATGTTTTTCAGCTGCTGCAGGGTGTCTCTTAGGCAGCACACTTGTGTGCTTTATTGCTTCAAATATTGTTTCATTTACTTTTATTTGTAGCGTTCACTAATTTGGTTGACAGTTTAGTGTGAGCGACCTACCACAGTGAAAACTACCGTATAGTCATTGCTTCAAAGGGAGAATTTCTATAACAATGGAGGTTGCAGCAAGTCTAAGCTTGGATGTCTTTGATACCTGCATGCTTCCTGTCATTTTGCTGTGTAAGGTCCCAGTGGTAGGTACCATGTCCCTTTCTGTGACTATATGGTTAAGACTCTGGGAGACACAGAAGTGTGACAGAAGAAGAGAAATCTGAGCCCTGTTGTTGGTGTCTGAGCTGCTGCTCTCCACCCATCCTGCCCTTCCATGCAAGTTGTGCTTGTAAATCCCTTAAGCCTTTCTGCGCAGTGGAAACTGTTAACAAGCATTTGCCTCTCTGTACTGTTTGTTCTGCTTTCATGACATATCTGCCATAACATCTGTCAATTGAGGAGTTAAAGCTACTGGGCCTGGTTTTGCTCTTTTACTAGAATCTGCCTAGAACTCAAGTTAAAAGATCTGTGTTTCTGTAGAAGAGGTATGTGGAGGATATCCAACTAACAGGGTAGAAAACATCATACACAGCTGGTATCTGGAAGTGTGGTTTATGTGGGTGATTATTTTATGTTATGGTCCCAAACAAACTGGAAATCTTGGTTTTTAGTCTTTGTTCAGGTGCAGCTGCTGTTATAGTCAACTGGAGTTTTGGTTTAGTGAGTCAAATAAAATGCAGTAAGGACTCTAGGACTTCACACTTGGTTTCCTTAGTGATATATTGGGAGCAAATAAAGAAACTTATGTTTTGCTTTGCTTTCCTTTGGTGTGTTTTTGTTCTGCCCTGCATGAATTCTGCAAAGTCAAAATCTATGGCTTATTAAACATTGTGAATAAAATCAATAAGCATTTTCTGGATGCAGGAGCTGCTTTTCAGGTGCAGTGTATTCTTTGTGTTCTGTGCTGATGAACCTCATAATCAGTTAAAATATAATTTAGAAGTGTTCTTTTTCTTTCCCATTTCAGTCTTGATTTCATCTATGATCTGTTTGAACACATTTCAAGTCGCAACAATCAAGACACTCTGAAATGTGGAAGCAAGCACC
This sequence comes from Eubucco bourcierii, assembly GCA_013396675.1. Lineage (NCBI taxonomy): Eukaryota > Metazoa > Chordata > Aves > Piciformes > Ramphastidae > Eubucco > Eubucco bourcierii. The sequence goes on along the minus strand of VWZE01000310.1, from coordinate 233,012 downwards.
GAAAACCCACTGTCAGTCTTCAGTTCAAGGTTAGTTATGTGTCATCTCTGTTAGATAAAACCTGTTCACTAAAGAACAACTGTAGATTAAAATAAGCAAAACTTCAGCATCAGAACATTGTTGTCTCTTCTATGACATCTAAAATCAACCAGAAAATCACTCAAAGCCTTACAGCAGTGCTCATGTGCTAAGAAAAATGAATGCTGAATAAATGTGGCATTAAGGTGTTGCCTTGCTTTTTAACTAAAAGTTTGGAAAACATTTTTAATAAATATCTTTTTATGAAACTTTATAGCCCTTCCTTCAAATATGGCACTATACAGAAATTTAGCACAAACCCTTCACTAAATTGTATGAGTACAAGTCTGAGTTACTTTCCTTTGATTTTATTTGAGTTAATAAACATTTGCAGTGTTCATTCACTTTTTCAATTTTTCCCTTTTCCTCTTCACCTTTTCCTCCCTCCCTCTTCACCTTTTCCTCCCTCCCTCTTCACCTTTTCCTCCCTCCCTCTTCACCTTTTCTGCCTTTTCTTTTTTTTCTTTACAAAAAAAGGAGCAGACAATCCCCTTGAGGGCAGATTTCATCCTACTAGACTATTGCTAAGTGTTAGAACAACGAGGAGTGTGTGTTGGGACATGCACTGTGTCTTTTGTTTAACAATGCTAATGTTATATTCTCTGGACAGCTTGCTATGTACTATCATCTCTTGTCTCAGACAATACCTACCTGTAGTAGTGAGGTGGTATTTACCAACTCTCTGGGTTAGCAGAAGGCATTGTTTCCACGTAGTCATTTGTACACGTGCAAAGTAGACATTTAAGATGTTACTGTATAAAATTTCACCATATTCTTTCTCCCACTTTGCAAGGTGGGACATATGGGAGAGTTCTTCCTTTTCTGTAGGAGCCCCTGGGCAATATAAAGTATGCCAAGAAATGTAATCAAAACCTTGTTGCCTCTTACCTAAAACTGCAGTAATGGACTACTAAATAACTGGGCTGTTTTGCATTACGTCGACCTTCACATCATGCCATCACCAAAGAGTTAGTTAGGTTGGGTTTTTTCTATGTTTTAAAGGTTTCCAGGAATTAGTCTATCTCATTTCAAATTAAGAACTTTGTCTTCACAGTTTTATTTTCATGAGAGGGTGATTAGGCCTTCTTTTCATTTGACAGCCTGCCTAATGCAGGCCTGGGGGTGCACAGAATAGCTGAGGTTAGATGCCATCTGTTTCAGCCTATTGCCATTCAGACTACTGCAGGGCAAACTTGAGATTAGCTCATAACCTGACAATGACTTAGAGGCATGCAACACTGTGCAGAGTCTGGCCATCTGTAGCACAGATAAATGTGAAAGGTTAAATTACTTATTATTAATAATTATAGGTCACATTATTTCTTTTCAGACTGACCAACTTTTCTGATAGTAGCCTGCATTGAGAGAATTTGCTTAGTTGTCCACAGATACTGTAATGTTCATGCAGGTTTGCTACAGATGAAGCCTTTACTTTTTGAAGCTGTAAATATTTGTCTTTACAGAAAAACATTTGTCTTTGTATCTTCTCTATGTTTGTTGTTTGCTGCCTCCAGACTCCTGGCCTGTAGGCTGGCAAAGGCAAATGAACCAAGAACTATTATCTATGTTCCAAATCAGTTCACCGTTTGTTCCCTTTGCTCTGTACCCACCCTTGTATGGAGCCACAACCTTGCCTGTTATCTTTATCATGTCATGTTTAATTATCAAGAAAGACCTTGGTTTGCAGATTAAAGCAAGAATTTGTTGTAGCATTGTACCCATTGGCAGTTTCACTCCAAAATGTATGTCAGGACACACGGTGGAACTTCTTTAAAAAGTGAATTTTCTGTCTTCTTGGCAACCTGCTCTGTAGCCTCTCCACAGCCTGGCACACTTTGAGAAGTGAAGCATTATCATTGCTAGTCTTCCAAGCTTTTCAGAGCCTGGGCTCCTCCTGTACATTCATTAGTACCTCTGCCAAGTAAATGCAAGTCTTCAGTTTAATATGGTTTTGCATATTTAATGATGCAGAATGAGGCAAGTTTGAATAAGATACAGAATGACGACTCAGGCAGGAAAGGGATGGATGTATAATTGAGGTAATAATAATAAAAGAGCTGAGGGAGTTTTGTGATTTTAATCTCCAGGCTGAGGCTCAGACAACTGATTGTCTAATGTATATTGGGTCATTCAGAGTTCTAAAGCCAGAAAAAAACATGCTTTCTTCTCTCTTATTTAGCTGAACCTTGTAATCTTTTTATTGTTAGATGCAATTCACTATATCACATGAAATAACTGTGAAACTGTCTACTTAATGCATTGTCTTTCAATAACATGTGGGTTTTTTTTTTTTACCACTGTTCTCTCAATTTCTGTTAATTTCAGGAGGAGAAGTGGTTTATTTTCTAGTAGTAATATAACAGTATCCACTGTATTCTTAAGTAATTCTTAAGTAAATTTTTTTCAGAAATTTTAAATATTTTTTTTCTACCCTCTTGGCTCACATTTATTATTGGAGAGTCATTTTATCCAGTAAGGTTGAGACTGCACAGGAGAGAGGAGCTCAATGTGTTGCTGATGCAAGGGAAAATGGAAAAATGAGTGGGTATAGGGTATAGGGTAGTTGAAATAAAAAGAGGACATCTGATCTTGTGGGTATTTCAGCCTTCCTTGGACCTTGCCTCAAGTTTTGCAGTTTGGGAATGTAGATCCAAGGTCCTAAGCAGTCATTCAAAAAGTCCTTGAAACATCAGTGTTCTGATTTGGTGTTTCCTTATGAAGTTTTTTTCATATCAGATGTGTATGTTCTTCACTGTGAAATGGTGATGATAGTGTTGATCAGAAAGGCTGGTGGAAGAAACAAACATGCAGCTATTAATTCTGTATGTTTAAGAGCGAGAGCTCAGCTGGTGCAGTAATTTCTGGTGTATACCACTAGGTGTTGCAGTTAGATGTTGTGTGCATTGCCAAACTGCAAGAGATTTTGCTGGGTTATGTTGTTTGTGAAGTGCTGTCTTCTATCTGTCTGTGTTTTAGGAATCACTTCATTCCTTAATGGCAACGCTGAGTTCTTCAAATCCTTTCTTTGTTCGGTGCATCAAACCCAATGTGCAGAAGGTAAGATTTAAATCACACTTTTTTATATATCTCAAGCTTAATCTTTCACTGCCTGTCTGGTTATTTAGCAGTGTGTTAAGCAAAAGGTAGCATTCCTTACTGACTTTGTAAAGGACTTCACAAGGTGAAGGCACTGGGGAAAGGCATTTGATTTTCGTTTTACCTATGGACCACATTTTTAGGCACCCTTAATCGTCATTGCTCCCAGCTTTGATAAATTACTTGCTTTAAGAATGGTTATATGAAGAAAGCAGAAGGTTGCACTGCACATTTGACAACTCTGTGGGAGTCTTTTTAGGAAGGAAATGTCAAAATTGAAAAAACTGTGTTAAGTTACTAGAGGCAGTGAATGGTGGTACATATAGCAAAACTGGTGTGAGTTACTTTACTGTCTTGTGTCAGGCTCTTAGTCCTTCAATTTAAGTACAGTTTTAAGAGCCTTCATGGTGGTTGTTCAATTCTGTTACAGATTTTTTTTTTTTTTTTAAACAGACTTGGAAACTAGGGCTGACTGTCTATTTGTCTTTTCATTATCTGAGCCACAGATAATAAAAAGCAATGTCCAGACTTATTTAGGTGGGCTCTCTAGAAATAGATCAGTAATGGTATAGTGATTGCTGAAGTTAATATTGCTAGCTTGGTCCTGATATCCTGTTGGGGTTTTTTTAATCTCATTTGTTTTTTGTAGACCGTTATTCAAGTATGATATGGCTATGGGGCAGAGCTGCTAATGGATCTGGTTTATGGTTTTTACACAACAACTTAGAAATAGGTGACTTGGCTATAAATCCAGTTTTACATGTTACTTTATTTTCTGGGGTATCTGGTTAGTCAGGACACATCAAACCTGGCAGCTTTGCGGTTTTATGTACATGTTTTCGTTTGTGGTTAACTCTGTTGTTGCACTGGTGCTTGGGGTGTGTGGTGTAACGTGCAGAGTGTGAGCACCTTAGCAAGAGGAAACAGCCTGGAAGTGAGTAAGACCTGCTTTCTATGTCCTGTATTGTTTGATGCTCTAAGATGTGCAGCCACCAGGTAGCCAGACCCACATGGATGGAAGCACCTTGGCTGCCACATAGGGTCTGTGAGCTGATGTGTGTAGCAAAACCAGACATCACTGAAGGACAGCAGTTTTGAAAAACGTGGGGTTTTCTCTATTCCCATTTCTACCTGAGAGCTCCATCACTCTTCTAAAGCCCACATGCTGACACTGGAATGTAAGAAGATTTTTCTACGTTTGTCCTTTTGCATCTATAAAGCTTATCCACAATACTAGAGTCACAGGGATTTGTGATGTTTGATGCAAGAACCAGGCACTTGTTGCATTTCCATAGCATGGAAAGCACTGTGTTCCTTGTGACTCTGCTAGTCTTTTCCCACTAGGATGCTTCATCCCTGACAGATTTGGTACATGCTACTCTATCTGCACATATGTTTTGCTATCATTAAAACAACAATCCCACAGAATTAGCAGCTGTGAAAGCAGAAGGAGCTTCAGACAGCGTTGCCCTCAGGAAACCACATCTAGTTGCAGGAGTGTGTCCAGGAACAGATTAGGAAATTCCTGTAACAATCTCTTTCAAAGTATGTATAAAAAGTTACTGAAGTCTTACATGAAATTGTTTGCCATTGTTTTCTGTTTGCCTGAATTTGGTTGCAAATTTAACTTGAGTCAGTGGCTTTAGCAAATAATCAGAGAATCATAGAATGGTAAGGTTGGAAGGGACCTCAATGGTTATCTAGTTCCAACCCCCTGCCATAGGCAGGGACACCTCCCACTAGTATAGCTCACTCAAGGCCTCATCCAATCTGGCCTTGAACACCTCCAGGGAGGGAGCAGCCACGACCTCCCTGGGCAACCTGTTCCAGTGCCTCACCACCCTCACTGCAAAGAACTTCCTCCTAACATCCAGTCTAAATCTCCCCTCTGCCAGTTTAAACCCATTGCCCCTTGTCCTGTCCTTGCAGGACCTTGTAAATAATCCTTCCCCTGCCTTCCTGTAGGTCCCCTTCAAATACTGGAAGGCTACTATCAAGTCCCCTTGAAACCTCCTCTTCTCCAGGAAATAAGAAATCGTACTTGAAGGACAAGAGTTGAGAAAAGGGTCAAGCAGTTCAGCTGTTGTAGATGATTCAGTAGAAGATTTGATAGAAAATGAGAAGAAAAACCATATATAATACTTGTCAGTGACACTTTTCACTCAAGGAAGTGTTCTCAAAATGCATTTTAGAGATTCACTGTTTTATCTGAAATACCCTGCTTTTTGTTCCCCTCCGTGACACAGTGACTTTTGGCGCTATACTTAAAACGCTGTCGATGTTGCTCCTTCTGCGGTGGTGCAGGTACAGAAACAGGCACATGAATGACATTTGGCTCCTATGTATCTCAAAAGAATTCTTTGGCTATGCATCACGTTAAACTTTTCATAGTGTATCCTGTCGTAAAGCTTGTTGCTTCTTTTCAACTAGACAAATGAAAACAAGGTGAGTGAGCTGGCATAGCTCTGAGCCAGCACAGCTTAGAGACACATTAGCTGTGCATGGACTGCCTGGGATGACTGCTCATGTCATCTGCACACTGTGCAGGGTTGGTTAGAAATATAATGCTGAAATAGACAAGCCAATGAAATGGAGAAACTGGGACTGAGAGGGAGTAAAAGTTTTCTGATAGAGCATTCGCTCTGGGTTTTCAATCCATAGTTTTTATGCTGCAGTGATGGTGATGTGGAATGTTAAAATGTCACTCTTCAAAAACTACTGAAACTGTGCTTGCAAATAACGAACTGTGTAAAAGAGAGGGGTTTTAATTGCTTTTTTGTAATATGTAGCATTAAAAGGTGAGCTGGGCCAGAGTGACTCAGCAAGGAGAGAGCTGAAGGAGCAGAGGAGCAAAGCCCTCAAGCTCCTCCTTGCTCTCTGGGTTGTGTAGGAATACCACTGCCTGAAGGGACATTGTGGAGAGGCTGCTGTTGGCCTCTTCTCACAGGTAATTGGAGACAGAACAAGGGGGAATGGCCTCAAGCTTGAGACTGGGCAGGTTTAGATTGGACATTAGGAAAAAGTTTTTCAGAGAGTGGTCAGGGACTGGGATGAACTGCCCAGGGAGGTGGTGGAGTCGCCAACCCTGGATGCATTTAAAGATCATTTGGATGTGGTGCTTAGGGATATGACTTAAGGTGAATCTTGTAGAGTAGGGTTGTAGGTTGTACTTGGTGATCCTGAGGGGCTTTTCCAACCTGGATGTTTCTGTGATGCTGTGAATACATGACACACCTGTTGGTGAGCATCTGTTGTAACTGAAGAGCAGGAGCTGGTGGTGCTCATGAGTCTGTTTTGCTCTGGAAATATTTTGTAGGTGAATGAAGTTGAGCAGATGGAGGGCAAATTCAGACGCAGAACGTGCAGCAGACAGTGCTTCCTCTGTTCTTCTAGACATTAAAATACATTCATTTTAGATAAGAGATGTGATAATTTATAGTAATTATTTGATGTTTTCAGTTGTTTAAAAATTAAATTTTTGATCATGTGACAGTGGAGAGCAAAACCAATTCAGTATATGCAGTAAACCGCTGAACATTTACATATCAAAGCAGGATCTGTACTCATTAGTGCAATTTCCTAAGGGGGGCACACAGACTACATGGCCTTTTGTCACAAGACATTTCAGCAAGCAGGCCTCAGACACAAGAGAGGACAGATTAATCTTAGGGAGACCCCAAACAATCAATATATCTGTTTTCACAGTTTCCACTCTGTTCTGAACTAGCCATGAAGTTGAAACTTTTCCATTTGATATGCTTTGCAAGTATTTTCTGCTAGTTAAGAGTCTTTCTCCACAACTCTCCTTATCTTCAGTGTAACTTCCAAAACTACAAATCATTTCATCCTTTTGAACTTTAACACACCTCCTATTTCTTAGTCTCATTTTTCTTTTCCTGCCCTCCTGATCTATTCAATAATGGTTCTTCTCTGCAACCTTGCCTTTTCTGATCTCCATCTACCCTTTCTTGTGCACCTGAAATTTAATAAACAAAAGCAAAAAAACCCCAAACAGAAACCCCAACAATGATACAAAACCCCAAACAACAACAAAAACCACCTCCCCCTCCAAAAATAAACACCACCAAACCAACAAAACCAAACCAGAAAGCCAAAACAAAACCAACAACCCCCCCAAACACCCTGTCTCTTTAAAACAAACTAACCATGAGCCGAATGTTTCTTTCAGTTTACTGCTATTAATAAAGTTACTAAGCCTTGGTGCCGCTCAGAAGATAGTTTAGGGTAAATATAATATCTGAGCTTCCTATGCCAGCTGTTTCAGAGGTAGAATTCTACCTCTTGGTCAGAAGGAGCCAGCCTCAGGCAGACTGGTTCAAGTTCCCTTCTATATTTAAGAATTTTCTTCAGAAAATATATTGACATACTTTTTGCAAGTGGCACCCACCTCCAGTATTTGCATGCCCTCATCTCTGCTGGTCTCTTAAAACTCATTATTACAGCTTGCTTCTAATTCCCTGCTCTGGTGAGGTTCAGACACATTTATTATCTCATGCCCTTAGATAGATAGGTGCACCCACTTCTCTTTGGTTACAGATTTAAGTCTAGTTTGGTCCTGATAGGCAAAATTGTGGCTTCATTAGAGCTGGCATGAAATATTTGATGTAGACAGGGATTTAGCTCTTCTTTTGCCTGTTGTCTCATACTCTTTTGTTACAGTGATGGTCTTGCTGCTGGCAAGATAAAAGTTGCCTTCTTCAGAGCTTGTGAACTCTGAAGGGACAATTCTATTTCTCTGCAAGTTTTTTTATATTAACTTTTTAATCTTAAAATGTAGTTAGGTAAGGTAAGTAAATGAAACAAAATTGAACCTACATTGTAAACCTTCTGCAGGGTACAGGCTACAGGGAGCAACAGAAAAGTGAAACTAGTAATAACTTTGCAATTTAAACAAAGACTGTTAGATAAAGGTCTGTAATCAATTCTGTGAGGCCTGCTGCTGCTTTGGAATCCTGTCATGCTCCATATTCATTCCAGGAAAACTGCTGTTGGGGCAATATGGTTGCTAATCTTGCTCCTGGGGACAGAGCCATTTGAGGCATCAAGGAATGGCTATTGGCACCTGCAGTGTGCTTTGAGACACAGGTCATTAATAGCCATGAGACACCCTGGAAGAGCAAGCATTATGTCCCCTGATAAGAAATAAGATGCAAATGTGTTTTGCTTGGCGTCTGTATTAAACTTGTGCGTGTCAAGTAGCTCAGAGTCATTAGGGCTGTTAAGTATAGCATGGTACCAGCCTAAACACCCCTTACAAGTATAGCTCAGGAGCATGGAACAAAGTAACATTGAGAGAATAACTTGGCCCCATCTCTGAGGATCATTGCAGGGTATGGAACAGGTACAAGGTCAGGGAAGACGGTCTGTGAACTAGTTGTCAATATGGAGTTGAAGTATTGTCTTATTGAGACTCAGCCTGGAGAAGAGAAGGCTTCGAGGGGACCTGATAGTAGCCTTCCAGTATCTGAAGGGGGCCTACAGGAAGGCTGGGGAAGGATTATTTACAAGGTCCTGCAATGACAGGACAAGGGGCAATGGGCTTAAACTGGCAGAGGGGAGATTTAGACTGGATGTTAGGAGGAAGTTCTTTGCAGTGAGGGTGGTGAGGCACTGGAACAGGTTGCCCAGGGAGGTTGTGGATGCTCCCTCCCTGGAGGTGTTCAAGGCCAGATTGGATGAGGCCTTGAGTAACCTGTACTAGTGGGAGGTGTCCCTGCCTATGGCAGGGGGTTGGAACTAGATGATCCTTGAGGTCCCTTCCAACCTTACCATTCTATGATTCTATGATTACTGAGTTTGCCTTGTAGAGAGTTGGGGTTTTTTTCAGAAATTCAGCTAAGGACAGTGCAAGTCTAATGTCACTGCACAGCACCGCAACAGGCTGCCCAGAATGGTTCTGGAGTCTCCTTCTCTGGAGACTTTCAAAATCCAGCTGGATGCGTTCCTGAGCAAACTACCCTAGGTGATCCTGCCTTGGAAGGGAGCTTGGACTCCATGATCTCTGGAAGTCCTTTCCAACCTCTAAAGTTCCTGTGATTCTGTGACATTGAACCTGTAAAGATGTGTCATGGAATATACATGTCCTGGCTTGCTCAGGCCTGATCCTATGGTTCCCTTCCTTCTGTTGGGGGTGGGGAGGGAGGAAGCAGAGCACAGGGAGAAGACAAGAGGCTTGGAGACACCCACCTTGAGGGTCCAAGACTTGCCCAGACTTATTCATCCCAAATAAGGGAAAGCAAGCTCCTGACTTCACCTAATATGGCAAAGTTTGGCAAAATGCCATTGTGATTGGTGAATTTGTGTGGCCAAGGCTGCCATTACTTTGGGGCAAAACATTAAATAGGCTTCTGCCACATGCTTTTTGCTTTCACTTTTGCATTTGCTTTTCCTGCTCTGCCCTGCCATGTTATGCTCTGCTTTGCCTGAAACAACTTTCAAGACACCAAGAGAATTCCCTTCAAGCTTTGGGTACTCTCTGATACTATTTTGTGAGTAAATAGTCAAAGCCTCTCTCTAAGAAATTCTGTAACTAGATTGTATTGTGCCTTTCTGCCTCAGTAGCAGAAGGTAGCCTTTCAAGTGCCCTGGTGGGCAAGAGGTACAATTGAAGCTAAGAACCTCTTTCCAGTTTAAGTTTAATGTTTGTATTTGCTAGTTTTTTCTTAAAGTCTTCTAGTTTTCCCTGTTCCCTGTGTGTATAAGTATCCAAACCATGTGTTTTGAACACTGTCAATAAATTCTCTGGCAAGATGTAATGTTAATAAACAATTTTCATAGTTATTAACAATCTTCACCTGGTTATCAAAATTAATATGGATTAATATTAATTTTGCTTAATGCGTAACAAGATGTTGCATGTTCTGCTTTTGAATTTCTGAGTTTTGAGGATGTTCTACTGTGCCTTCAACACAGGACTGCCAAGCATGTGGATAAAACTTCACTTTTAAAAGCCTTATTTAAAAAAAAAAAAAAATAAAGTGAGACAGCTTCAAACTTCCATGTACATCCTACTGCAGTTGTGCACCATGCATGTGCTTTATACAGCAACACCACATGATCAGCAGACTCATGCTCTACTTACTGGGAAGAAGGTGTCTTTGTGGGCTTTTTGAGATGCTGAGACCAGCAGTTAAAAGCTAAAAGGTTTTGGGTCCTAAGTGGAGATGGCTTGATGGCTTACTCATGTAGTTGAAGAGCCCTTCAGTAGTGAATCTGCAGTGTTCTTTGGTATGGAAGCTAGCAGATCACAGGGTAAATTTGACTTGCCATTCATAAGAGAAAGGGACTAGAAAGTGTGATCATTATGCTAATAGCTACTCTGTCCTTCTTTAAAGGGAACAGATTATATGGCCCGAATGTGCAGGGCTATCTGCAGGAAGTTAAGGTCTAGCAGTATTCATTTACAGCTGTGTAAGCTGCTCATGTATTAAGAAGTCCTTCTTATTCATTCAAAAAAATCTCTCTTCAATCTCAGTTGTTTCAATAAATACTTGTTTTTAGAAGGCTTTCTGGATACCAATTTCTGCTGTCTCTCCTTCTGCAGGAAGAAAAGCCATGAGCTCTGAGCATGAATCAGACTTGCTGGAGTATAAAGGGTCAGGCTCAGGGAGCTGCTGTTGAGGTTCATCCTTTGGAAGGAGAGCAACCATTTCCAAAAACACAGCACGTTGGCCCAGTCTCACAGGCCAGCAAATGCACATAACCAAATACAAACTATTTATCTGTACCCCTTTAATTAGTTCATAAGGCTTTATTGTTTGTAATCAGGAAGGCACTGTCATAAGGTGTGGCATTATCCTGGCCAACGCTGCTTAATTCAGCTACATGGATCTTTTTGCCTTGAGTTTTGCAGAATTACATAGCTTCAAATCAAGACTCATGGAGTATGTCCCAGCTGCATCATTTCTAGCACATCGCTTACGTAATTGGGGCAGGCACTTAGGAGTCTCTGTAGGTAGAGGTAGTAAGGAAAGTGGATGTGAGGAAAGCAATTGCTCCTGCTCACACAGTGCCAGCAGTAATGTTACATATGAAACAGCATCCTTGGCTGCGAGAACATGATTCCTGAAAGCTGTTCTGTGCTACACAGGCAGTGCCTGTCATCTTTGTCACCTCTGAAAGACCAGTCCCATTACTCCTGGGCTGCAGTGTGTTGGTTATGCTGCCTGGGAGCCACTGGCTTGTCTCTTTGTCCCCATTTGAGAGCGTTGCTGCTTCCTGGGCTGAAGTAGGTCATTCCACTCTCCAGGCAATCACCCAGACAGGCGCCTCCTTCTTCTTCGTGAAGGTTTGTTGTTTAGTAAGCAAGGCTGACTAGGCACCCCTTTGCTAAATGCTTGTTTTTCAGTGACTGGTGTAAAGACTTTAAAATTGAGATATGTAAGGTTGGGGATAGAGAACTGAGATGGGTGCTGCCAGGGAGGAAGAGACACTGTGCTGTAGAGATTGCATCAAACTCCAGTGAAGGCAAAAAGGTTTTTGTATGTTTTGCAGCATGTACTTGCACAGTTTCCAAGTTTCCCAGGAAGACCATTGGGTAAGGACTGAGTTTCACAAATGATAGGAGTAATTTTTGGATTGCAAAGAGTGTGCTTTTGTGAGCAGGCTGGGAGGTATGCATGGGGAGCAGATGCTGCTTTATGAGGGGTTTGGGGGGGGCGTGATCCAAACAGCAAAGTACCATAACAATTCTGGGGAAAAATAAAATGCCTATGAGTGGGATATTTTTAAAGTGCAACACTTGCTATGTAGTTTAGTGTAGTACTAGAAGTGAGAATTTCCACTGCTCTCACTATTGATTTGTCAGCAGCAAAGGGTCTTACCACCTCCAGCTGACTCCAAGCATTGCAGTAATTCTCCTTTTTGTGCCACTTGATGTGTTTTTCATGTTTTATGAATTCCTTCATATGTGATTGTGTGACATGGCTGGGCATTTGTACAATTGCAGTTACTGATCCCATGTCTGAAGTATTTGCTTTATATAAATACCAATCAAGAGAACTTTTTTTGCTTCTCCTGCACTCTACCAACTATTTGAATTGCAAGCATTGTCATGCAAATGTATGCACAGAAAAAGTGTGCACTTCATCAGGCTTTGGAGGTTTTCTTCTTTAACTACCAAAAAAAACCCAGCATCCCCCCATGTCTGGACGGCAATTTACATTCAAATCCTGTTTGCTGTGTTCTCATGGTAACTGCTCCCAGGGAATATGCACGGTCCATGACAAATAGACATCCTTAGAGCTCCAGAAAGCATTGCTAGGGTACAGGGTATTGTTCTCTAGCAAAAACTTTGATGCTCATAACTCTCTTGCTAAACTGTGACTTAAGGCATTTTGTGCATTTTGTCTCTTAAGGTTTAGGAATGTGTCAGGTATTAACATTCTTGACGCCTATAAGGTGAAATTAGTCCTCATGTCCTGTTAGGAATATCTGCAGCGATTGCCGTAGAGCCAGCCCTCGATAGGCTTCACTTCCTTTGAGTAGCAGCAGGAATGAATTAAGCAAGTACAGCCAAAGATATCACATGAAAGACTTGAAATACCAGTGAGCTGAAGAAAGCCCTGTTCTCTGTGTGTGCATAGCTGCAGCTGCTAAAGATTCAGTTTTTTCACTATGGATGAATGCTGAAGGGTGAAAGAGCCTTTAGAAGGTAAGTAGTTTAATTCACAAAGATTTTTTAAAATAATTTTAATCTTGCATACTTAGATCTGCTGTGGACTTGTAGGAAAATAAAGTGTATGGAGTTCAGCTGAGCAAGATGTACTGGAAATGTTTTGGGGCTTTTATTTTCTTTCAGAAAAAACTACATTTACTGGTCTCATAGAGTGTTTGAATGCCAGGAGAACTTTGCTACCAAGCAGTCTGCTTTAATAAATCATACTCTGTTTGAAAGTTAAAAGGGTGATTGTTCACAGAGCAGACAAGAAGTCAGAAGTAGTGCAGAGCAGAGGGAAGACTCATGTTGTAATGATGGGCTGATTTCTGGAGAAGGATGTTTCTGTTCTTCAGCAGTCTGTGGTGTAGATTCAGAAAAAAAAAACAACCCAGCAATATTGAGTTTAGGACCAGAGTATTACTGTAATTTATTAAGGCATAAGGCATGGCTGTAGTTTTGCTTTGATAACATGATAAAAAAGTGCCACCAGGGACAAGTGTGTTTGGGGGTGGGGGGAGTCCAGGGAGATATCTGTAATGTCCATAAGTTTAAACTGATTCTGTAGTTTACCTGGAGGAAATTGATGTGGCACATTTGTGACAGCAATTTTTTTTTTTTTTTGCCATAGAAATAAAGGAAAGGGAATAAACCTGAAAATAATAATTGGAGTAGTAATAGAAATCGTACTATAATAGCAGTATGTTTTGACTTAGTTTGCTGTGTCAACTCTCTGCTTCTACCTCCGACAAAACCACCCAACCCGGCAGGTAGAATTGCTCTGCTCTTCACCACTGATTGCTTCTGGGATCTGCATTTTGCTTCTTGCTTTCCCACTTAAAGAACTTGCCTCCACAAACATTATAATTCAGCCACAGGGCAGAAAATGAGGATAAAATTGCTTGAGAGAACCTGTTTTGAAAGGTATGAGTTTGATCCTGCATCAAAGTCTATGGGAGTTTTAGTCTGATCTCAAGAAGATTTGCCTTGCAAATCCTGATGGAGGAGATAGGATCTCATAAAGCGTCTATGGGACTGGGAAAAGGAGGTTCTCGTAGTTGTTCTTCTCATACTCATGTTGTGTCCTTTAAAGCCCCAAGTTGTAACAGTGGTAGAAGGTCAAAACAGAGATGTTTCTGTTATGTGCAATATCAGCAGTATGATTCAGTGTTCCTTTTGCTAAAACTGCTTAGGTTCTCAAAAGATAGGATTTGTTTCTCATTTGTTGTCTTACTCAAGTATTTACAACCTGTAATGTAAATGGAAGCATAACAACAATGTTTTTTGTTTTCCAAGACAACTAGATAACTGATAGGAATTATCTGAAAGTTACAGTACTGTCCCAACTGTTCACAGATCTTTGTCAGAACTAACCTCAGAATACAAAATCCATGTCAAGAATAGAAGGAAGTATTGTTTAAGAGTAGACTTTGGTCAGTTGCTTACCTTTTCAACTGGGCTGTGTATGTGTATTTCTTAATTTAGTCATAGGATGCAGTACAGAAGCAAAGACTTCGTAGGGGGAAAACCTCACTGTGATGAATTTTGTAAGGACAAAATACACTTCAGAACTTCAGAACATCTGTTGTTACCTTGCAAAAGGAGACTTTAAACCTGAAGCAACTGATGAAAGCACACCAAAGCATTTTATCTTTGTTGCCTAATTTACCCTCAATTGTTTTCTTTTTTTTGTTGGGTTTAAGCAGTTCATAAGCCTGTTCTTAGACAAGGCAGTTCCATTCCTAATGCTTGCTATTTCATTGTTAGAATTACAGAAGTGAAGTTTGTGGTTTCAGTTGCATGAAGTGGAATGTAGTAGCTGTAAAGTCTGTGTTTCATGACATCAGCTGATTTGTAGCTCTGTGACTTTAGTCAGCCTAAGCTACAGGAAGTTTCTGCCTGACATATTCATGAGGTTCGAGGTTGCTGTTGTTAGTCTGTCTCCTCCACGTTCCCAACATGTATTCCATGTTTAGGCAACGAGGAGATGAGCAGCTGGTGCCACTCACAGGAACTTTGCTGGGAAGGTGGTAGCACCACAACTCCTCAGGCTTTGTGGGCAGCATTACTTTTGTTGTTCTGTCCCAAGCACAGGGTTAAGTGTGAACTCCATCCGAGCCTGTGAAGCTGCTGGTGAGCCAAGAAGTCCCTTGCACCACATAATCGTTTGGGACAAGTTTTCAGTTTTGGCTGCCACCTTGGATTGTCACACAAACCTGTGAGCATTTGGCAGTGTTTGTTGTAGAGAAGGGAAGTTTGTCACCAAACTGAATGCTTGGTTGTATTTCCACTGTTTGCATGATAAGATGTATTCTGGCATTTTTTGAAGCTTCCTTTCTGTGGATCTAAGTATGTGGTAAGTAGGGGTTTTTTGGGGGGGTCTCAGAACTTTTAATAGTCAAGTAGAGATAAAGTAGATGGGTTGAAAGGAGATACCCACTTTCAGACAAACAGAAGAATCTCCAAATCTGTTGTGATGCTGGCTTTCTCAGATGAATGACTGTCCCAGATTCATCATGAAAAGAATGAGGGTATCCATCTGCAGCTTACCAGCCACAACGTTTATGCATATTTAGCCAAAAAGAAACAATGTTCAGCCTCATTAATGAAGTAGTCTTTCAAAAGGAGAAGTGATTATTTTTAAAATTGGGTTAATAAAAGAAGTTTTAAATATAAGCAGATAATTCACATAGCAAACCAAGTCCTGTTCAGGAAAGCTGATTCTGTCTTACAGTGCCTCTTTATGACTCAAACATAGAATCATAGAATGGCAAGGTTGGAAGGGACCTCAAGGATCATCTAGTTCCAACCCCCTGCCATAGGCAGGGACACCTCCCACTAGTACAGCTCACTCAAGGCCTCATCCAGTCTGGCCTTGAACACCTCCAGGGAGGGAGCATCCACAACCTCCCTGGGCAACCTGTTCCAGTGTCCCACCACCCTCACTGTAAACAACTTCCTCCTAACATCCAGTCTAAATCTCCCCTCTGCCAGTTTAAACCCACTGCCCCTTGTCCTGTCGTTGCAGGACCTTGTAAATAATCCTTCCCCAGCCTTCCTGTAGGCCCCCTTCAGATACTGGAAGGCTACTATCAGGTCCCCTTGAAGCCTCCTCTTCTCCAGGCTGTAGAGCCCCAACTCTCTCAGCCTGTCCTCATAGGATTGCTGCTCAGCCCTCTGATCATCTTTGTGGCCCTCCTCTGGACCCACTCCAACACTTGCATGAAGGATTATGTTTTGTTGTATATTCAAGCCTGGGCTAGGGATTCCTCAGGGGAGAAATTATTTTCAGTTATGCAAAACCGCCACTTTCCTGTGACCACTGGTGTGCACATCCCAGTGCATCTCAAATCAACTGGACTTCTTAAAGGGCATGCACATCTCATTGGCCTCAATTAGCTCTAAATCCTTTGCTTAAATTATTACTAGTTTGGGTGTGCCAACTGGGACATAATAGAGTACCTCGAGCCATGATGCCTGTTGTCACACAGCTTTGAAGAGGACCGAGGCATGTGTGCAGCTCCCTTATAGTTGTGTACCCACCCTAAAGTTGCAGATCACCTGTGCAGAAGAGGAGGAAAGACTTCCTCCAGCAACATGGAGTCCATGCTGCTGGCTAGTCCCAGGAGAACATAGTTAGTGCTGGTGTGTCAGCACTGAAAATGCATCTAACCAACTGTGGGATCTTAACAGTGACTTTTCACAATGATCAGAAAATGGAAGAGGAGCAGGAAAAGAAACCACTTCTGGGGCAGGAAGAGCCATACTGCTACTCAAACGTGACACAGTAGATGTAAAACCATAAGTAAGGACAAAACATTTCTCCCTAGGATCATCTTAAAAATTCGTAAGAGTTAAGTAAGTGTGACTAAGCGAAGATGGAACTCAGAGAAGAAGGGACTTGCCTTAGAGGGGAAAAAAGGCCATTGACCAGTGTCTGTGACTGTAAATTCTGCAGGCTTCGTGGAAATGAGTAGCAGCATGGCAGCTGTGTCACTCAGAAGATGGTTGAGCATTAAATTAATTAGGTCCTGATGTAATTTTGCTGTCTCATAAGTCATTCTTTTTTTCTCACTGTGTATGTGTGTGTGTAGTTGGATCATTTAGTAGCTTGAGAACCACATAGGTGTTAAGACAGATTTCTTTCTCGCTGTCCATTTTGGATAACTCTGCGCCGTGCTAATAAAGCAAACTTAATTTGTTCTACAGTTAACTCCTATTTCACAGACATGGAAATTGGAACAAAGAAGTACTCTGTGCAAACATTTTGGAGGGAAAAATACACAGTGAATTTCATTGCAAATATTAATGATTGCCAATTTATAGTTTATTGCAGTAAGATGACTCTGTGGGTTGGTTTTTTTTCTCTATCCAGTGCAATTACTAGCAGTGCTTGCAGGAAGCACAGGAACTACCTACACTTCTAAACAAGATGGTGTTGACTCACTTGTGTCTTTAGCATGGCCTCTGTGGCAGCTCAGATAGCTGGGATATGCAAAGCTAGCTCCTCCATCTCCTGTTTGTATAATACATGAAAAAGATCAGCTTTTTCCTTGGTTTAGGATAGAATTTTCAGAATTGTCATAAATATCTAATTGGATTTTGATGTGGTTCTCAAACATCAAAGAACTGGAGTAGGAGACATTCCAACTCTTAATGAGGTATGGGACTAACAAAACAGTCCAAGAAGAACATACCTGTTGCTTTTTTCTGTGAAACAAATGTATTCAGGAACAAATACCTTCAGTTTCTGTCCCTTCCCTGCAAACCTACACAGGTTTCCCTACTCCTGATAATCCTGTGCATACTCGGTTACAGATCTGCAAGGCAAGTCCTGGATTTATAGAATCATAGAATGATTTGAGTTGGAAAGGACATTAAAGACCATGTGGTTCCAACCCCTTTTCTGTGGGCTTGGACACCTTCCACTAGACCAGCTTGCTCAAAGCCTCATCCAGCATTGCCTTGAACACTTCTGGGGATGAGGTGCCCACACCCTCTCTGGGCAACTTGTTTCAGTGCCTCTCTTCTCTCATAGCAAATTTCTTCTTTACATCTAACCTAAATGTGCTCTCATTCCATTTAAAGCCATTACCCCTTATCCTATCACTACATCCCCTTGTATAAAGTCCCTTTTCAGCTTCCTTGTAAGCCCTCTGTAGGCACTGGAAGGTCGCTATAAGGTCTCCCTGGAGCCTTCTGTTCTCCAAGGTGAACAATCCCAACTCTGTAGAAATGTGTAGGGGTAAAAGATACAGCAGCTCAAAGGACCAATTTCTAAGAAAAATGCCAAAGTTAGGCTGACGCTCTGACATGTAAGATATGGAAGTAATTAACATACTGATAACATGGGATCAGCTAATGAGCTGGGTCATTTATCTGGGCCATCACACAACTCTTGCTGTCAACCAGGTACTTAGAGGGATCCCCATCTCTTTCTGCAAACTTGAATTTCCTTTTTCTGGACCTAACAAGTAACTGCAGTGTTACCCATTTTTCATACTTAGGCAGACTCCTGGTGTCCTGTGCTCCCCAGGTCAAAGTGAGCAGTTGGCAATGTTGGCAAACAGCAAGAGCTCTGTGCAGCCAGATGGGGCTCTTGTGCAGAGGGTCCCATGTGGTGGTCACTCTGGCAGAGGTTGATGTGGGGTCCTAGGGCAACCAGACAACAGGGGTGCTTCAGGAGAGCTGGGTCATGGCACCCTTGCAGACAGCAGCCCAGAGGCAGCAGGCCTTCTGGGATGGGAATAATCTGCCCTTTCAGGGCTGCCCGACCTCTGGTGTCCTAGCAACCCAAAGCTGTTCAGCTGAATATTTTGTGGCATTTCTGATTTACACATATCAGATACTGACTGTGATTTAAGCCTGGCTGATTTCCCATTACTGTCTTTAAACAAAAGGCTCAATACAGAAACAAGAGGAGGAAGGATTCCTTAGGAGATAATTTTATAAAGTCTTTTCTTCTCTTCTTTTTTTTTTTTTTTTTAATGTAGGAATTGCACTGCAATATTTCCTTTCTTGAGAAGGCACTGAGCAACACTTCTGCACATTACATCAGCTTTTTGCTTTATAGGCATCTTTTGTGAGCCAGTGAGGGAATAAACTGTGTGCAGGGGTGAAATGTGTTGGGGGAGAAACTGCTTGTGGCCTCAGTATTGAAAAAAGAGTGTGATCAAGTGCCAACATTTTTATATTGATTGAATCTGATTTTGACTTTTTGGTTGAAAGTTGCTTGCCCTCATGGCCATACAAACCCCACAAATGTTCCACACTTAATTTAAATTTTACTATTTAAAACCTTTGCTGTTTGCAGAGGCATTATTCATTATTGCTGCAGGACTTTTCCCATTTGTAACATTTGGAGCTGTTAGTGTGGAGGAATGCTATGTTATTCGATGGTGAACATGTAAAGGCTTTGTAATGGTTTAATCTAAGCTAGTCCATAGTACTTCAGCCTGTGTCTTTGCAGACAACCACAATAAAATCTCAGCCAAACTTCCCTTGCTAGACCACTAAATACTTGCATAAGTAATGAACTTGCTAGCTGCCAAGGCAAAACTTGCTTGTGGGAAGGATGGTTCTGGGTTGCACTGTGTGCTGCAGACCAGTAGCTCTGTGCCTTGTTCTGCTCTGGTGCAGTCAGTCTTTTGAAGTCTCAGTAACAAAGGTTACAGAAGTCAACACAAGCTTTTCCAAATCCACATGACATCCTGATCTCCAAGCTGGTAAAGTACAGATTTGATGGCTGGACTACTCGATGGATAAAGAACTGGCTTGATAGCCACACCCAATGAGTGGTGATCAGTTGGTCCATGTCCAAGTGGAGTCCCTCAAGGATCGCTATTGGGACCAGTCTTGTTTAACATCTTCCTCAGTGACATGGACAGTGGCATTGAGTGCACCCTCAGCAAGTTTGCTAACACCAAGCTGTATGGTGGGACTGACATGCTGGAGGGGAGGGATGCCATCCAGAGGGAGCTTGACAGGCTGGAGAGGTGCACCTATGCCAACAAGACCAACCAGGCCCCACTGTTACCTACTCAGCCAAAAGTTAGTGTAGCCATGCAAAATCAACCAGCACTGGGACTAAACCACTACACCAGATCTGGAGAAGCAGCAGGTGGGTGCCCAGGACTGAAGGAAAGAATAACATGAGATTTGGGTTTAGAAGAGTCATCTTCTGCACTCCCTTTGCTCTATGAGTTGGTGTCTTTTGTCCAGATGTGGAGTGTGATGCATTGCAAGCTCTTGTGGCTGGAAGTGAGGTTATTCTACCTCCTCCTTTCTGCTTACTTGCAACAGAGAAGACAAGGCAATATTCATGGATCCTCTCTCCCACTTGTATGGAGCTGCAGGGGGAAAAAGGTTGCACAGTTTTATGTCACCAGAGAAAGCAGAACTGTGATAATGTGGATAAAGTTATCTGCAATGCTATTTCAGGATGTACTGCTGAAATGATGTTGTATTGGCCTTTTGGTAAGAACCAGCTACATAGAGGGTTTCACATATTCAAGTATGAGATTACTTGAGAGTAACACTACATTAGGTATTAGAAGTACACAGGATTAGATTCTTACATGAATGGTTACAAGAAAAGTTTTCCAGCTATGTCAGATTTTGGCCATGCAAGATGAAATTCATCTTGAACAGGTTCTCTCAAGAGTTTTCATCCTCATTTTCTGTCACTTAATGAAATTTTAGGATTTTCAGGAATAAATGTATGATCCTAAACACCATTATTTGATGAAATCATGTTGGAGGAACTGTTCTAAAACTTGACTTACTGCTTTTAAGTACAGAAATAATGGATTTATATGCACAGCCTATTTGTCAAGTGACATGTGAATGAAAAACCTGGCATGGAGGAATGAAAATAAGGGCGGGGTGTCAGTTCATGTAAGTTATGTGATGTTGTTGCTGACATGGAGGGTCAAAGTTTCAGCATCTGCAGTTGGTCTGTACAGAGGCTCAGCAGACACAGAACAGTGTGTGCGGTTGTTTTAGCGACCGTTACATCGAATGGTTGTTAACATTGGGGTTGGCTATATTGACATGGGGTTGGTAAGGAAGGGCAGCTGTCTTTGCAATTAGTACCTCACAGCGTGTTTCTTCATGGTATGTCTATGGCTATCAGGCAGTCTGATTGATTTTCTTCAGGAGAGGCCTGCTGGTCATTCACAATGTGGGGAGAATGAGGCCAGATTGGGGGTTAGTCTGTGGGGACTGGAAGCTTTAGTGGGGAAACGGCAACATATTACTCACGGGCAGAGAAGGAAGGTCCATGAAAAGTTCCAGCTGGGGTCCATGCTGTGATTCACACCTTCTCTCAGTATGCTCAGACCCTGTCAGAGCAGCTTCAAACCTAAATGCCTCTTTCCAACTGCTCATAATTGTCTGTCTCGCATGGATGGTCCTGCAGTTGCTGTTGCAGGACAAACAGTCCATTAGACTTTCCGTGCATTTCAATGGGCTCCCAGAATAATGAATTCAAACAAAAAGGGCTCATTGCAGCTGAAAATTTATGCAGTAGCATAGTTCCAAACATGCACTTTGAAAACTTAAGTATCTCCGATATTCAAGTCTGTGCCTCTAACTATTCACTCCTATTCCATGAGTTTTTTACCAGTGTGTAAGAAATAACACTGTCGTTTCGCAGAGGTAGTATCCCTCTGGGGTAGACAAACTGTCCTACTTCAGAAGAAATTCTCTGTCTTCAGAAAGGTAGGTTCACAAAGAGGCTGTTGTGTGTTTACTCAGGGGCAGCATTTAGTCCATAGAAAGCAAACAAAGAAGATTATTCTTAAATGCAAGTGTACAGTGACAATGGCTAATGAAAAGTAGATTAAATAGCTGCAAGACTGTGAGGTTATCGATTGTTGATGACAAAAGCATGAAATTGCAGCAAGCCAGCCAGAATAATTTTGAACATCTTTTCCTCCAACAAGGAAGGTACTTCTAGCTCTTATCTTTGAGATGCATAAAATCATAGAATGGTAAAGTTGGAGGGGACCTCAAGGATCAGGATCAGCCATAGGCAGGGACACCTCCCACTAGTACAGCTCACTCAAGGCCTTCTCCAACCTGGCCTTGAACACCTCCAGGGAGGGAGCAACCACAACCTCCCTGGGCAACCTGTGCCGGTGTCTCACCACCCTCACTGGAAAGAACTTCCTCCTAACATCCAGTTTAAATCTCCCCTCTGCCAGTTTAAACCCATAATAATGGGTTAAAATTGTATATATGTATATATATCAAAGGAGGCACCTGAAATATGACTACAGTATCTTTGTAGATGGATCTAACTCAGCGGTGCCTACACTTAGTTGAGTTCTGTAAACATTAGTGCAAATGCTCAGTGTGGTAACATACTGCTTTGTAGCTCTGAAATGGGGTGCTGTCTGAAAAACACCCTTGAGGTGCCCTCACTTGTAAAGTGAGCTGGGTGACAAAAAAAAGTAAATACAAAAGCATTTTCACGTTCCTGTATTGAATCTCCTCCTTTGCCTGTTTCGATGCAGTGGAACTCCTCTAAATACTGCGTTCCTTCTACACTGTATTATTTTTAGCACAGGCAACTCTAACCTGTGGCATGAGAATAGCTAATTTTGAAGTCTGTGTCTTACTTGAAGTACTCAGAGCTGGAAGATGCAGGCCAGATGCAGTAGTTAGAGTTGTAAAGAAGATCAGACAATTGTGTAAACACTTGCTGGTGATAAATGCAATGCAGTCATATTTAGACCTCTAGAAGAGGCAGCATATTGTTAGTGAGTTTGCAGTGAAAATTGTGCTGGCATTTGCTGCAGAAGTTTTTGGTGCACAAGTGTTGTTGCAATATACCCATCTTCTCTTTCTAAGAACTCAGTAATGTTTAAAGGCTTTTACAAGGTTTGGGGTGGGGGTGTGGATAAAGGCCAGAACTTTGGACATGCAAAACACTCAACTGCTATTTCAGGTTTATCCAAATATTCTACTTGACTTGCCAGTGCCATGTAGTAGAAATACCAAATAAACATTTTAGCTGTAGTGTGCTCTTTGTTTTAATTCTGCTATATTCATAGGATGTTCTCCTGTGATCACTAATACTCTCCAACAGTAAGGGAATATCTTAAAAAAAAAAAAAAAAAAAAACAGCTCTATGTTTGCACCTGAACCTGATCCAGTTACAGCTGGCTGCATGCTGGAGAAAACCGTAGAGGGTCTCTTTCTTTGAAGTATGCTTAGGTTAGTGGGACCTGATGCTCTAGGTCTTTGGGAGGATGTGCACAGGTTTTAATGCTCCTTGTGCTGGAAGTGCAGCAATTCTGAGGTCAAAACTGTTGGATAAGCTGATGCTTTCAAAGCTTACAGTGCATGTGACTGAAGCAATGATGGCTAGAAGAGCAGGAGGTGGAATGATTTGTTGGAGTTAGCAAGGTGACCAACATAGCAGTGCAGCTCAAATTTGACAGGGAGGTTGTCCTATATCTGCCCATCCTGGCTTTACAGTGCATTTTCCTATTATGGGTGCAGAGCTTCCTTTAATTTATTTCAGCTTACTGGCTGAATCCTCATCATGAGTAAAGGCAGCTGAGCAGTATGTATGGGTAAGAATTTCTGTGCATAAGGTGATTTTTTTAAAAAGGCAAATAATGGGCATGCAGGAGTTTTCATATCAGCTAGATTATGTCTTAGAAGGTAATTTACTTGTGGGCTTTTCATATTTGTCTGGGAGAAAAGCCTGGGACTGATGCGGAGCTGATTGCTGAGATCTGAAGACCATGGGCACTGCCTCAGAAAGAGCTTACTTAATAGTCCAAATATTTCTGGAGAAATACCAGTACAGATGTGAAAACAAATTCACTGTAAAGCAGGGGAAGACTGAACTCCTTTTAATTTCTGATGGTTTTCTCAGAGTAAAATTGCTGAGACTTCATTTTAGGAGTGAAAAAACAGGTTTAAAAGGTAAAACACTGAGAAAAATTAATGGTTTTTTTAAAATAAAAACCTTAATTTTTCACATCTTTCTACCAGTTTTCTATGTTCTCTTTCACTGTACCTGTCTTCCACAAAACTCTTTCCCAAACCACAGGAAGATCAACGCTCTTAATAAACAATAGCAAAGATGGCTTAGTCCTATTCAGGTTCTTACACAGAAATCTAGAAACAAGGGACTGGAGTTTTTTTCTTTCTTCTTTTCTCCAACTCTGTGGCCTTCTTAAGGGGCAACTACCCTCAAACCACCAGTGACTGTATGTTAGGAACAAGTTCTTTACCATGAGGGTGGTGGAACACTGGAATAGGTTGCCAGGGAGGTAGTTGAGGCCCCATCGCTGGAGATAATTCAAGGTTGCTCAGGGCTCTGGGCAACCTGATCTAGTTGAGGATGCCCCTGCTGCTGCAGAGGAGATTGGACTAGATAACCTTTGAAGGTCTCTTCCAACCCAGACCATTCTATGATTCTGCAATTCTGTAAAGTGTTTCTGTGATTGAGGCTGAGCTGCAGTGTGTTACTGCCCAATCTTAGTGTGGATATGCCGGATGCTGTCCTGTGCACAGGACTGCATGTAACTTCTGGTTGATTTCACTGGGTGTAGGAAATCCTGGATGCATCTTAGTGTTTAGAATTTCAGCTCCAGTTTTCACTAACTGCAACTCTTTTCATTGCTGGGGACTGAAGAGTTGGTGTGATAACTCAGGAACTACTGTGATGGGAGGGTATCTTCTGGTACTCAGTATTGAAAAGTGCAAGAGGTGAGTTTGGCACAGCTGTTGCCACCGCTCCCTATTTAATCAAAGCAACCACACTTGTTGCAGATGTATTTCTAGTGATATGCCAGGGCAAGGTTTGACCTTCCAATTTGACAGCCTCATACATCTTTGAGTAATTAAAAATAACTATTAATGTAAAGTGAAGGAGTAAGCTTAATTAATTAAAATTGCAATGATCTTCATGTTGCCTGCTTTGATACCATGTTCATCTCCTGCAGTGTTTCATGCTTTTCTTTAAAACTGCAGGTAACCCAAAGGTAGATGACTGTGACAATCTCAGCTTCTGGTGTCAGAGCTTCTGTAGTTAGAATCAGAAAATTACAGAAAGCTTAGAGCTGGAAGGGGCCTTTAGAGATCATCTATTTCAACTAGATCAGGTTACTCAAAGGCCCATCCAACCTGACCTGGAATGTTTCCAGGGCAGGGGAATCTACCTTCTGTTTGGGCAACCTGGGCTGGGGTTTCACCACCCTCATTGTGAGAAATGCCTTCTTATATCTAGTGCAAGTCTACCCTCTTAGTTTAAAAACATAAAATCATGGACAGAGGAATCGGTGCACTCTCAGCAAGTTTGCAGATGACACCAAACTGTGTGGCACAGTCGACTTGCTAGAGGGCAGGGATCCATCCAGATGGACCTGGACAGGCTGGAGAGATGGGCCCAAGCCAACCTCATGACATTCAACATGGCCAAGTGTAAGGTCCTGCACCTGGGTAGGCACAATCCCAAGCACAAATCCAGGCTGGGTGGGGAATGGCTGAGAGCAGCCCTGAGGAAAGGGACCTTGGGGTCTGGGTTGATGAAAAGCTCAACATGAGCCTGCAGTGTGCACATGCAACCCAGACAGCAACCATGTGCTAGGCTGCATCAAGAGCAGTGTGCCCAGCAGGGCAAGGGAGGAGATTTTGCCCCTTTACTCTGCTCTTGTCAGACCCCACCTGGAGTACTGTGTGCAGTTCTGGAGCCCTCAGCACAGGAAGGACATGGAAGTGTTGGAGCGGGTCCAGAGGAGGGCCACAAAGATGATCAGAGGGCTGCAGTAGCTCTGCTATGAGGACAGGCTACAAGAGTTAGGCTCTTCAGCCTGGAGAAGAGAAGGCTTCCAGGAGACCTTAGAGCAGCCTTCCAGTATCTGAAGGGGACCTACAGGAAGGCTGGGGAGGGACTATTGACAAGGTCTTGCAATGACAGGACATGGGGCAATGGGTTTAAACTGGCAGAGGGGAGATTTAGACTGGATGTTAGGAGTAAGTTCTTTGCAGTGAGGGTGGTGAGGCACAGGTTGCCCAGGGAGGTTGTGGCTGCTCCCTCCCTGGAGGTGTTGAAGGCCAGGTTGGATGAGGCCTTGAGTGACCTGTGCTAGTGGGAGGTGTCCCTGCCTATGGCAGGGGATTGGAACTAGATGATCCTTGAGGTCCCTTCCAACCTTACCATTCTATGATCTGCCTCCCCACCTGAATGCACCAAAAGTACTGTTTTGTTTACAAGGCTTGTGAAGAAAATCACCTTTAAAGCTAATGAGTATGGGTGGGGCAAAAGGACTGAAAGAAAGTGTAATGCTAAAGAAAAACAAAGTGATGACTTGTGGCATGCATCAGCCTTGGGTTACAGGAGGCAAAAATGTGAGTATAGTTCTCTTTGGGATTTGTGTGTGCATCTGTGTTTGTTCCCTCCCTTTCCTGCTGGGCCTCATCAGCCACCTGCACAGGGAAAGGCAGGTGTGTGCATGGGTATCCCGAGGGCAGTTGTGCAATGTTAGTTCCTAGTACACCTGACTGCCATGAGGTGGGCACGTATGGAAAACGCCGTCGGCAGTAAGCGCCGCGACAGTATCAATGCTTTTGTTGTAAGCATTCATACTGTGTGCTCACTGAAATATTTTACTGCTGGTCATTTGGCAAGATCCAAGTGAAACACCCTGTCGAGAGGCATTGTTGGTTATTTTATGAAGTTATTTTTATTTGGTTTATTATTATTTTTATACACCTTGGTATGGAAATAAAACATTAAAGTGCATTTGTAACAGAGCTCTTAACAGCCGGAGTGGTGTGGAGTTAATGTAGCTCTTGAGTCTCACAGTATCACCAGGGTTGGAAGAGACCTCAAAGATCATCAAGTCCAACCCATTACCACAGACCTCAAGACCAGACCATGGCACCAAGTGCCACATCCAAACCTGCCTTGAACACCTCCAGGGATGGTGACTCCACCACCTCCCTGGGCAGCCCATTCCAGCAGTCAATGACTCTCTCAGTGAAGAAGTTTCTCCTTACCTCGAGCCTGAACTTTCCCTGGTGCAGCTTGAGACTGTGTCCTCTTGTTCTGGTGCTGGTTGCCTGAGAGAAGAAAGCAACCTCCTCCTGGCTACAACCACCCTTCAGGTAGTTGTAGACAGCAAGAAGGTCTCCCCTGAGCCTCTTCTTCTCCAGGCTAAACAATCCCAGCTCCCTCAGCCTCTCTTCATAGTGCTTGTGCTTGAGGCCTCTCACCAGCCTCGTTGCCCTTCTCTGGACATGCTCAAGCACCTCAATGTCCTTCTTAAATTGAGGGGCCCAGAACTGGACACAGGACTCAAGGTGTGGCCTAACCAGTGCAGGGTACAGGGGGAGAATGACCTCCCTGCTCCTGCTGGCCACACTATCCCTGATGCAGTCACACTGGCACACTATTCCTGATGCATCTCCCTGGGATGCAAGGGACCCATCTCAGAGGGAAGACAAAGGCAGCTGCTGCTGGGGACAGATTTTCTCTGTAGCCCCTGTCCACCTGCTTGGACCAGATCAGGTCCTGCTAGCACTCAGTGGTAATTACCCCAGGCACAGGGCAGGGCTCAGGATAGTGACTAGCAACTTTTTAAAACACAAATTGTTTTCATTTTTGTTCAGTACTGTTGGCTGTGGAGGAGGGGTCAGGTTGTGGTATTTTTGCTTATGAAATATGGTATTTTTCCTGTACCAAAGATAATGGTTCAAAGGTTGGAGCAATGATGAGTGCTGGGGAAGCGTTTGCCTGTGCAGCTCTGACAGCTTTATGCAGGAGGTCTTCTGCATCTACAGAGGAGTCTCCCATCTCTGCTGCAGAAAAGAAATTCATGAGAGGAAAAATAACATTTTGGTTTAGGTGTTTTGTCTTTTAAAGGACAGAGGCAGAAACGAATCTCAGTTTTCTTGAAGCTACACACAGGTTTTGTTTTATGGATAAAGGTGCTCTGATGGAGTAGTTTAGACTGGATATTTTTAATTAACTTTTGAGTGTGCTTTCCTGAATGGACTTTTGATAAGTTAAAATTTGGAGGAGTCATTCATTGCTAAGCTGAACAAGAGGCATGCTCAAAACTAGTAGGTAAGTACCAAGACAGTCCTCTGATTTACTTAGGCTGGATGAGGCCTTGAGTGAACTGTACTAGTGGGAGGTGTCCCTGCCTATGGCGGGGGGTTGGAACTAGATGATCCTTGAGGTCCCTTCCAACTTTACCATTCTATGATTCTACGATTTACAGTTGTTCATGGCTTGATCTTGCTAGCATTTCTATCAGATGANAGCCTCGTTGCCCTTCTCTGGACATGCTCAAGCACCTCAATGTCCTTCTTAAATTGAGGGGCCCAGAACTGGACACAGGACTCAAGGTGTGGCCTAACCAGTGCAGGGTACAGGGGGAGAATGACCTCCCTGCTCCTGCTGGCCACACTATCCCTGATGCAGTCACACTGGCACACTATTCCTGATGCATCTCCCTGGGATGCAAGGGACCCATCTCAGAGGGAAGACAAAGGCAGCTGCTGCTGGGGACAGATTTTCTCTGTAGCCCCTGTCCACCTGCTTGGACCAGATCAGGTCCTGCTAGCACTCAGTGGTAATTACCCCAGGCACAGGGCAGGGCTCAGGATAGTGACTAGCAACTTTTTAAAACACAAATTGTTTTCATTTTTGTTCAGTACTGTTGGCTGTGGAGGAGGGGTCAGGTTGTGGTATTTTTGCTTATGAAATATGGTATTTTTCCTGTACCAAAGATAATGGTTCAAAGGTTGGAGCAATGATGAGTGCTGGGGAAGCGTTTGCCTGTGCAGCTCTGACAGCTTTATGCAGGAGGTCTTCTGCATCTACAGAGGAGTCTCCCATCTCTGCTGCAGAAAAGAAATTCATGAGAGGAAAAATAACATTTTGGTTTAGGTGTTTTGTCTTTTAAAGGACAGAGGCAGAAACGAATCTCAGTTTTCTTGAAGCTACTTAAGTAACAAATTGGAGGTATCAACACACAGGTTTTGTTTTATGGATAAAGGTGCTCTGATGGAGTAGTTTAGACTGGATATTTTTAATTAACTTTTGAGTGTGCTTTCCTGAATGGACTTTTGATAAGTTAAAATTTGGAGGAGTCATTCATTGCTAAGCTGAACAAGAGGCATGCTCAAAACTAGTAGGTAAGTACCAAGACAGTCCTCTGATTTACTTAGGCTGGATGAGGCCTTGAGTGAACTGTACTAGTGGGAGGTGTCCCTGCCTATGGCGGGGGGTTGGAACTAGATGATCCTTGAGGTCCCTTCCAACTTTACCATTCTATGATTCTACGATTTACAGTTGTTCATGGCTTGATCTTGCTAGCATTTCTATCAGATGAAGAATTTAATTTATAAACCATTGATTGTGTCTGTGAGATCCCACCTTCTAAACAAACTTCTCACAAAATCCTAAGCATTGTATTCCAGTCCTGCAAATGAATGTACTCGAGGGTCAGCTGGTGGGGTAAGGTGGATCTTTGGTCTGACAAATTAAAAGGTGTGTTTACATTTGGTGTTATTTTAGTATCAAGGTTGCTAGTATTTTGCAAGGCAGCAATTAGTGCTGTCTTGAGCAGCTTTGGGTGGCTGTCCCTGGTTCACCTCACAGTTGGGGTGAGGACTCTGGAGCCTCCCAAGGGCAGGAACACACTCATCAGTATTCTCAGGTTTTCATGTATGAGTGACTCTAGGGTGATCTGTTTTCTAAATGAAAACCGATGCTGAAAGAACTGAGTGCAAACTAAGGGAAAGATTTCAGGAAAGGGGATGGGTGAGGGTGGGGTGTGCCTTTCTGTTTGCAGTTGAAAATGTATCTGCTGTTCAGAATAGGAACTCTTTGAAATACAACTATTTAAGATTCCAGATGCCACTGGCAAACTTCCATCCCTGTCTCTATCTAGTAGGTGAACTGTCAGTGCACAAAAATTTAAATATTTTCTACCCTTCTGTTTTTCTTTTCTTTTTTTTTTTTCCTTCTAAAATGGTATCATCATGTCACTGTACTTGTGTATCTTCAACCTTAGGCATCATATTCACGGACTGTAAATTGAGTTGCTAAAGAAACAAAACAGTCAAACTTGTAGCTGTTGACCTGTTAGCTGCCTGTGCTTCTTTCTCATGTTTCTTTCTGCACAGCAATGGCCTGCATGCCATGCATGAAATGGAAAGAGAGAGATGATTGGATTGACTGGCTGTGAATGTCATGTCTCTGGAAATGATATTGTGTAATTATCCCTTTATTTCCCTCCTCTGGCCATACTTTGATACGCTCAGAACTGCCGATGTCCTTTAAGACACAGTAGCCCGTTTTTAGCCTTTGTGCATTTCAGATGCCTTTAATTTCCCCTTTGTTTATTTCCCCTGACATCTCTAACTATTGCTGTTGAAATTCTTGTGTTGAACCTGTTCACTCTAGATGCCAGACCAGTTTGATCAGACGGTGGTGCTGAACCAGCTGCGCTATTCTGGGATGTTGGAGACAGTCAGGATTCGCAGGGCTGGTTTCCCTGTCCGGAGGCCGTTTCAAGACTTTTATAAAAGGTAAGCACACTGACTTGTGCACTTCAGATGTGACTCATGAGTATTAAATGAACCTTACCATGTTGGGTAACAAAGTGAAAATCTTACTAGATTGTTATTGCAAGATAATCGCATCGCAAAATCAGAACTTGTCTCTTAAATGAGCTAATCGATACTTTTTGGTTGCTAGGTATAAAGTCCTCATGAGAAACTTAGCTCTGCCTGAAGATTTAAATGAGAGGTGTGCCATCCTGCTTCGTCTGTATGACAACACAAGCACTGAGTGGCAGCTTGGAAAAAATAAGGTAAAATAATCTGTGCATATTGTGGGGCTGGTGCTTATACAAAGCTGAAGAAACAGGATTTAAACCACGCTGTGGTTTAAAGCTGTGGACATGTAATGGTAACTACTTCTGGGCTTAAAAGAAGCTGTGCATGCCTAATTGGTGCTCTTGAAAGCCTTATAGCAACAATTAATGGGTGTGCTGGGGCATTAGCCATCTGAGGCATTTAGACACTGACTGGTGAGTTCACTTGTGGAGAAAGAGCCTTCTTGAATTTTCTGCCACTCCTCACAAGTCCTAGTACCAATGGGGATCAGAGCTTAAAATGTGGCTGGGGAAGGACTGTTTAGAAGGCATGTAGTGATAGCATGAGGTGCAATGTTTTTAAACTGGAGTGGGATATTTAGGATGGCATAAAGAGGAAGTTCTTTACAACAAGTGTGGTAAAATACTGGAACAGGTTATCCAGGCATGTGGTTGAGGCCCCATACCTAGAGATACTCAAGATCTGCCTTAATGTGGCCCTGAGCAGCCTGATGTAGTTGGAGATAGAATCATAGAATGGTAAGGTTGGAAGGGGCCTCAAGGATCATCTAGTTCCAACCCCCTGCCATAGGCAGGGACACCTCACACTAGGACAGGTTACTCAAGGCCTCGTCCAACCTGGCCTTGAACACTTGCACGCTGCAGGAGGATTAGACAAGATCACCTTTCAAGGTCTCTTCAAACCCAGTGTAATCTGTAGATCTGTGGTAGCTGGAGTTTATAATTTTTAGCAGTATCAAGCAGGTGATCACAGGATGTTAAGGGTTGGTAAGGACCTCTAGAGATCTTTGGGTCCAACCTCCCTGCCAGAGCAGGGCCATATAATCTAATGCAGGTCACACAGGAATGCATCCAGATTGGTCTTGAAAGTCTCCAGAGAAGGAGACTCCACAGGCTCTCTGGGGAGCCTGTTCCAGTGCTCTGTGACCCTTACAATAAAGTTCTTCCTTGTGGTGAGGTGGAACTTCCTGTGTTGTAGTTTACATCCCTTGCCCCTTGTCATAACACAGGGCACAAGTGAGAAGAGGCTGTCCCTTTCTGCTTGACACCCAGCCCTCATTTGTTTATATACATTTATTAGATTCCCCTCTCCATCGTCTTCTCTCCAGACTAAAAAGCCTCAGGTCTCTCAGCCTCTCCTCATAAGGCAGTGCTACAACCCCTTAATCATCCTTGTAGTCCTCCATTGGACTCTTTCAAGTAGATCTCTGTCCCTCCTGAACTGGGGAGCCCAGAACTGCAACATTCTAGGTGGGGCAGAGAAAACGAGGAGGAGAATGCCCTCTGATCTGCTGGTCGCTCTCTTCTTAATGTACCCCAGGATCCCATTGGCCTTCTTGGTCACAAGGGCACATTGCTGTCCCATGGATAGCTTGCTCTCCACCAGGACTCCCAGGTCCTTCTCCACAGGGCTGCTCTCTAGCAGGTCACCTCCCAGACCGTACTGATATTCCTTCCCAGGTGCAGGACTCTTTATCTCATTTACCCTTGTTGAATCTCATTAGGTTCCTCTTTGCCCAACTCTCCAGTCTGTCCACAAGTCTTGTTGAATGGCTGCACATCATTCAAGGGTGTCAACCAAGCCTCTCAGTTTGGTATTGTCAGCAGACTTGCTGAGCAGACACTGTCTGTCTGTCCCCTCATCAGTGTCATTGATGAAGATGTTGAGCAGGACCGGACCCAGCACCGATCCCTGTGGGACTCCACTACTTACAGCTCTCCAGCTGGACCTGGCACCATTGACCACCACTCTTTGCACTCTGTTGTGTAACCAGTTTTTAATCCATCTCACTGTATGCTCTTCTATCCCACACTTCCTGAGCTTACTCACAAGGATGTTATGGGAGACAGTGTCGAAAGGCTTGCTAAGGTAGACTATATCCACTGGTTTCCCTGCATCTACCCGTTCAGTTACGACATCACAGAATGCTATCAGTGAAGCATGATTTCCCCTTGGTAAATCCATGCTGACCACTACTGATAACCACCTTCTCTTCCATGTGTCTAGAGATGACCTCCAGAATGAAGAGAGGTAACACTTCTGTTCTGCAGGAAGCAGAGCTCATACAAATAAACCCACCTGCATGATAACCTGCTCAAGAAGGATTTTATTTTATGTTCTGTGCTCAAACCAGCACATGTTCATATGCCAGAGTTGATCTCTAAGTGTCTTTGCCGTCCTAGTCTGAGTCTTTTTCAGAGGTACATTGGACCTTAAAACGCTTAAAACTATTGTTTTGGTTAGTGTTCCCAAACAATTTCTTAGCAAGCATATGAGTGAAGTAGACATCATGATGTTTTCCTTTCACAGCCTAGAGTGTAACTTTCTCTATTAAAATATTCTAATTAGAATCATAGAATGGTAAGGTTGGAAGGGACCTCAAGGATCATCCAGTTCCAACCCCCTGCCATAGCCAGGGACACCTCCCACTAGTACAGCTCACTCAAGACCTCATCCAACCTGGCCTTGAACACCTCCAGGAAAGGAGCAGCCACAACCTCCCTGGGCAACCTGTTCCAGTGCCTCACCACCCTCTCTGTAAAGAACTTCCTCCTAACATCCAGTCTAAATCTCCCCTCTGCCAGTTTAAACCCATTGCCCCTTGTCCTGTCATTGCAGGACCTTGTAAATAATCCTTCCCCAGCCTTCCTGTAGGCCCCCTTCAGATACTGGAAGGCTACTATCAGGTCCCCTCGAAGCCTCCTCTTCTCCAGGCTGAAGAACCCCAACTCTCTCAGTCTGTCCTCAAACCAGCACATCATCTTTCAGCCCATTTTTGTAGACTGGCTTACAAAATAATACAGTGATAATGTTCAGCTGCAGAACTAGGCAGTGCTTCTCATTACACTGTCAGTTGTACTGTATTAACTGTATTTATGCATGGACCCTGGACAGTACTTTGGTATTTTAGGGACATGTATTTATCAGAACCTGAAAGTGTTTTTAACCAGCTGCTCATCAAGACCTTGTCAGGAGCCAGAGCTCTGTTGGAAGTTCCCTTTCTGGGCCCTGGGCTCATCCCCCACCAGGAGCTGCCTGTGCATTTGTAAGAATCTTCATAAAGAGCTTATTGTAGGAGAGAACAAGAGAATGCTGGATTCAGGCTGAACACGAACACAGTTCTCCCTGTGTTATTTAAACGAGATAGTAAGAACCCTGCTATGATTTAACTTCAGTGTGATTTATTTTTCCTGTCTTTCACATCTCCAGCTGCAGTGCACCTGCTCGGGAAAGGCTAATGCTTGGGCTTAACATGTGTTTAACATCCATTTTTGTTTCAGAAGAAGCTGTATGCCCTTCTGAAGCAGAATTTTGATGTGTTTTTAAAGCCATTATGCGTGTAGAGAAAAGAAAGATTTTCCAGTGAGTGGCAGAAAAGGCTTTTTCCATGAGTAAAAATGTTCTATAGGAAGAGTTTCCCAGTGCCCCTTGGATACTGGAACTCTGAGGTATTTTGCTATATATGGTGATAAAATGTAGTTTCTTTCTACCTACATTCAAAACTGTGCCTCTCTTGAGGATTGCTTTAGCTTTCATGCTGGGCTTCCTTTCTGCATAAACACAAAGGAAAAGACTACCTTTGTTCTATTTGAAGACCCTCAAAAGCCCATCTTATTTTTCATTGTTGTTTTTGTTTGTTTCTTAGGGTTTATTTTGTTTGTTTTCTTGTTTTTTTTGTTGGTTTTTTTTTTTTTTTTTTTGGTTTGTTGGTTCACAGCAAGAAAAATCCAAAACACTTCAAGGAAGCATTCCTTCTTTTTCAGTCGTGCACTTTCCTCGTCGCCACGTTGTGTTGCACGTCCTGGCCCTCATCCTGGTTAATCAGAGTCACTGAACAAGTTATTTCCAGCTACTCATGTCTTAGGCAGCAGCATGCCAGGCTATTGCTGCCTATAGCTGATACTAGCAGATTTAGCTTTCAAAACAGAAAAGTTGAGAGCACTTGGGAAAAGCAGTGGCCACAGGCAGCTTACCATTTTGTGTGTGAAGTAAAGAAGAGATGTTGAGGCAAGTGGAAGAGGCAAGCTGTATCCCCTTTGCCTTTGCTTGGCTGAAGAAGCAGTTTCATTCTTAGGTGACAAAAATATGTTGGATTAGCTCAATATATGTCCATGCCATGTGCTGAAGCTGTGTGCAAGAAGTGCTAGGCAGCCCAGGCAAATGGTCCAGGTTAGTGCTGGGATTGAGAGCCGAGGGCATGATCTCTCCTTTGAGGAAAGGCTACAAGAGTCAGGGCTCTTCAGCCTGGAGAAGAGAAGGCTTCAAGGAAACCTTATAGTAGCCTTCCAGTATCTGAAGGGGGCCTACAGGAAGGCTGGGGAGGGACTATTGACAAGGTCTTGCAATGCCAGGACAAGGGGCAGTGGGTTTAAACTGGCAAAGTGGAGATTTAGACTGGATGTTAGGAGAAAGTTCTTTACAGTGAGGGTGGTGAGACACTGGAACAGGTTGCCCAAGGAGGTTGTGGCTACTCCCTTCCTGGAGGTGTTCAAGGCCAGGTTGGATGAGGCCTTGAGTGACCTGTACTAGTGGGAGGTGTCCCTGGCTATGGCAGGGGGTTGGAACTAGATGATCCTTGAGATCCCTTCCAACCTTACCATTCTATCATCTGTTTGCAGGGGGGGAAGGTAGCTATGGTGCAGTGTCTGGTCCTAGCAGATGTCTCCCCATGTAACTGCAGGAAAACCCAGCTGAGTCAACCTGAATATGAAACCACTTTCATTTCTGCTTACTTTTACAGGCTTATGGCAGTGTCATTTGAAGCAGTGAGGCTTGTAAGGGGTCGTGGAGATTGATGTTACTGTGAAATAGCTAAATTATCAGGATAGTATTTCTGCCCTTCAAATCAGGACGTCCACATTAAGTTCTACAACTTCTTTGGTCTCTGTTATTTGTGAGTGTGAAAGGCTGTTTGATGAATGCAGTAATGCTGTTACTTTTTGAAAAATCCTGCTCCTGGTTAGTTTCCATTAGTGTAGTCACACAGATGCAGAATCAAGGTCTCCCCAATGAAATCCAAAGTTAGAGGATCATCGCCAGGTGTTACCTTTTAAGATAAAACAGGTTTGGGGGTGTTGTTTTTTCCTGTCGAAAACATGCTATGTTTGTTTCTGATTTCAAAGCTGAGGCTTGCTGCCCAAACTGATATTGGCAGCACCTTGGCTATCCCTTACATATGAAGCTTTCTGCAAGTTGTTAAAGCCAGATGTCTCCTTGTGTAGGTGTTTCTTCGGGAGTCTCTGGAACACAAGTTGGAAAAGCAGCGAGAGGTGGAAGTCACCAAGGCAGCAATGATTATCCGAGCACACATCTTGGGTTATGCAGCCCGGTAAGTGACTAGATGAGCATATTAATAATCAAACTTTAGAATAAATGGGTGAGACATCATGGAGTTAAATCCTTCTCACAATCCATAACTTTTCCTAGGGACCAGGCATCCACATTCTAGAAGTGGCTTTTGGAAATACTACCTGGTGTCTTTTCCAGAGCAACAAATAAAACAAAATGGATTTTGAATTGTTTTAATATAATGGACAGTATGGAAGTTTGGAAGTCAACCGGTATCCATGTAATTGTATCATGCCCTTGGGTTCATGGTAGGAACTCTAGCTAGATGGCACCTAGTAGGGCTGCTCCAAGTTACCAGCTGAAAGTCAGGCTTGTCTTTTGCTTTGTAAGAAAAGGCAAATCAAACTGATAAGTTTGGTTTTTAAAAAACGATGACATTAGGTAACTGATTAGTGTTGCATTTGTTTACCTTGCTTCATGCATAATGTACCAGTGGAGTTGCTCGTCCCATTTGTTTATTTCTCTTCCTTTTCTACAAATCAGTTGAGAACAGTTTAAAGACACTTGTTTGCATAATGAACTAATTTCTCTTCATGTCTATGTTAGTCTTGTCCTTATTTTCTGACCAGTATGTTGCTTAAACACTGTACTCCTTTTCTAATGACAGAACCATCTTGGTATTTATGATCTTTGCTTTCAGAGATGTAGGATGTAGATTCTTTCTTGGCATATGTGCACACAGACCTGTCCTTTTAGCATCTTTTTGTCAGGGCATAAGAACATGTAAGACAGGTAATGTGCATTTCCTTAATGAAGACACAGACAGTGCTGTCATAGAAATTAATTTCTTTCCTCCAAGGGGAGGAGAATGTGAATGAAAGTCAGGAAGCTGCCACAGAGCTAGAAATAAGAAGTCACTGTGCGACCGTGGGCTCGTTATTGCAGGTCACCATGACAAGGACCTTTTGCAACTGGTCATAATTTCCTTATTTCCTTTCTCTCTCAGAAAGCGATATAGAAAAATTCTCTACTATGTGGTTGTGCTACAGAAGAACTACAGAGCCTTCAGTGGTAGAAGAAAGTTCCTGTGCCTGAAGAAAGCAGCCATAATCCTTCAAAAGCAGTGGCGAGGCCAGCTTGCTCGTCGTGTTTACAAGGAGAGACTAGAGGAGAAGAGGAGACAAGAGGAGGAAAGAAGAAAGGAGGAAGAAAGGTGCAATATGCTGGCTTACATCACTCCTGTCCATGCCCTATTGGCTTTTTATCTGAATAACCTTTATTTCTTGATATTCTTGATCAAGGGATTTTGGAAACCTTTGCTTCTTTTGCCAAAAGGTGCATGTAGCTGTCATGGTAGTTTCATATTCACAAATGTACCATTGGTGACCTTGTTTTTGACTGCCTTTTGCATGTGGCAGATGAGCTCTGTAAGTTAAGCTAGTGCCCAGTTGAGGTATGTAATGACCTTATGCTGACCTTGGTTTGCTAACTTCTTTTCTTCCCTCACTTTTAGGGAAAGACAAAGGCAAGAAGCAGAGCGTCTTGCCCAGCAGGTAAATGGCATTTTTAATGCTTTCAGCCTTCCTGTTTATTTGAGTATATCAACCCAACTATTAAGAAAAATAAAGGGCATCTGTGGCATTTAAACTAAACTTATTACAGGAGCTGGCAGATAAAGCCAAAGGAAATTTGATACAGTTGTTTGCATGGAAATTTCACCTCATGCTCTAGTTAATTTCTGTCAAAGACTGAACTTTCTGCGTGTACTTGAGCATTCCAGTGTCTGTGAGCAAATGTAATCATGCTTTCATTTTTCCTTTTTCTTTCATTTCCATTTCTTTCTGATGTATGGGTAAGGGTCCTTCTAAATGAATAGCATAGCAGGAATACAGTCATCGCAAAGACGTTTTTTAAAGGTGCCTTGCATTGAGGGGTGTTTATTTTATTTGATGATTTCTTTTTCTATTTTATTTCAAATGCAGGCTGAAGAAGAGAGAAAGAAGCAGGAACTGGCTGCCATTCTGAAAGCCCAAAAGGAGGCAGAGCTGAAACAAAAGGTGGAAAAGCAGAAAGAAAGCAGGCAGGTGGAAGAAATCTTACGTCTAGAAAAAGAAATTGAAGACCTGCAGCGAGTGAAGAAGCAGCAGGAGCTGTCCTTAACAGAGGCTTCATTACAGAGGCTGCAGCAGCTTCGAGATGAGGAGCTCCGGCGGCTTGAGGATGAAGCTTGTCGAGCAGCTCAGGAGTTCCTGGAATCTCTGAACTTTGATGAGATCGATGAATGTGTCCGAAACATTGAGATGTCTCTCTCTGTGGCCAATGGGTATTCTGCTGACCTGACTGAACAGACTGGAAATGCCTGCAGTGAAAAGCCCAATTTTAACTTCAGCCAGCCATATCCTGAGGAGGAGGTAGATGAGGGCTTTGAAGCTGATGATGATGCATTTAAGGATTCGCCCAACCCAAGCGAGCACGGCCATTCCGATCAAAGGACCAGCGGCATCAGAACAAGCGATGATTCCTCAGAGGAGGATCCCTATATGAACGATACTGTGGTGCCAACAATTCCTGCTGCCAGCAACACCATGCTTATACCTCCTACCCATGACACAGTCAGTCTCCACAATTCTTCAAGTGGGGAATCCACATACTGCATGCCAGAAAATGTGTCTTGTAGACCCCCAAATTCCATTGAACTTATTTCTCCTGATGGAGACTATGATTACGACCAAGACGACTATGAAGATGGTGCTATTACTTCTGGTAGCAGTGTGACCTTCTCTAATTCTCACAGTAGCCAGTGGTCACCAGACTACCGATACTCAGTGGGGACATACAACAGCTCTGGAGCATACCGATTTAGCTCTGAAGGAGCTCAGTCTTCTGTAAGTATCATTGTTTTTATTAACTAAGAACTGTTGCGTGCGTTCTCGTTTTTTATTTCCCCACTTTACAGCCACAGAGTTGCTACAGATGTTGTTACTAATGTCTGTCTTGTGTGGGTTGACTTGCTTAAACTGCCTATGGACGTAGTCGTTGCCACCTAGATGCCACTGGAGTCAGTGCATAGGTCCAATGATAGTTGCAGTTCTAGGCTTATGCAGGGACATGGTTCCATCAGTTTTAATGAAGAACTATATGTTACTTGGCAAAGAGCTCAATCCCTGCCCCTGGTTGTGTAATTCCCAAGCAGGATTCTTCTCTGTGTGCTTGTCGGGGTAGCGTAGTGACAAATTTGTTTCGTCAAAAAGAGATTCAGTTATGCATGTAGGTTGAAACAGCGTGGAGAAATAAGCTGCTTGCAACAGTGCTGGAAGTGCCAGGTGTATTTTGAGATTATTTGGAGAGTCAGTTTGATGGCATTTGTTGGCAAATGTTAAAATTATTAAGGCAGACACTCGTTCTGAGGAGCTCTTTTTAGTGCCCCTCACTGAGTATACTGAGGGATTTACTCCCACAGGTATTTTTTTGAAGAATATGATTTCTTCTGGCACTGACAATGCTTCTGTGAGACAGAAAGAATGTTCACACTAAACTATCTTACTACAGTGGAGGCAATGAAAAGCAGTACAAGAGCCAATATGGTCATTGGGATAAGCCTGCCTAAGAGAAAAACATTTTTAGCTGTTGAGAACTCATTCCTGTTGCACAATTCTAGATGTCAGATAGAGAACAGAATTCTGATCATTCAGGGTGAGGCTGGAGGAAAGCTATAACCAGGGCTTGAGGAACATTTCTTTTTCAAAACTTCTAAATTGTTATCCACGGCACTTCAGCGATGCAGGGAGGCAGGACATCGTAGCATACTCTGGCTGTGCTCCTGCACAGGGATAACTTTCTGAGCAGCTGCAAACAGTTCAAGCTCAAACTTAGTACAGTGTACTCCTTCCTTTCTTAGCTGGATGCAAAACAATGAGGAATCAGGTCCTTCCAATACATCATAAAAGCTACAGCAGAAGACTAGACCAGCTTTGTCTAAACTCCTTCCTGAGTGATCATGTCACCTTTATTTTGTTTCTTCTGTAGTTTGAAGACAGTGAAGAAGATTTTGACTCCAGGTTTGATACAGATGATGAACTTTCCTACCGGAGGGATTCAGTCTATAGCTGTGTCAGCTTGCCCTACTTTCACAGCTTTCTGTACATGAAAGGTACTGGATGAATCAGAATTCTCTAAATACAGTAACCAGAAATATTTATTATGCCTTGCATTCAGTTCCTGGAGAGTTAAGTTATAGCTTCTTATTTTATTCTACATTTTATATAGCTTCATATGTTTTTAAAGGTGATGGAAAAGTAACTTAATTTGAGCTCCTTCAAATTAAATTACTTACAGTAGCTTACATCTGCCATCGTCTTTTCCTCTCGGCAGAGGAACATCAACATTTTGGGCTGCCTCTGTTCCATTTTACATCTTTGCTGTCTTGTAAATAATGTAATATCTAGTGTAAATATAAGAAAATAATTCAAAAGTTGTATCAGATTTTGAGGAAAGCTCAGTCATGCTCCCAGAACGTTGTCATAGAAACAGCATTTCGCATTGCAGGCCAGTTTTACTGACCTGAGTGAACTTTCATTCTGGATCTGAAAGTCACAAAAGATTGTATAGCAAAGGGGCCTGACAGACTTTGAAAGAACACACTGAGGAGTCCTCTGGTTAAGATTCTTGATTTTATCTTTTGATGATTGGTAGTAAGTTATAATCTATGAGATAATGAATGAATGAGACCCATCACTGTAGCATACCTTTTTTTCCTGGAATTGGAGCAGTGCTGAATGGTGCACATGGCTGTGTTTGCATGGAAAATAATGCAGTCACCACTAGCATGGCATTTTTTCTGACAGAGTTACCAATAAGTTTTTGTGGAATGACAGAAGTGCATTGGTTTGGTTAGGATTTTTATGTCTGTGATGTAAATATGGTGCCTGGTGTATTGTCTGCTGTGTAGCCACACTTCAGTATGACCAAGCTCACACTGCTGTATTTCCTACTCTAGCTTTTTCAAGTTTTGAGTTGATTGTTGCTTCCTAATAACCTGGAGAGAGAAAAGAGTTTAACACTAAACTTTTTCTTAGGTTATCATTGAGATACATAGAAAATATCATTAAAGATGTGGTTCTCATATGCCACAAGACTTCTTAATAATACATTCGTTATTTTATGTATGTCACATATAAGTAGATATAATTATGTATATAAGACATAACAATTTTATTACAAAAAAGATGCATTATAAATATTATTCAAGGGTCTTTAGATTATTAACAATATTGGTAGCCTTAAGGAGAGATAAAAATGAGATCTTTGGTTTCTTAGCTTACAGGAGAAACTTAGTGCAACTGCAACATTGACAGTCAGCATCTTCCAGTTCTGATTGGGTCACAGCTTCTGCTTTATGTATTATAATTCCTCTTAACTATGCATAAACCCACATCTGTCTTTCTTGCCAGGTGGCTTAATAAACACATGGAAGCGACGCTGGTGTGTCTTGAAAGATGA
This sequence comes from Eubucco bourcierii, assembly GCA_013396675.1. NCBI lineage: Eukaryota > Metazoa > Chordata > Aves > Piciformes > Ramphastidae > Eubucco > Eubucco bourcierii. The sequence continues at coordinate 191,500 of VWZE01000310.1, read as the reverse complement.
GACCTTCTTGTGGTTTCGCTCCAAGCAGGAAGCACTTAAGCAGGGCTGGCTTCACAAAAAGGGGGGTGGGTCGTCTACGCTTTCCAGAAGGAACTGGAAGAAACGATGGTTTGTTCTCAGACAGGCCAGGCTGATGTACTTTGAAAATGACAGTGAAGAAAAGCTAAAGGGTGCCATTGATGTCCGAACAGCCAAGTAAGCTTCTATGTTGTTATGTTAGACATGGTTCCTCCTATGTGGGGCTTGACCTGAGAACATGTTTAGTGCCTTGCCTTTGTATTGCGTTAATTCAAGCATGATTGTGTGATGAAGGTAATGAAAGCAGATGTCCTCACCTGGCTCTCTCTTAAGTCTACAGAGTGCTCCAGAGCTAAGCCAGTACCAAATACTTCAGAAAACTGCTGCTATAATCAATCCAGCTATGCTTTCTCCCAGACTAGAGGCCCTACTTAGGCTGTAATGATACCCAAGACAATTTATGACGTGTTACCAAGTCCATAGCTGCAGGCAAATCTAGAACGAAGAGTGGAGTTAATAGGCCTTGAATATTGGCTACTGGAATGGGCTGCCCAGGGAGGTGCTGGAGTCACCGTCCCTGGAGGGGTTCAAGGCGCGTTTGGACGTGGCACTTGGTCTCTTCCAACCCTAGTGATACTGTGATATTTAAATCAGCATGGGTCAAAGCTGGATCTTCTGCATGCATGTGCAGCATTTTTCATGTCTGAAATAATTGTAGTAGTGATAGAGAAGTCTTTAAAACGCATGTATTCGTTTTGAAAAACTAGAATTACTAAACCTAGTAAGTTAGGTTTTGCTAAGTAATGTTCCTTATGCCCTAAAATTCTGTGCTTCATGAATCACACATCAAAGTAAGTTTTCTCAAGATGCTTTATGAATAACTGGATTAACTAACTAATTTAAAAATTAGAGTGTGCTAGCATGGGTAGCACACTTTCTGTAAAAAAGTGTACCTAAACTTCCTTCCAAGGGAGAGAAAAATACAAATGACTGTAACATTTTATTCTGCACTGCTCCTTGTAATCTGCAACAATCCGTTTCATTTTAACACAGTATTTAAACTAAATTGAAATTTTAAATTAGTCTTTGCTTTGGAAGTCCTGACTTGAGCCTGATTTCAAGCAGAACAATGAAATGGTTTCAGTGAACACCTTGACTAAGTCTTGAAAAGTTGCTGGGGTGCTGGCTGTCAAATATATATCTGAACAGAGCCTGCAATTCCTAACATTTATTTTTCTTGTCAAAAATTACCCTCTCTCATGTACCATAGCATTTATTTAGTATATTTTCTAATACATTTAAACACTTTTGTTGTTGTTGTTGTTGTTGTCACCACATTCTTTCACTGACACTGCTGCATACAATTCTTTGCTGAAGGTACTTTTACAATTCTCAGGTAAAGTTTGTTAGATCTAACTTGACCTGGAGGTTCAGTCAGTAATTACTTGTCCATAAACCAGCTATAAGACAGACTACTTTCATTTAAAGAGCTGTATGTCATACAAAGTAAGCAATGGATTTTCTAGTTAACTTGAATATTCACAGAGCACATTCCTAACATACCATGCAAATTAAAGATTTTGCCATTCCTTATTAGTGACCGCGTTCAAATTCAATAAATCTTTAGACCAACTCACTTACAGCACAGAATAGGACTGTATGTTCCTGGACACTGTTATTGGGAGGGAAAAAACAAATTAAAGAATGCAAGCCAGAATTAGAGTTTTTTTGTTTTCCTAGCAGTTAAATTGTCCTCGTGAGTCTGATAAGCAGAGCTTGCATGTGTTGTTTATAGGATAGTGATTTATGAGATTGCTAAGGAACTAGAGCTAGTTAAGGAAACAGCTTCAAATAAATATGGTAAAATACAAAAAGGAAAACAAGTTGAGTTTTTTAAGACTCAGGAAAAGCTAATATAATACTTGAATTGCTCCTTAAAAATCTTGTGCTTTGAGGTTCATGACATTTTAATATATCAATTCCTAGAAGGCCAAACTACAATGCAGAAAGCTCAAATCTTTAAGCAGATGAGTGCTCAGCTTTTTCTGGAAGTGGTGTTTGCAATTGTCTGTACACTCACTTAACAACCACATAGAGTCACTGAACCATGTGTTGTTTGCTTTTCTTTAAAATCATCAAGAGCTCTTTTTTTTTGTTTTTTTAATCACTTCAAAAATTACTTGGGTATGTAGTCACTTTGGAAATGTATCCATTTCTCCACTGTTATATTGCCTCTCTTGAGGTTTAATAATGTGTTTTCCTTAGTCTTTGTTAAAACAGTAGTAGAATACTCATAGAATCCTAGAATGGTAAGGTTGGAAGGGATCTCAAGGATCACCCAGTTCCAACCCCCTGCCACAGGCAGGGACACCTCCCACTAGTACAG